>CAJQZJ010011617.1:3783646-3795828 GCA_907164525.1 Lophiomys imhausi
CAATTGAGATGTAACTTGAAGAAATAAAAAATAAAGTAAAAAAAAAATAAAAAATAAATAAAATAAAGGATCTGAGTTCCAGCCTCAAAAAAAAAAAAAAAAAAAAAACACAAAGGCACTCTCAAGAATAGGAGTGGGCCAGAGAGCTGAAGAAAAAACCTACAAAACTGCAGGGTTACAATGTGTGGGAACCTTTATTGGACATTTACATACATTTTTACCTTGCTTTTTCTGGCGAAAATTTTATTTCTTATATGAAGCTGGCTAAGGAAGGGTTTTGTCTTTCTCTGCAAACTGCCCTGGGTGTGATTTGTTTGTTGTGTAAAATCTATGTGGGGGAGGTTTCCCCTCTCTGTTTAGTGGCTTCTTTCATTCATTAATCTTGTTACACAATCTCCAGTCACTATCAACTCCTGCAATTCCCCCGGATAACTTGTATCTCTCTAGATAATCCCCCACTCTCTTCTCCATCTCTTTTCCCTTCTAGTTAGTTCTTTCTCATGAAGTCCCTGTTTCTCTGTCAGTTTAGCCTTGCTTACCCACTGAAGACTGTCTTTTTTCCATAATTTCTTCTCATTTTTTTATTTTTCTCAAAGTTCTCTTTTACCCATAATTTCAATCATTACCTAAAGCTAAAAATGTAAAACATTTATATTTATTCAATTGCAGTATTAAATACTTATTTGTTTGTTCATTTCTCTCTTTTTGCAGTACTGGAGATTAACTCTGAGTTTTCCATGTTCTGAGCAACATGCTAAAATTTTAAGCCCATTGTTTAAATGGATTAAATGGTTTCTAGAATCAGATATCTAGGAACATCCTGGACATTTTTTCCTCTTTCTACACATCTCTCTGCCCCTGATCCTGAAGCTTAGAGGGCCACCCTGTGAACCATTTTGATGCATTTCCTTCCTCCACAGTGAGAATTGTCCTTGGACATCAGTACTTCCCACCTTTGTGACAGCAACATTTCCATCTCTATCTGCCTAATCACCTTCATAGAGACCAAATGCCCACCCCCACCACACTTTTCCCAAGTCCTTCTAGAAAAGAGTAAACTTCTCATGGAAGGTTCACTGGGGTCAGGGATGGGATCCCTGCTCAGCCCCTATCACAGTAAGGAGCCTACTCCACCTGGACAGTCCACATGAGGGGTGATCATCTGTGAGTATCGCTCTGCATGTATCCTGTGTGCATGCCCTCGCTTCTCTGAGAACTTCCTAGAAGCCTGGAAGCAGATAATGCTTCCAGAACCACCAAGGTGGGTTCTGGCTCTTTTATCTGTTCACACAGCCAGGGAATCCTTGACAGCTGCCATCAATTCATCCCCTGCCCACAGCCTGATACTAAGTCCACAGTTTGTGTTGGCTGATTAAGAACTAAAATAAAATGTATTTTAGAATAAGAACAGTGTTTATTTATTCAAGAGACCCAGTGAGCAATCCTGATGTCTCAGATAGTGTGAAGATACTGCCCCTCAACCAAGACTTCGCTCTTCAGAGGGAGGGGCTGTGACAAAGAAGGGGACAAAGAGGATCAAAAGAGTGAAGAAAGAGGGAGAGGGAGAAAGAATAGGCACCCACGGAAGGTCCTATTGAGAAGACCATGTGCTAAGAGATGAGAGTGGGGAGCACCCTGAGATAGCTAAGGGAGAAACAGCCCACAGAAGCATCATCCTGCAGAGGCTGAGAAAGGTTAGACATGTGGGTCAGGTTTTCCAAACAGCAAAGGGACCACTGTGGGCAGCTGCTTGCGCGTGGGGGGCAGATGCAGCACAAGGATCTATATGTGAGTCAGCACTGTCTCTGACACAGGATCTACTGGTCAATTATTTGAGAAGACTCCACAGAAGAAAAAGTCATCATAGCAACAATAATACATCCAGTAAACAGGGAACAAGGAAAAGTTAATTCACAGCAGGCCAAGACAAGACTCACAAATTAGGAGGAATTGTTTCTCCACAGAAAGTAGACAAGTTAAAATTTACATAATACTCACTGTTGGCAAACTGTTTAAAGAAGTGAATTATGGTATATCTGTATGATTAAATTACAAATCACATAGTAAAGGAAAAATTGATGCAGTAAAGTGCTCACTATATAATATGGTGATGGAGGAAGATGGCTCCGCAATATATACTGGGGCTTCAGCTGCTCAGATATGCATGGTAAGATGTGGAAAACAAGCGCATTGCAGTCGGGGGGGGGGGGACCACAGTCCTTACATCATGGGTTGTACTTTTTTCATTTTGTGGTTTCACAAGGCAGACTGCTGTATTTTTAATAACAAAAGTGAGAACAATCCTGTTGCAGAGAAAGGAACAGGAAGCTGTGGAACTGAACTCAATATGTACATTTTTAAGATTAAGAGAGGTCTCAGCTGCCACCAGAAGAGGGAAGCTTTCTTGAATAGCTCTGCTGGTCAATTTGGAGTTCATTTAAGCAACAACCGAACAAACACACAAACAAATCCCAAACACAACAACAAAAGTAAAATGCAGAACCTTCCCTCTGGTTGAAAACACACTCCAGTTAAATGCATTCCACAAACAAGAGAGAAATCCCTTCACAGTCTGCATTATGGGGATATCCATGCTCAGGAGAGCATGTGGTTATCATGTGTTCAAATCTGCCTTGCAAAAGTTCCTAGAAATAAAGTAAAATACAAAATAACCCTTATTGTGTTCTTACTGGTGGAGGCTGAATGACAACATGTCTATAAAGATTCTTTTTTTTTCTATAGTAGGAAATAAAAGAAAAAATTCTCTAAGTCCACAGAAACCGAACTGATGAAGGTAAAATGTGGATAGAGAAGTCATCATTTACTAAGGGGTGGGGAGGAAGGGGGGGATTGGAGGGAAGGAAATGGGGGGCATAGGCAACAAAGTCCCAAATAAAATACCTGTATAGGGTGGCAATAAAGAGGTGTGTATTGAAGTATCCATAGAAGTCACCCAAACATTGGGACCTTGAAGATCTCACTCAGAGTGTAGGAAAGTAAGACACTATGTGTGAAGGAACAACAGCTGAGCCATTGTCTGGCCATGCACATGGACTCTTCCTTGATCACCATTTGTTGATCACCCTCCCCAACATCCCCATCATCAGCTCCTCTTAGATTAGGACACAGACTTATTTTATTTTGTGAGGAATTAAAATAAGAGGTTAAACAGAGAGTGGTCTTTTAATATGACAGTGAAGGCATATCCTATAATAATTAGCTACTTAGCCATTGGAATGTACAATACAGACAGATGTATAAAGCAAGAGACTGGAGGATCATTCTCTGTTGGAATTGTCTGGTCCCAGCTTCATCCAACTGCATTCAGGATCCTGAGATGAATGACTAACAGTGTCTTAGGTGAATCAACCCACAATGGTGCCAAGAAGCTGACCAGTCCCACCCACGTTTCCCAAAGCCCCAGTCAGTCTGGCAACTCATTACAGGCAGATATGTTAGGTCTTTCTTAGCATATAAAAACAGCTTCTAACACAAAAGGAAAGTTCAGTAGAAGCAAATATAATTGTTTAGTATGGAGTAAGTAGAGATGACACAAGACAGTGAAGGAAAACAAATTCCAGCAGTTAGACCGACAAGAAAAGAGTTACATATGTAAAAGAGTGTCAAAAATGGGGACAAGAAGATGGGGGAAAGACATTGAATTAGTAAAAGTCAAACTAAATGTGTTCTCTAGATTTGTCTCCTGATGGACAAAGCATGAGGGAATTTATTAAACTTCCTCAGAGAGAGACATGGAAAACCTCAGTTCCCTATGAGAGACCAAAACTCAGAGAACCAGTTTTTAGATATATAGTAACAACAGATCTGCCTTTAAATTTTGAATGGAAACTATTTCTATGTAGAATTCTGTACCTAGACAAGCTGTCAAATGGTTGTGCAAATAAAATAAAATAACTTTAAAAGAAAATCCAAGGATCCCAAAATTTTGTCCATCATGTCTTCTTCCATAAAGAGACAACGGTGGCACATACTTTTAATCCAGTACTCTGTGGGCAGAGACAGGAAGCCAGCCTGATCAACATAGGAAGATCCAGGCCAGCAAGGCTACATAGTGAAACACTGTCTCAAAAAAACAAACAAACAAGCAAACAAAAAGACGATGGGAATGTGTCCCAAGGAAAAATGAGAATTAGTTAAGAAAAAAATGTAGGACTGACTCCAACACAGAAAAGATGTGAAGGCTAGGTTTCTATCTGATAGTTATGTGGAGGTCAAATCAGAAAGAAATACCATGCTCTGGGCAATCAGAGGACAGGAAGAGAAGGAACTGTTTCTATAATGTCATTTGGGTAAATGATCACAAGGATGGCATAGTAGATGGACAGTTACTAGTATGACTGAGGAAAATCCCAGGAGTGATGTAGGGCAGAGTTCTACTGGGAGTGACACAAACAGTATTTATGCAACCATGAGTCAAATTGCATCCTCTCATAGGACATATAAAAGCCTCAGCCCTGACATCATGGCTGAAGGTACCCCTCTTTACAGACACAATCTTTGGGGATATGTTATGTGATTATTCTGAGACATGAACAAACATCTCTTCATTCAAGTAAAGGAACTAAAGACAACAAAGCAAAACAATTCCATTCAAGTCTAGCTTAATGAATCAGTACTTTACTAGGATGATTTTCAGGGGCATGGGTGGGACACCACTCATAAGCATGGATGATTCAAAACTACTTATATTACATAAGCCCAACACTGCGTGGGGTGCATGCATGAAGGAAGGCTGTCTTAGAGGTCCAGAACTTGCAGGCAGCTCAGCCAGGTGCAGTTTTCTACCACAGAAACTAAGTTTATGCAACCCTGGGGTGATCTCTGTGGACCTTGTATCTTATGACTTCCTGAGCTTTGTGAGTTTTATTTACTTCCTGTGTCTTAGTGAATTTCCCTTCAGGAGGAAATACTTTAATTAGAGGAAATAACTACACCATAAGAACTCACCATATTAAGATGGGGTCATGATCCAGTAAAACTCACATCCTCACAGAGTGAGGAGAAAACAGAGGCATGACAAGAAAATACCATGCAGGGACAGCAGCACTTGTCCTATCCCGCATGCCAGGTGCACCATAGATAATCAACGAGCCATGAGAGCCAGGGGCAGAGGAGGAGTCTCCCATGGGTGTGAGAAAGCCCTGCTGCGGCCTTTGCCTTGGACATCTAACCTGCAAGGTTAGACTTACTGTGGACTGACTTCATCACACAGTTTGTGGCACTTTGTTTCCTCAGCCGCAGGAAGTGATCACATAGAACAATTAATTTTCAATTATTAATGTAAGCAATCTTTGTTATAACCTTGTTAACAGAAGCACATATGACTGCGGCCATAAAACTCTTTCCTCCTTATCAATACAATGTACAGATGATGACCAAATCTGACAAGTTAAGAAATATCTGTGTAATTGTATGAGATGTTACTGGAGTATCTAGTATCTGGTAGTAACATACTGTATATCACATAGACACAAATGTCAGAATAACATTAGCTACTTTCATAGCTAATGTGCAAGTTGTTGTGTACTCAGTAATTTCATAAATGTTTTATCTGTCAAATCATTTGTTAATTAACTCAGTGAATGTTTCTATTTTATTTTTTTGAGACAGGGTTCTCAAAAAAACCCCAAAAACAGTTGTTCAGGCTAGTCTTGCTCTATAGCCCAGGCTGGCTCCATATTTGTAAGCCTCCTGCCTCAGCTTCCTATGAAGTGTGATTACAGCTGTATACTACCACACCAGAATTATATGAGGTTATTTCTGCTATCACTTACTTTTTTTTTTCATGTGAAAAAATGCCTAGAGAATTGTTTTTCAAGACTAAATAAATGACCATATCTGGATGAAACTCGGGATGCACCAGAGCCAGAGTGTATGCTGGTAACCATTCCAGCAGACTGCCTCCAAGACAGCAAGTGAGGGTATGGAGCAGTAAGTAGGAATATATTACCTCCAACAATGTGTGTAAGTGATTCCTGCACTTTCTATAAATGCACCTTAAGCTACAAATGCAAATAGAGAAATTAGTTTATGTCATATATAAATACACTTGTAAATAAGAAACCACTTAGGTTCAATAACAAGGTTAAGAGCAGAGCATGCCCCCAAAGACAGAGATGAACACATCCAGGGACCTGGGGCGGGGGGGTAAAACCTCTCTAGACGTCTGTGAGTATAAAGTGAGATGTGGGGTTCATTTGCCCAGCCAGAACCAAGCATCCTGCAGAGCTCATTGAGAACCTGTCTTCTCCCTGAAGCCCACACTCCCTGTGCTGTGGGGTGACCATTACTCTTGCAGAAAATGCTTTCTCTTTGTACCCATCTCCAAGCCAGTTGGGGATGAAGCTGACTAACATCTCACTGCATTTAAGAGTAAGTAGAGCAGGGTCTGAAGATTCCAGTAGAAACACTTTAGGAGGCAGTGACACTGCTACCTTTTTCAACCACTGAGTAGTACAGAAAGGTATTAACTTATAAATCTGTACTTCACAAATCAGTGCACACAATAAACAGCAAGTTGAAAATTAAAATGAAAAATTATCATTGAAAATGGCACACTTCATTCTTTAAATTAATATCAACTATTTGTTGACCAAAATTCTTATCTATTTAACTTAATTTCCCTTTTAAAATTATTTCCAATAAATTATTTGCTTCTTTACCAGCAAAATTAGCTGTTAGTCTTCCGAAGGCTAAACCCTTCCTGCGCCTATGGGTCCAACTTCTTTCTCCCCCAAATTAGATTAATAGTAGCAATTTTTCCTATATGATACTTTTCTTGTATGGCACACCCTGAAAGCACAGAGTTATTAGCACACATTCATTGTACTTTGACCACATTTTTAACAAATACCTTTCTTAGAGTGTCCAGTGAATTTTAACCAGTCCCATTTCTTCCCACTGTGCCTCCTGGAGATGAACTCATCAGTCTCTCCTGCTCCTCCTTCCACATGTCTCCCTAAAAGATGCCACCATCACCAGTGGCCTGAATAACTTCACAAAGACCAGCCATGGTTCCATGTTGTTGTTGTTTGGTTGGTTTTGTTTTTTGGAAGACGTACGGAATGGGAATAAAATGAAGTGAGTTGTGGGAAAGGAAAGAACCAGAAAACAAGAGACATCTAGAAGTGTGCTCCTTCAACAAAGGTAACTTTGTCCCCTAGGATCTTTGGTCATGGCACTGCTCATTGTCAGTGCAGGATAGGGGACAGATATGATATCTAGTGGGTGGAGACTTTGGATGATGATGATCAGCTCACAATGCATGAAGAGGCCTCAGACAGCCTGAAGCCATGCATAACCCGCATGAGCGGTCCTGGCCACAGGCCTACAGATCTGGGAAAGAAAAGTGAGAGATCTGTAAGTTTTGAGAAAGAGTCTGGCAGCTACATAGGTCTACACAGGCTTAAGTCTCTGAAAGGGTCTGGGAAGGTCTAAATGCTTGACCTGCCAATGTTGCTTTTCCTTATAATACTTTAGGGAAAACATGCTACTCTTCAAGTTCCCTGGAAGCTGCATTCAACATTTTTGGGTTGTGTCACTATATTGAGACAGATATTAAGGAAGATCCATGTCATTGATGGGGTCACTTATACCACCTCCACTTCTCGTTCCTTTTATAAGCTTCTCCTACTTGTGAATAGGGAGTGGAGGACTAGGCTAGTTCCACTGAATCCCCATGATGTGACCAGTGTTCCTGAGGCACACTTCATGAAGCCACTGAAGAATATTACTTGTCATTCATTTTTTAAATATGTGATAACAACACCCTGGAGAGCATACTCCCCAACGTAACTTCTGGATTTTGAAAGGTTCTGTCCTGTGAGACTGAACTAGTGTGTGAAACTCTTGGTACTGATCCCAGAAGGTGTTTCTAAGATGATTTGGTCTTGTCTGAAGTCTCAAATCTAGAATTGCATGTTTACTGCAGGTGTAATGAGAACACAACTGCTACCAGAAAGGACCACAGGGGAATGGGTTACATTGGGTGACTGAGGGTCCAACCTCAGATGAAGTTTCTATCAGTACAGAACTCTTCTTTGCTATGTTACATGCTTTATTATTCTTTTTTTTTTTTTTGGTTTTTCGAGACAGGGTTTCTCTGTGTATCCTTGGCTGTCCTGGACTCACTTTGTAGACCAGGCTGGCCTTGAACTCACAAAGATTCGCCTGCCTCTGCCTCCCAAGTGCTGGGATTAAAGGCGTGCGCCACCACCGCCCGGCTGCTTTATTATTCTTAAGGCTTATCTTTATTTCTGAGGATCAAGAAAATTCTAAGCTAAACTTTCAGGAAGCAAGGAAATACATTCAAATAGTACATTAGTATTCATTTGCAGGATACACATGATCTTCATGGTACGGTACTGTGTACTTTTAAGGCAAGGGCTACAGTAATTAAATTAACTGTCCACCCAGCATCATGTCACTATTTCATGACTGTCATGTTGAGTTGAGTGTGTATCTGTCTCTTCAATATGAGCCACTTATGATGTCCAAGGTCCTTTTGCCAGTGGTAGAACATTTAGTACAGTCTTCATCTATCAGATCTGAGATGTGGAGAGGCATTACTGAAGACGACTTAGCCTCTTTTAGCCAAAAGATACTCAGATCATGGGCTCTTACTCTTCCTAAGAACTCCATGTTGCCCATTTATAGAGTCTTTAAAGATAGTTCTCTGTAGCCATGAAGACTGGTATACAACATGGTCACTGCAAAGACCAAGGAAAACCCAATAGAAGCTTAGAAGTCTGGATTCTCAAGAGTATGTTGGGAACACTGGAGGTGCCAGGCTGAAGTAGCTATCACCCTGCTGAAATTCTGACCTATGAGGACACCATGACAGCTGCTTTGAGCTGACATTTCTATTCACCTTCTTGCTCCAAACTAAGCAAATGAAATGACTGTATCCATAGAAGAAGCTCCTTGTTAATGTCTGAAAGAAATACTAGGTCACTCTACGTCAGTGAGTCAGAAAGAATGAGCCATTCTTCATTGTGCTAGAAGAAGCGTTCTGTCTGGCTCCACCTGCACCACTGATTTTGGGCATGTCCTTGAGCCAGATGGCCATCTGGGAGGTGCATGATTCTCTTGTTTACTTGACTCTTTCTTCATTTCAGAGGTGACCTGGTCAGGTTCACAGTGTTCAGATCGTAAGTATCAACATCCCTCAGTGTGCACGTTACTCTTCTCCTTGGCTTGTACTCATAGATCCTGTATGCATTCTCAAAGCTAACCTCGTGTGTGTAGATATTTCTGTTAAATATCACCAGGGTCTTTAATAAATGATTAAAGACTCAGTTGTATATTCTGACTTGCATACAAGCATGACCCTTAGATGAACTGGTAAAACAAAAACTAATGAATGAGTCGTTAAACTTAACACATTCACTGAGGGTCTAATGTTCATTTTCATCATTATTGACATTTCCTATTTGTACAGTATTTGGAAATAACAAACTAATTCTACATGCATTTAACAAATGGCATTACCAAACACCCACCATTGTTCTAGATGTTAAGGGAAATGGAAAATACGAAGCTGGCATAACTAACTGAAATACTGTCAAATAGAGCTATATTGAAAAGTTTTATGTAAAGGGCTATGTCAGCAGCTCTGAGTCATATCTCAGTCACTTGTGAAATGCTGGTCTAACACTCATAATAGAGGATTGAAAACTGACACTCAGTCCCAACACACTTTCTTCACCTCCTTACTGGTCAAAATGACAATTCAAAATTATACATGTTCAAGGTTTTGCTACATGCTTACGCTGTGAGATGGACAGCAAAGAAAGATACTTGATTAATATTTTCAGTACAGTGAAACTTTCTCTAAATAACGTGACACAATGTTTTAAGATTAACTCTGTTGAGTAAATGCCTTTTCTGAGAAGGTCACAGGCTCCTGTGAGGTCATGATCACAGTCAATAAGCTTGGTCTCACTCAGAATCTGTGGTTTTATAGCCACGTATGTTAGCTCCACTCATAGTGTGCTGGGCTTCTTTATTACTCTCATCTACTTTCTAGCTGTCTGAACTCAGAAAATGGCCTGGACATCCCTGTGCTACACTTTCCTGTGATGTCTGGTTCATGTCAACTTGATACCAGCGAAAGTCATGTGGGAACCTCAATTGAGAAAATGCCGCTACCAGACTGGCCTGTGGGAAAGCCTGTGAGACATTTTTCTGATTGATGTGGGAGAGTCCAGCCCATTGTGGGTGGGACTCCCAAGGGATGGTGCCCTGGGTATTATAAGAAAATAAGCTGAATATAGTACAGGATAACTATACTAAAACCAATGTGCCAAAGGAACATGAACATAGACTTTTTTTTTTCCTGTCAGTGAGACACTTTTCCCTGGTGGTGCTGCCATATAGGCCCCCAGTGTATGAGGAGGCTCTTGGCCCTCATATAACTGCTGAACTGGGGTGGGGGACTGTTATGTGGGGACACTCCACTCCAGAGGAGTGGGATGGAAGGGATAGGGGTAGAGGGTGGGAGGGCAGGACTGGGAGGGGTGGAAAGAGGACACTGTGATGGAGATGTAACCTAAAGTAATAAATAAATATTAAAAAAAGAAAACAGGCTGAGCAAGCCATGAGAAGCAAGCCAATAAGAACCACCACTCCATGATTATTGCTTAAGTTCCTGCATCCAGGTTCTGGTCCTTTTAAAGATCCTGCTGTGACTGCCTTTAATGATGAAATTTGATATGGAAGAGCAATCAAAATAAGCCCTTTCCTCCACAGGTTGCTTATGGTCATGGTATTTCATTACAGCAATAGAAACACTAAGATTTCATTAAATCCCTTCTGGGTTAGATGAAAACAAATTTCATCTATACAAATGCAAATACTAACAAAATAAAAGAAAGCTAAATACTAAAACATATATAAAAATTGGTTCAATGACCAAATAGAGTTTATCTCAGAACATTGTTTAACATGTGGACCATCACTGGTGTCACTTGTCAAATTAATATGATAAGGGACAAGAGACTTTAGCATCAAAACAGATGGGAACTCTGACAGACCAACCACAAATATGAAGACCTCAAGGCTATGAGCAGAGGGGAAGCTGTTCACCTGGCAAAGGGTATCTGCAAATAACTGAACAGGAACATGCACTGAATTCAGTTCAAGTGAATAGTCTGTGTTTGTAGTTTGTGATTTTGGTGTACAAAGGTATGCCTGATATTTGATCAGAGGTTTACAGCTTTAGATCCTATAATAAAGTCTGTTCTTGACAGTTCTACTTAATATCTCACTGGAGGTTTGACCAGGGCAATTAGGTAAAACAGAAATAAGAAACATCCAGTTTGGAAAGGAACTACCTCTATTTATCGATGTAATATGGTCTGAATGAGACCCTGAGGCAACAGCTAAACATTGTCAACAATACCAGCATCCCAACTCATCATCACTGAACATTCTGAGAACTGAGTTAAGCAAGCAAATCTTTTTATAACATCACTGAAAATACAATAATTAGATAAAATTAAAACTGATATCTGAATATTTTTAAAAATTGTTAAAAGAATTTACACCTCAGTAAATTTAAGATATCACTTAACTGTGGATCAGCTAAAGGGTTATCAGAGTGACACCATCTCCAACTGTGCCCTGTGGCTCAGTACAGGACCTGTCAGAATCCCAGTTACCATTTCCACCAAAATTTACAAGCTGATCACAGAACTCACTTGAAATCCTGCTCTACAATCAATGTCTGTCAGAGAAATGGGACCAAAAAGGCTGAAGATTGATGCTGTAACATATGGAGAGAAAACGGGAACTGTCCAGGCAGCCACTGATATGTCATTTCTTAGTTTTGGATGATGCAGGCCCTGCACTTCCTATATAATCATATATATTTATCCCTCTCAGGTCTCTGAGGTGGTTGAAGAATAGATAGCTAGAGTCTCATAGTTACATTTTGAGTTGTTTAGGAATCAAGAGGGTGTTCTGGATCTAAGAAGATGTCTTTAAAATTGTGATACAAGTTAGTATGAAAGCTGAGTCATATATAGAACTTTAAACTCATGGAGATGGTTAGATGGTAGAATGTTAAAGTCAGGGGCCAAATATGTATGGAATGGACATTGGGAATGTATGCTGGGCTGTAACCGAACTTTTAAGTTATTATTTAACACTTATTTATTACT
>CAJQZJ010011617.1:3810828-3914475 GCA_907164525.1 Lophiomys imhausi
GACGTAGTAAACCTGTTTGGGGCCCAAATAAGAATGGAAAAATGGTTCGAGTCTTATTTTTTTAATTAAATACTTTATTTTTTTTCTTCAAGTTACATCTCAGTCACAATTCCTTCCCTATTCCCCCTTCCTGTCCCACCCTTCCACCCTCTTCCCCCCAACAGCTTCCCCTTTCAGTCCAACAAATGGTTCCTTCTCTTATAACAGTAAATTCTATACAAAACAGCAGAATTAAATATGCCACATTTATGAGAGTTAAATGGCCCAGTATACCCTCCTAATGTCCAGTTCATACATATTTGGCCCCTGACTTTATCATTCTACCATCTAACCATATCCATGAGTTTAAAGTTCTATAACTGACTCAGCTTTCATGCTAACTTGCATCGCTATTATAACCATCTTCTTAGATCTAGAATGCCCTCTTGATTCCTACACAACTCAAAATTTAACTATGAGACTCTAGCTGTCTATTTTTCAACCACCTCAGATACCTGAGAGGGATAAATATATCTGATTATATAGGAAGTGCAGGGCCTGCAGCTTCCAAAACTAAGAAATGACATACCAGTGACTGCCTGGACAGTTCCCATTTTCTCTCCATATATTCCAGCATCAGTCTTCAGCCTTTTGGTCCTGTTTCTCTGACAGACATTTATTGTAGAGCAGGGATTATGAAGGACTTACCTACCCTGTCTTGGCAGAGCTAGGCTGTCGACTTCCCTGCTACCAAGTTTTGTCCTTTTTGGACAGCAGTCTGTCTGCAGTTGAAGCAAGGAGTTTTTCCATGCCAAGAGATAGGCTTGCCACTAATTCAACCATCTCACACTGGAGATTCTTCAATGCTTATCTTCTACTTGGAGTAGAATAGGGGGTGCTGTCAGGAGCTGATATGTCTCAATATCAAAAAAAATCTTAATTTAAGACAACATCTTTGAGTGCCATATTCTGCAGATCTCTTGGGGTTTTTGAAGATGCCCTATCCATCTCTTGTATATAGATAAGCTAATGTTGCTTGTCTCTTAACAACTTGATTACTGAGTAGCTTAGAGAATATCTGTGATAGACTGTCATAGTAGTTAACAAAGTGACACACTTGCATGACTAGGAGTTTGTTTTTCTTAACTATTCTAAACAGTTTAAGACGGTTGGTATCAAGAGGCCAGAGCTTCACATTTCATTTTTAAGTATCTCTCGGTATGATACCATTAGGAAGCGTTACCTTTAATTTGGATCAATATACAAAGATCTATTCAAATGTGGCTAAATATACTCTTAATTTTGTATCAATATACAAAGATCAATGCCTATGTAGCCCTATACAATCTTAATATTACATCCATATACAAGGGTCAATACCATTGTGGCCAACTATAATCTTAATTTTGTATCAATATACAAAGATCAATACTGATGTAGTCCAATACAATCTTATTTTTGCACAATAAGCAATGGTCAATACCACTTTAGCCAAATATACTACTAATTTTGTATCAATATACAAAGGTATAAGGGCATATTCAATAATCTGTCCCTTCTTCTTGGCCCTTCCTGTGCTATGTCTATGTCTCATTTTTCTCAAGTCCGTGCACTCCTACATAGGAGAGAAAGAAGGATACAGAAAAGGAAAAGAAGGAATACCCTGGGTAGGCCCCTGGTGTATGAAGAGGCTATTGGCCCTCATATGACTCCTGATCTGTGGTGAGAGACTGTTATGCAGGGACACTCCACCCCAGAGGATCAAGACAGAAGGGTCAGGGGGTAGAGCATGGGAGGATGGGGCTGGGAAGCGGGAAAAGAGGGCAATATGATAAGGATGTAACCTGTAGCAACAAACAAATAAATTTATTAATTAAAAAAAGCAGGTAACAACGTTAAAACACTGTAAATAAAATAAAGGATACAGCTGTTCAACCTGGTTTTATAAACCTCCAAGTGTCGAAAAAACGTAGAGCTAAGGTAAAATACAGGAGAAATGTGGTGTTAACCCATGCCTTTAACTTCAGCAGAGACGGAGGAGCACCATAGAGTTAGTGGTCTTATAAATTCTAGAGTTACACGGAACAGGGTGGTGAGGGTACACACCCTTAATCCCATCATTCAAGAAGAGTACACCCTTAATCCCAACACACTAGAGACATAAACAGGCAGATCTCAGAGCTCAAGGTCAGCCTGATACAAAACAAACTGTAAATAGAGAAAAACTTCGATCCAGGAGTGGTGGAACACATCTTTAATCCCTTCAGATGGGAACCACAGGTCTCTGATCCCAATAATTAGAATGCAGAGACACACACATTGGATTTGGAAGGACCTAAGTTTAAAAGCTACTTACAAAAGGCCTACTCAATACAAACAAATTGTCCTTTGACATCTCAAAATATATACACTAAAGCTGGTTTAGCTCCAAAATAACAAAATAATTTCTTCTTTAACCCAGAGTGAAAAATAACACTTTATATATTGTCAAAAACCAAATTTGCTTCAGGGGAAATATTACCTAACCACCCACCCCCCCCAAAAAAAAGAGAGTAATTGTCCCAGAGTTAGGATTAGGGCAGGGCTCTGTTCTTATCTTTCCAGGAGAATCAAAGCATCCATTCAAGGAACCCAGGGACAACTGGACAACGGAAACCTCAGCAGAAAACAGAATCAGACACCAAAGAAGACGAGTGACCCAGTTGATTCAGCCTGACAGACTCCCTCAATCTCTGTCTCCATCAAAAGCCTACAACCACAACAACTCAATATCACTAAGACTGTTCAGCTCTACACAATGCCCCAGCCAGAACCTCAGTAAAGCCTGGAAGATCAGCTTCTGCCTACAAACTCCTTAGGACATCTAAACAGCTGAGAACAGAAGGACTGAACATAAAAGGATTGTACTAACATTTTTAACTATTTTTCCATTTGGTTCGGGCCCCAAACAGGTCTACTACGACCCAAATCAGCAGGAAGTCATTTTAAGAGAGCGACATCCCATGCCCAGAGGGTAGGGAGGGTGTTTCTCCGCCCCCCTTTTTGGTTATTTGAAGGATAACTGAAAACTCTGTTATTTAGGGGAAGAGATTACAAGCCGTTAAATGGTCCTGTTTAATGGGTTTTGGAGGTTATAGAGCCTTATAATATAGCTCTGGTTGGCAACCAAGGGTATCAGCAATAATAACCTGTAATGTTTTGGGGACTCTGGAGCATCCTTTTCCAACAGTTTGTAGGAAGGTTTCCCACACCTGGTACTAGAGACTTTGTTTACTAACCTTAGACTTTAGGGAAGAGCATTAACCTCTCATTATAGGAGGTACCTATAGGGGTACCTCCATTAAAACCTTAAAAAAATATATATATATATAGAGAGAGAGATAGATAGATAGATAGATAGATACATAGAAAGATAGATAGATAGATAGATACATAGAAAGATAGACAGATAGATAATAGATAGATAGATATAGAAAGACTTATAAACTATCAGATTATGTAAGTAAGGCTTTTACTTACATGCTTAAGGTTTAGATAACCCTTCCTCCCACCCTCTTCTCTTTTCTATTCCCTAGTCTCATGCCTGACTAACCTTTATACCCTATATAACTATATTCCCTTTATAACCTATATACAGCGTTTTCCTTTCTACTTTTGTATTACACATGTTTTGCCTTACCTAAAGACCTCTCTCCAGAACATCTCTCACTCTCAGACACCTTTCTAGCTTCCTAATAGTTATGGGGAGTCCAATTTAAACACACTAGTCTAATAATTAGAAGCTAGGTTCAACATATGAGAGAGAAAAATGTGGCGTTTGTCTATACAGCCTTGAGCCATCTCACATGGAATACTATATAGAAGCTCACAGCCAAATAGTAAAGGTGTTGAGAGTAAGGAACTGTGCAGTGCTTGGCCATAAATAGGACATCAGTATCACCCTCTCCAAGGCTCAAGGAAGATCAAGGAAGAGGAGTCAAAAGAATATAAGAGGAAGTAGTTGTGGAGGAGTATTGTCAAACAGTGGCTTCTGGATGTGATAGGGCCATGAAGTCATTGCAGCTGTGGTCTCCATAAATCTTGGGCAAGATTGGGTTTCTCAGTATTTCACCACGCTCGGGGAAGGGCCTGCTCCTCATTGAAGGACTATGGACAGCTAATGGGTGTTGGAAGAGGGGGATCTCTTCCCCCCCCGTGGTATAAATACTAATAAGTTGTCTATGTTCCAGTAAATAACCCCCAACTCATGCTCATGAAAGCAGCATTAATTAAATTCAGTTGGCCAAGAGAGAGAGAGAGAGAGAGAGAGAGAGAGAGATCAAAGCAGGAGAAGTTTATTGATAAAGGTTTCAGCAGGAGTGAAAAATGATCAAAATTCATTATGTAAACTTATCAAATTCTCAAAGAACAAAAGTAACATATAGAATAATATTTCTTAAGATGACACCAAAATTAAAAGGAAAATCTGGGATACAACATGGTTCAACATATGAAAAAATGCTAATATAATGAAGTGGGGGAAAAGAAACACAAATCTTCCTAACCAATGAAGAAAAAAAATACTTGACACAATTAAGCACATGCTCATGGTGGAAATGCTCAAAAAACTAGAAATGGAAGGAAATTGTCTTAACTACTAAAGGTCACAGATGAAAAGTTCATGGCTATATCATATTCAATGAGCCTCAGATTCAGGAAAGGAAGCTACTTTTACCACTTCTAATGAACAGAATACTTAAAGTCTCAGCCAGAGAGAGCAGGCAACTTAAAACTAACCCTTATCCAAGTAAGAGAAGTCAAATGAGCTGCTTGTAAAGACAGAATCTTAGCTGGAGAAAGGAACAAAAGAAAATCCTTGGAACCTAAGAACTAAAGAATGGGTTCAGTTCAGTAAAGTTACAAGGTACAAACCCCAATACATGAAGGTAAAGCTTGGAGAGCTGGGGAGAGGGGAGAAGCACTCACTGTTCCTGCAGAGGGCCAGGTTCCTAGTGCCCACATGGCAGCTCACAAACACCTATAACTCCAGTTCCAGGGGATCTGAAACGTTCCTTCTTGAGGCCTCCTCAGGAACCTAGACA
Source organism: Lophiomys imhausi (assembly GCA_907164525.1). Lineage (NCBI taxonomy): Eukaryota > Metazoa > Chordata > Mammalia > Rodentia > Muridae > Lophiomys > Lophiomys imhausi. The sequence continues at coordinate 3,815,889 of CAJQZJ010011617.1, forward strand.
CACATACACATACACATGAATATAAGTAAAATAAATCTACTTTTTAAGTATTGTTTGGCTAAACACAGTGAAAAAAACTGAAAAGAAACTTATAAAAAACATCTCATTTATTGGAGTATAAAAACTGCCAACCTGAGTCTCAGCTAGTCTCACACTGAAGCCCTGTGTACAACAGCTAAGCTAGAGAACCCACCTAGGTGTCCTACCAAGTGGGCATAAAGAAAATGTGGGATACATACACAAGGGAAGTTTTTTTTTCTGGCCATAAAGAATGGAAATCTGTCATTTGTAACTGGAGATAATCATGTTATGCAAATTAACTGAGACTCCGAAAGACAAAATATGATCTATTTTCCTCATCTGTGTTTCCTAGATTTTATATAGATTCATAAAATCATGTATCTATGACATGAAAGTAGATTGGGAACTGTCTAAGGGAACAAGGAGACCAAGGAGACTAAGGAGAGGGGAGAGGGAAGAAAGCTAAGGGGAGGGGCATGTGGAAGAGTGGAATTAACAGATAATACATACATGTATATGTGTGTGAATATTGTCTGTGTATAACAAAGTACCACATGCAATTGATGGATACAATTACAATTTTTAAAATTAAAAAAAAAAATAAATGTCCATACTTATGGAAAGGCAGATATAAAACTGCCACAAAGCCCGTGCTACCCTGAGCATCTTATAGATATAAATTAGATTATTATCAAAGTCTCAATTGTACCTTTTATGGAAGTAGAAGAAGCACTTTAACATTCTCTTGTGACCACAGAAGATTTAAAATAGCCAAAGAAATCTTGATTACAAAAAAAAAAAAAAGAGCCAAAGCCAAAATTGCCACAGCTCCCAACCAGAACACACAGCAAAGCCACAACTAAGCATTAGCACTGGGCTTATTTTTACTTGATACTGCTTATACATCATTACATGTTACTTTATGTATTTCCTGCCTTCTCTTTAGGTTTATCTCCTGTCCTATGGTCTAAGATACAGTCAGATTTTGACAATGATAAATTAAATCATCGTTCAGCATCATCCACTGCTGGTGATTTTTTTTCCTCAGATGCACTCACTCTAAATCTTTCTACAGATGACCTAACTTGATGGCCACATTTGTAGCTTTCCCCAAACTCTCAGTTCTTTTCATAACCCCATTTTCATGCCATCAGCGCAGTGTCCCCGCTTGCCCCTCCAAGGATGGTTTTCACACTCTCACTGGAGAACTTCCTCCATGCGTGGGTTTGGTTCACTTTCTTTCATGCCACAGTTTCTCTTCAGAAACCTGGAAATTCTTCTCTGTGTGCTTAGAGGGCATAGAAGCCTCCTGCTTCACTCTGCGACCCTCTGGTTTTATTGTCCCTTGTGTGTCATGAGTGAGAACCCAGAGAAAAGGCTGCAGTGGAGAAGTAGAGCTTCTTCATTCACAGTGTCTTGGACCAAGGTGCTTTCACAGTTCCCAGAAAGTGAGGGAGCAAGCAAAGACTAATCCTCACCTTTATGCTTTTACATCTTATAAGATCAAGAATTGTAAGGAGGTCTGGATACTACTCCACAGGCCGCCACCAGGCCTGCTATACCAGGAACATTCAAGTTAAATGTCTTCCCCAATCACCCAAATCCCCTGCCTGCCCAGTCCCCTGGGACACACCCCACTGCTGTGAGCTGTTTGTGCTGTGTGCTTGAGTTTCATTGTTGTGCCATTGTTCCATCAACTGCCAAAAGACAAGCTTCACCAGAAACACCCAGGTTAGATCCCCTTCACTGGATATTCCTTGCCGTACCCAATCCCCTGGGCTACGCTCAGCTGCCCTGAGCACCATTGTCTGGACCCTGCTCCATAAGTCTTCATCAGGTCTGCTACCTCAGGAAGGTCCAGGCCTTCTGTACAAGGAATAGTCAGGAACAGTCAGGGACAACCAGATGGCTAAAAGCCAGCATAAGAACACAACCAACAAGAGCCAGAACAATACCTTCAGAGCACAGCTATCCTACTACAGCAAGCTTGGATATCCTAACACACCAACACACAAGAAAATGACCTTAAATCCAACCCTATAAAGGTGATACAGGGCTTTAAAGAGAAAATGAATCCCTTAAAGAAATACAGGAAATTCAATCAAACAGATAAACAGAATGAATATATCTCATAAAGAAATATGGGAAAATTCAAACACACAGGTGATCAAATGAATAAATTCCTTAAAGAAATATGGGAAAATATAAACAAATAGGTGAATGAAATGAATAAATCTTTAACATTTATTTATTTATTGAAGTTACATCACAATCATAGTCCCTTCCCTACACCCCCTTCCGGTCCATCCTCCTATCCTCTTCCCCCTCACCTTCCTATCTGCTTTTTTTTTTTTTTTTTTTCATTTAAGGTGCATCTTTTTCTCATGGAAGAGACCCAAACTCTGATGCTATTAATGATATTCTTCTATCCTTGCAGACAGGATCTAGTATAACTGTCTTCTGAGAGGCTTCATCCAGCAGATAATGGAAACAGATGGAGAGACCCACGGCCAATATTAGGCAGAACTCAGGGAGTCTTGTGGAAGAGTTAGGGGAAGGACTGAGGGAGCTGGTAGGGTCAAGGATGCTACAAGAAGACCTACAGAGTCAACTAACATGGGCCCATAAGGGCTCATAGAGATGAAACCACCAACCAAGGACATTCATGAACTGGTCCCAGGCCCCTTGCAATATGAACTGATGATCTACTCAGTCCTCAAGTGGGTTCTTAACAATTGAAGTGAGGACTTTATCTGACTTGGACTCTGTTGCCTCCCTCCGAATCCCGTTTCCCTACTAGGGCTCCCTTGTTGGCCTCAGTGGAAGAGGAGGCACTTAGTCCTGATGCGATTTGATGTGTCTGAGTATGTTGGCACCTGGTGGGAGGGGTATAGGGGAAGTGGGTGAGAGAGTGGGACTGGGAGGAGAGAAGGGAGTGTGGTTGGGATTGTGATGTAAAAATAAACAAATAAATTAATTAATGAAAAAAAAAGAATTGTAAGGATCCCAGAGATGTAGGAAAAGGGCTGATTTTTATGTTTATCACAGGGGAAAAAAACCTCATAAGTCACACATTTAAAAAGATCAGCATCATCTCTGTGAGTTCAAGGCCTCCCTGGTCTAGAAAGTGAGTCCAGGATAGTCAGGGATAAACAGAGAAACCTTGTATCAAAAAATAAAAACAAAAACAAACAAACCAAAAAAATCAGCTTCCTAAGGTAAAATGTCCTTTGTCTAATTTAATCTTTAGGATCAAAGTCAGCCTTTAAGAGCTTTTAAAAATCAGCAATTTATTGTTTTATCACATAAAGAATGTGTAGCTATGATATGGATTCCTCTGTGTGTGTGTGTGTTAACACATATTTGTTTTATATGTGCTATTTATTTAACTATTTTTTTAACATGATCACCTATTGTCAGAACACAGTGAAAGAATGGAATTGTGTTAGAAAATACTGAGTGCTTGTGAGAAAACTCAAAAACAAACAAACAAAAAAGACAAGAGTCTTGTGACGTCAGTTTTTTTTAGAACATGGAATTGTTCTTGGAATGTGCTTTTGTGCCTCTCCCAGATATGGTGAATAAGAGAGAGTTTACTTCACATTACTCATTCCAACTGACTATTGTTATATGCTTATATGCCTCTATGGAAAAACAGGTTTTTGCCACATGTGACTTGTCCTTGTGATTGTATGCAGCTTGAACTCATGAGAACTTTACTCATGTGACCTTTATTAACTAACAGAGTACAAACTGTCAGATGCTCTGAATAAAGTCGGCTATTGCTTGAGACTTTAGTCTGCCTCATTCTTAGGCTTCATTCTCCCAGGTCCCACAGCCTCTAGAAAAGTGACAGTCTACAGTTCATATGTTTTTCCAAGTTGAAATATTTTCAAATAGGAAAATATATTCTTAGAATATTTTGTGATGGTTAATCTTTATTGGCAACATGGCCAGATTTAGTATTACCTTCAAACACACCTGTGGGTTTGTCTGTGAAAGTGTTTCCAGACAGAGTTGGCTGAGGAGAGAACCACCCACCCACATGTCTGTGGCATCATCCCATGGGTTGGCATTGTCCACTGAATAAAAGGGTGGATGCCAACTGAGTACCAGCCTTTGTCATTCTTGGCTTCCTGAGTACATGGAGCATGAGCAGCTGCCTTACACTCCTGCCCAGTGACTTCTGTAGTGATGGATGGTACCACCTCAAACCGTGAGACAAAATAAACCTTGCCTTCTTAAGTTGCCCTTATCAGACATTTTGCCACAATTATACAAAAAATGTATTACAACTAATGTAATTTTGAATGAAAAATCAAATCACTTTTAATTCCCTGAACTCCTTTCTGTTTCTTTAAATGAGTTGTGCTGAGCAGTAAGGTACTGCGGGAAATCCTCCCTCCAGGTTTCCAAAGTTAGTGCTACACAGCAATGAAGCTAGGCTCAGGCCCCATGGTTAACATGCAAGGTGTCAGCTCATTGTCCACAGTATACATAAAACTAAAGGTTCGATATATATATCTGCTGACTGGCAAAATGAAAAAACTCGTTCTACTGGAGTGTTACGCTTAAGGCTTAAGTTTTGAAGGCTGGAATCTAGACAGCTCATCTCTCAGAGTAAAGTCTGTGAAAGTCTTCATGGTCTCCAGGCCTTTGTTTGCATCTTGTCTGTGACTAGGACACCACCTCAGGCAGGTCAGCCCATCTTCAAGAACTGCTCACTATGTGAGAGACAGACCAACTTACCAAACCCATGCAGCATCACTCCAGGAATTATTAGGGTATAAGGAGCTACTAAATGCATTGATTTGAACTTGGTTGCTGAACAGTCTTGGCTCCAGTGACTTTTCTTAGCAGGTCCAGCCTCCTAGGAAAAGGCTTATATTAGGCAACCATAGAGTTTCAGAACATATCACTGCCAAACTGCCATTATAAGCAAAACTAGGAGATCCCAGGAACACTCAGGGCCAACATGGGCTCTTAACATGCTCTATTTGATTTAATTAATCAACATTATCTAGTTAAATGAAAAATAGTTGAAATTAGCCTAATCTACAAAATGTCATCACTAGCTGCTATTATTGTGCAACTCATTGAAAGAAAACAGCTTTCAAAGTACCTTTTTTTTCAGATAGATGTACATGAGCTGATATGCAATTAGAGAGAATGAAGGGTTAAATTAAAATGATTGGGAATCACAGACAAGACAGTGATTTCTGTCTTTCAGTAGTAGCAACCAAAAGGTGCTGGATTGACTGAGTGAAGGGTAAAAGAACTCCCATAAAGTCAGAGAAGCTATGGAGAGAAGAGATGTATAGCCAGGGCTCACCTTCTCAGAAATGAAGAGGTTACAAATTATACTTAGCGCATCCTGAATTCTGGTTAGGATGTATAGGAGGCTTAGATGAGAGCTTAGGTCAGCCATGACAAGGTTGCAGAAATGGGTAACTTATAGTGGTAGGAACTATCCCATAGTTCAAAGGCTGATCAAAAACTGAGGTCTAAGCTCGGGGATATAAACTTATTTTGATAATGCATGACACTGTCATCTACACATGTGTTGGTATGCTTTCAGAGCTATCATTGACATGCATGTGGCTTAAGAATCATAGGTTGGACATGTCTGGGTTAGGTCAAGTGGCACTCCCTCTGATGAGAAAAGGTCTTATCACTCCGTTTCTAGAGGTGAATGACAACTTTGATCTCAATGGGCTACATCTTTGCACTAACGTCTGCCATCATGATCACCTGTGCCTCTCTCCTCTTCATAAAAGCTATCAGTCACATTAGGCTAGAAACCTCCTTCCAGAATAGTCTCCATCTCAACCCATTTATTCAGCAGCAATACTATTGTAAATATGGTCATTTCCCAGGCACAGGGACTGAGGACTTCCACATGTTTTCTTTTAGGTGGAAAGGATATGGTTCAATCTAAAACCAATGATAACTGGATTTGGATACCAAAAACCTCTGTCTGTCCTCCTTCATATTCCTAAGTCACTAGCTATCTTTTAATTTTTAAAAAGTAATTATTTTACATTCCAATCCCCATACTCCTCCTTCCCCACCTCCCCACCCTTCCACCTTCTTCCCCCATACCACTCCACCCAGTACCAACCCACTCTAGCACCTCAAACTGCATCAGGACTAAGTGCCTACTCTTCCATCTAGGCAAGATAAGGCAGCTATGTTAGGAAAATGAGTTCCAGAGGGAAGCAACATCATCTAAGTCTGGAATAGACCCCCATTCCAGTTGTTAGGGGATCCACTTGAGGACCAAGCAGAATGTCAGTTTCATATACCTAATAAGCCTAAGACCAGTTCTTGTAAGTTCTTTGCTTGGTGGTTCAGTCTCTTTGAGCCCCTTGTGTCCAAGTTAATTGGCTCTGTGGGTCTTCTTGTTGTGTCCTTGATCCCTCCAGCCTTCTCAAGCCTTCCCCTAACTTTTCCTCAAGACTCCCTGGTTTTTGCCTAATGCTTGGCTGTTGATCTCTGCATCTGTTTCCATTATCTGCTGGATAAGGCTTCTTGGATGGCAATAAAGTTGGGTTCTTGCCCAGATCTCTCTCTCCATCTACTTCTGACATCTATTTTATCTCTTCTACTTAAAGGGACTCAAGATTCATCCCTTGAGTCTTCCTTGGTACTTAGCTTCTTTGGGTCTGTGGATTGTAGCATAGTGGTCCTGTACGCACTGGCTAATATCTGCTTGTGAGTGAATATATACCATGTGTGTCTTTTTTGGATCTGCATTAGTTCACTCAGGATGATCTTTTCTGGTTCCATCCATTTGCCTGAAAATTTCATGATATCCTTGTTTCTGATAGCAGAATAGTATTCCATTGTGTAGATATATCACAATTTCTTTATCCATTCCTCTATTGAGGGACATCTGGGTTGTTTCCAGTTTCTGGATATTACAAATAAAACTGCTATGAACATAGTCTAGCTGATGTCCTTGTGGTTTGGTGATGTATATTTAGGGTATATGCCCAGGAGTGCTATAGCTAGGTCTTGAGGTAGAACTATTCCCAATTTTCTTAGAAAGTGCCAGACTGATTTCCAGAATGGTTGTACAAGTTTGCACTCCCACCAGCAATGGAAGAGTGTTCACCTTCCTCCACATCCTGGCTAGCATGTGCAGTCACTTGAGTTTTTGAATTTAGCCATTCTAATGGGTGTAAAATGGAATCTCAGAGTAATTTTGAGTTGCATTTCCCTTATGATTAAGTACGTTGAGCATGTCTTTAAATGCTTCTCTGCAATTAGAGTTTCCTCTATAGTGAATTCTCGGTTTAGCTCTGTACCCCATTTTTCATTGGATTATTTGGTTTGTTGGTGTTTAATTTCTTGAGTTCTTTATATATTTTGGATATCAGCCCTCTGCTGGATGTGGGGTTGGTGAATATTTTTTCCCAATCTGTAGGCTGCCGTTTTGTTCTAATGACAGTGTCCTTGGTCTTACAGAAGCTTTTCAGTTTCGTGAAGTCCCATTTATTAATTGTTGATCTTAGTGCTTGAGCTATTGGTGGATATTCCTAAAGTTGCAGCCTTGGGTGTCAAGTTGAAGGCCTGAAGACCCAAGATGTGGCAGGGTCAGCAAATTTGAGCTGGATGCTCCTGATGAGTGAGGCCATGTAACTCTGAGGGGGCGAGGTTGGGACAATGAAGTTCAGGGGCACAGTTCTCAGTTCAGGTTGGCTAGGCATGTCCCAGAGCTCTGGGCATCACAAGAACTGGGTAGGGAAGGGAAGAAATCCAACCTGAATGATCCTGAGGATGCAGGTCCAGGGAACTCCCAGGTGGCACAGGCCATGACGATGGAGTATGGAGGAACTACCCTCAGCTCAGGGCAGCTGGGGATGTTCCAGACCACTGGGCAGAGCAGGGACTTGTGGGGGGAGAAAAGAGGGGGAATCTAACCTGGGCGTTGAGTTGAAGGCCTGGACACCCGATGTATGGGGTGGTCATGAAAATGGAGCTGGATGCTCCTGGTGAGTGAGGCTTTGTACCTCTGGTGGGGCGAGGTTGGTACAGTGGAGCTCAGGGCACAGATCTTAGCTCAGGTGGGCTGGGTGTGTCCCAGAGCTCTCTAAAAATGTTTGAAATGATTCTTCAGATAGCTTACAAAATCTAAACTGTCGTTCTTCCATCATCAGCTCTTGCATGCCCAGATGAACAGCATTTGCAATGTCCTACAGAAAATGGGATGCAGGCCTCTAGGTCAGTGGAGTCATCATAACCTGCCTTCAGAAGTATACAGAAGACAGAAAATTTCTGCCGGGAAGCCTGTAGAACATGCACACGAGGGGTGTGGATGATGCTCATTGCAGAAGTTTGACCCAAAAGATTGATCACAAAGTGAGTTATGTAGCATTTATCCATTTCAGTAAGCAATGCTCATAATTGGGTGAAAAACAAATAGAGAATTATTATTTTTATTTAATAAAAGAATAAGCTAGGAAAAGGGAAAAAGTAGTGATGGCTGAAAAATACGCACCCTCAAAGAAGCTGAGAGGAATGAAGCAAGATTCCATGGTGTTAGATATGAACACCGACGTATAAAGATTTCAAGTCACTGCAGGCTATTATCACACAAAGAATTGAAAGGAAATAATTACCAGAAAGTGCTATTTTGGAGAGAACAGGAGAGTGCTGGCAACATCAGGCTACTGCCCAGCACTTCTCCCCATCACAGCATCTAGCAAGGGCAGAAGGAGCTGATTACCACCACTACCTCTCAGCTTTTAATCCTCACCCCTCACTTTGGAGAGCAGCACTTTATGGGTCGGGCCTGACTGCAGTGAGGTCATAGCATTTGTGTCCCAAGCTTGAGTTTACATGAACAACACCTAGAGCCCTGGGCCTGTGCAGCTCTTTGCTATACCCAATGCCACACCCACCAGGTGCTCCTACCAGTCATAGTGTTGTCTGCATTTCCGCCATTGAAGGAAGCCACTGTCTGGGAAGGCGGCAGACCAGCCTGTGCCTTCATCTGTCACTGCATCCTACATGCCACAGACTCCTTCAGGAGTGCCATATGATTCCGTTTATTTTTAGTCTTTCTCCTGGTCACCTTGCTTAGGGCCTCCCTTCCTCAACCAATAGAAAAAAACTTGTCAAACAGAGGGGGAAAATAGTTATTTTGAAGCATGCTAATTGGTTTCTAGACATTATAAGCCTTCTTTGTTTGACTCAAACACAAGAACTCATGGTGTCAGTCATTTCTTTGTGTATGTGCGTGCATGTGTGTGTGTGTGTTCATGTGCTTGTGTGGATATATATGCATGTGCAGGTGCACATGGGGAGGTCAGAGGTCAATCTCCAGTGTTGTTCCTCGGGTGCCAGCTAAAACTGGCCTAAATTCAGCAAAGAGTCTAAGCTAGCTGTCCAGAAAACCTGTCATCTATGATTACAAGCACACATACCCCATGCCTGTCATTTTTTAGGTGGGTTTTGTAGTTGCTTTTTTGGTGATTGAATGTAATTCCCCAAGCTGGCAAGCCAAGCACTCTCTGAACTTATCTTCGTGATGTCACTCAAAGTACCCACAGTTCATAGTTATGTGTAAAGGCTAGAAAGCACTGCTCCTTCCAGAATAACCTTGACCTCTGCTCGGATTTTTAGGGTCTTTTAAAGACTTCACTGGTCTTATGTCTCAGGGCTCACACCATGGTCAGGCAACCAGATGAGTGTATATAGCACCTTTTCAGGCACATGTATAGTTCAAACACAGAAGGGGGCCTTGCAGCCTTCTACCTACCCATTGCCATGCAGATTTCAGGCTACAATTATCCTGCACCTGTCATTTCTTGTGCCTCCTTACATCCATCTCCTCTCCTGTTCTAGGTTTATTCCTGTCACTATGATAAAATACTGACAAAAGCAACTTAAAGGAAGAAGGGTTTACGTTAGTACACCTCATTAGTCTATTGTGGTGGGGTGGTAAAAACATCAGGAGCTTGAAGCAGATGGTCACATTACATCCACATATAGGAAACAGAAGGATAAATGCCAACAGTGCTCAGTTTACTGTGTCAATTTTATACAGTCTAGGATTACCTGCAGAGGTGTGGTCTTGCCCACAATTCACGTGAATCTTCCCACATTAATCAATGTAATCAATACCACCCTCACTAGTCCCTTCTCCAGAGTGATTCTAATTCTATCAAGTTGATATGAACATCAATCATGGTCACAGCTACTTTCTGGCTCATGTACCCAGCCAGCACCCTTCAGTGGACTCCCACAAGTCTGAAGCACCCTGTGTTGGGGCATTGGAATCGGGCAGTAGGATTTATTGTGGACCATGAAAGGAAAAGTAAATAGCAGCAACAAGGCACTCAATGGGGAAAACAGCCCTGGAGTTACTAAGAAGAGACCCTACCTAAAGATGGAGAGAGAAGGGCTCCCAGAGGACTAGAGAGTCTGAAAGACACTGGAGCTGATTGTGGGCTGCGGTATAGGAGAACAGTGCTGGAGGAAGATGGAGGAAGGAGGTGACCTTCTGGGGACACCAACTGAGTCATTCTGACTGAAGAGTATTAGCGAAGCTATGCACGGTGGAAACAGACATTCCTCAGGGACATTAAATGGCAGAATCGTGTCTGTGCCTGGACTCTTTGGAGAGGGTTGTTTCAGGGGCTGGCACAGAAATGTGGAACTCAGAGGTCCCCAGCCACACAGCACACTATGTGTGGTACAAACCACGAAGCTGGGGCTCATTGATGTCTTCTCATCACTGTAATTTCTTCTCTGATTTGTGGGCACTTTCATGTCTATTTTAAAATATATTAGTGTATTGGAAGGCTTTTGTTAATCACTTTTTAATGATGTTTTTAACTTGACTAAATTTTGGTCCAAGTGTGTGCTCTGAACCATATGAATTTTTTGGGCATTTGTTGAAATTTGATTGGTAACTATGTATATATGAGTTTTCTGCAGTGCTTAGACAGGATATGAATATGCCCTGCCATGCTCTATGTGGCAACTTTCTGTCTGTCCTATTCTGTCACCTTAAATTGTCTCTTATACTCTCATGACACCTGTCATGCTCTCTACTCTCAAAAACCAGTAGTGGTACCTGTAGTCACCAGACTTTTTCCTAACTAATGTAGTTTCTGAGCAACGAATGGTGGCACACACATTTAGTCCCACCAGTTTTGGAGGCAGAAGCAGGCAGATCTCTGTGAGTTCCAGGCTAGTTTGGTCAGCATAGCAATTTACACACCAGTCAGGGCTACCTTGTCTCAAAATTACAAACAAAACAATAACAGTCAATAAAATTAATATATAAATAGGTAAATTGTAAACATGTCTTTTCACAATTGAGTTGGATAGGTTAGATATTGTCTTAGTTAAGTTCCTATTGCTGTGAAGAGACACCATGAACACAGCAGCTCTTATGAAAGCAATCATTTAATTGGGACTGGCTTACAGTTTCAGAGATTTAGTCCATTATCACCATGGCAGAAAGCATGGCAGCATGCAAGCTGACCTGCTGCTAGGGAAGGAGCTGAGAGGTATTTTAATGTTTATTTTTTACTTCAGGTTACATCTCCATCACAGTACCTTCTTTCCAACCCTCCCAGTCCCACCCTCCCACCCTGTACCCCCTAACCCTTCCATCCCACTCCTTTAGAGTGGAGTGTCCCTACATAACAGTCCCCCGCCAAAGTTCAGCAGTCATATGAGGGCCAAGAGCCTCCTCATACACTGGGGGCCTACAAGGCAGCATCACTAGGGTAAAGTGTCTCATTGACAGGGAACAAAGTCTATGTTCCTGTTCCCTTTGGTGCATTGGCTGTGGGATAGTTGTCCTGTACTATATAGCTAAAATCCAATTATAAGTGAATAGATGCCATGCGCATCCTTCTGAATCTGGGTTAGCTCACTCAGGATGAGCTTCTCTAGTTCCATCCATTTGGCTGCAAATTGCATGATTTCATTGTTTCTGATGGTTGAGTAGTATTCCATTGTGTAGCATATGTACCACAGTTCTTTTATCCATTCCTCAGGTTAGGAACATCTGGGTTGTTTCCAGTTTCCAGCTATCACAAATAAGGCTGCTATGAACATAGATGAGGAAGTGTCCTTGTGGTTTGGTGAGGAATCATATGGATGTATACCCAGAAGTGGTATGGCTGGGTCTTGAGGTAGAGCTATTCCAAGTTTTCTCAGATATTGCCAGACTGATATCCATAGTGGTTGTACAAGCTTGCACAAAGATTTATTTATTTATTTTATGTATATGAGTGCTCTGTCTGCATGCACACCTGCAGCCAGAAGAGGGAATCAGATAACATTGTGGATGGTTGTGAGCCACCATGTGGTTGCTGGGAATTGAACTCAGGACCTCTGGAAGAGTAGCCAGTGCTCTTAACCACTGAGCCATCTCTCCAGCCCAAGCTGAGAGTTTTATACTCAGATCTTCAGGCAACAGGAAAACAGCCATTGGGCCTCACTTGAGCTTTTGAAAATCGTCTTCAGTGATACACATCTTCCAACAAGGCCATACCTCCCAATCCTTCTCAAGTAGTGTTCATCCTTAATAACCAAACATTGAAATATATGAGCCTATGGGTACCATTCCTATTTAAACCACCACAATCAAGGACCCATTGGATCAATATCAGATAAACCTTGTTAGTTGTGCATAAGACATTTTATTTCTAATTAGCCCGATGTTTTTACTTCAAGAATATTATGATAAATGCATGGAGCTCAGGTTGTAGTACCCCTTCCCATTTATGTGTATGTTCTTTTCTTAAATTTTCTGAGGTTGTAGTTTTTAAACAGCATGGTAATGGTATAGAAACAGACCAGTGGATCAATGGAATTGAATTGAAGACCCAGAAATGAACCCACACACCTATGGTCACTTAATTTTTGACAAAGAAGCCAAAACCATACAATGGAAAAAGGATAGCATCTTCAACAAATGGTGCTGGTCTAACTGGATGTCCACATACAAAAGAATGAAATTAGACCCATACTTATGACCTTGTACAAAACTTAAGTCCAAGTGGATCAAAGACCTTAACATAAGACCAGACATACTAAATCTATTAGAAGAGAAAGTGGGAAAACCCTCGAACTCATTGGCACAGGTGACAACTTCCTGAACAGAACACCAACAGCTCAGGACCTAAGACCAACAATCAATAAATGGGACCTCATGAAACTGAAAAGCTTCAATAAGGCAAAAGACACTATCATTTGAACAAAACGGTAGCCTACAGATTGGGAAAAAATCTTCACCAACCTACATCTGACAGAGGGCTAATATCCAAAAAATGCCAAGAAACCAAATAGTCCAATCAAAAAATGGGGAACAGAGCTAAATAGAGAATTCACAAAAGAGGAATCCCTAATGGCTGAGAGACACTTGAAGAAATGCTCCTCATCCTTAATCATCAGAGAAATGCAACTGAAGATGACTCTGAGATTCCATCTCATACCTGTCAGAATGGCTAAGATCAAAAGCTCAAATGACAGCACATGCTGGCAAGGCTAAGGAGAAAGGGGAACACTCCTCCATTGCTGGTGAGAGTGCAAGCTTATATACAACCGCTATGGAAATCAGTCTGGTGATATCTTAGAAAACTTGGAATAGCTCTACCTCAAGACCCAGTCACACCCCACCATTCAAATGATTCCTCACCAAACCACAAGAACATTTCCTCATCTATGTTCATAGCAGCCTTATTTGTGATAGCTAGAAACTGGAAACAACCCATATGTCCCTCACCTGAGGAATGGATAAAAGAACTGTGGTACATCTACACAATGGAATACTACTCAACCATCAGAAACAACGAAATCATGCAATTTGCAGCCAAATGGATGGAACTAGAGAAGCTCATCCTGAGTGAGCTAACCCAGACTTAGAAGGATGCTCATGGCATCTATTCACTTATAATTGGATTTTAGCCATATAATACAGGACAACTATCCCACAGTCAATGCACCAAAGGAAACAGGAACATAGACTTTGTTCCCTGTCAATGAGACACTTTGCCCTAGTGGTGCTGCCTTGTAGGCCCCCAGTGTATGAGGAGGCTCTTGGCCTTCATTTGACTGCTGAACTGGGGCGGGGGACTGTTATGTACAGGACACATTCTACTCCGGAGGAGTGGGATCGAAGGGATAGGGGGTAGAGGGTGGGAGGATGGAACTGGGAGGGGTGGAAAGAGGGTACCGTGATGGAGATGTAACCTGAAGTTAAAAATTAACATTAAAAAAGCACAACATAACCAACAAAAGGAAACATTTCAGTTTAAACTTTTTTTTTGATGACTTGTGGCTATGTTGCCTATTTTTATTTTGACATTTTGTATCATTTTGTCTTTAATGTTTCTGTCCTGTTTTCCATAATATCCCATAAAATATACATTAAATCATGTTTTTCAAATTTCTCCTGGGGCCCTCTGATTGCCATAAAACCTCAAAATATTTATATTTGTAGTGCTGTTGATATATTGTGGTTCATTGTTACTCCTTTTATTTTATCTTTAACATATATTCTTCTTCCTTTTCTCCTTAGCTTTACTTATGTGGATGGAGATTTTAATTTTATAAGTTATTTTTATTACTTGTGTATGGGTGTGCACATGTGCATGCATGTGTGTGTGTGTGTGAGTTCAGAGCCTATGGAGGCCCTAAAAGGTCTTCAGATCCTCTCTAGCTGGAGTTACAGGTGGTTTTGAGCCTCAGTGTCAGTGTTGGGAAAAGAACTGAGGTCTTCTGCAAGAACTGCATGTGCTCTTAACTACTGAGCCATCTCTCCAGTCTTTGAGATTTATTTTTTAAATTCATTTGTTTATCAAGCACTATCTTCTCATGCTTGTTATTTCCACTAAATATCAATTGCACATTTAGCAGAAGAAATCCCAATTAGTATTCCCATCTTATCAGGGATGGAGAATACCTTTAAGCTGGCCAATTCTAATCCTTTTCCACTCCATCCACATTCCCATTTACTGATTCTTTTCATGGATAGTTTCAGACTTTCAAATATATGTCTTCTCTTTTGAATAACTTATAATTTACTAAAAGAATGAAAGTAGATACCATCTCATAGCATACACACACAAGATGGATCTAACATAGATGCAAAATTTCAATACAACGTCTGAAAAGATTAACACTGGCCTTGACAAGGCATTGATGTATATAATGCAAAGACTCAGACAACAAAAGCAGAAACACATAAGTGTGTTGGAGGCAAGATAGACACTTTCTGCACAGCACAAGGGACAATCAGCAGGGTGGACAAGTAAATGATTACCAACCACGCACTTGAGTAAGGCTCAACTCCTCAAACCTAAGGAGATTTTACAACTCAAAGCAACAGTGTAAATAAACAACACAATTGAAAGTAGTCCACATTCCTCAACAGACATTTCTCAGATGAGGACATGGGTCAACATACAGATGAAAGTGAGCCCAGAATCACTTGTTACCTTGGCATGATGTGAATACCTGTGATCCCAGCACTTGGGAGGCTGAGGCAAGAAAGACATGAGTTTAACTACCATCCGAGCTAACTAGCAAGATCCTATCTTTGAAAAAGAAAAGAAGAAAATCAATAATGATAAGGTATGATCTCATGTCTCTATGGTCAGTATTGTCAGAGATATAAAAGATATGAGTGAAGGTATATTTTGATAGTAAAAAGTAGGTTTTGTTAGGGAAAGAAGCATGGGGGATTCTTAAAAAAGACAACTAAAAATAAAAATATTGGATATGCTTCTTCTGGGTTTACAGTAGGAAAAAATAGTAATATCTGCACACTTATGTTCATCGAAGAATCTGATGCAGTAACAAAGATATGGAAATAGCCTAAGTGACTATCAGTGAAGGAATGTGTAGAGAAGATATGATATGTGTACATTGCATTGGAACATACCTCAGCATATTCAAGGGAACACAGATAAAAGCAGAGGGCATTAGGCCAAGTGAGATAATCCAGGTAGAAAAAGAAAAGTATCTTCCCCTAGAGGCATTGCAGATGTGGATTCTGTGTTACATGTGCATCATTAGGTGGCAGAAAGGAGAGAGGCTATGTCTACATTCAGTGTTCTGATCTATGAACATCTGAATGAATAGTAGCCTAACATTCCCGAGGGGGGAAAAAAAACTAGCCAGATACTAAAACCACTTTGTGCCATCGGGCCCGGAAGAAGAGCTAGCCTGTGTCTACTACCAGTCTAGTACCAGTTAAGCACCAGATGGGGTCCCAGGACAGGAAGCAAGCCAGAGACTAGGGGAGTCCTGCCTGGCCCTGGATGAGGGGGTTGTGGGTGAGCCAGCCCCAAGTATGTGAGAGTGGGACAGCCAGCCTTGCCTTTTGTCTGCTTTGTGGTGGTGTTGGCAAGGGAGAGATCTGCTCCTTTTTGCCCTCATCAGCAGTGACAGAGAGGAGATCTGGCCCCATTGGGATCATAAGAGCAGGAGAGGTGTCCCTGCCCCTCACATGCTACAGTATTTGGGAGAGCAGACCCTGTACCTTGCCTGGGCAGCACACTACAGTTGGCCCTGGAGATGGGGGTTGTGGGTGAGCCAGACCTGAGGGAGTGAGTGTGGGAGAACTAGCTTTGCCATTTGTCTGCATTGTGGTGGTGTTGGCCAGGGAAAGATTCTCTTTACCCTCTTGACCTCACCATAGGCAGCAGGCAGGAGATTTGGCCCTGATGGGGTCATGAAAGCAGGAGAGCTAGTCCAAACCCTTAACAGCTGCACCACTTGGGAGATCAGGCCCTGCAAGTGGGGGCTGCAGGCCCAGAACCAGGTCTTTGAGTTAGCCCACACCAACATATATCCCATTGATGAACTGCTGGAGTACATGAAGAGGCCAGTTTCCACAGAACCCCAAAACTACAGGATCTCCATGACATAAGACAAGAACAGCATATCTGAAAGGAGGCACAGTACAGTTCCAGTATGGCAATGTAGCAGAAGCCAGAGGCCTTGTATCAGACCAAGGAATCATTATAATGAACATTTGCAATTAAAAAAATGGACAAAAGGAATATTGTAGGACACACTGAGACACATTACAGCTTCCATAATGAGATTTTTCTTTATGTTGGGGGGGATTGCAAGGGTGGAGGATAGGTCTGAGGGGAGGTGGAAGATAAGCGGGAACAGGGTGCATGATGTGAAATTCACAAAAGAATAAAAAGGGAAAAAACAAAAAAGAAAAGTACTGCATGATTCACTTTATGTGATCTCTAATAGTAAATGCTGAATGCATAAAAGTCGAGCAGGAACCTGTAGGGATTGGGAGGGGAGAAATAAGTCAAACGTTGTACAGTGGCATTTAGACTGCTTGGATCAGGTGGTGAATGGATCTCATATGTGGAGAAGGATTGCAGTTAATACACCCATACCACAGGCACACAACTCATAAAGAAGATTTCATAAACTTTCACCACAACAGCAGGTAGTGATGTAAGGTGATGGGTGTGCTAAACTACTTCCCCCGAGTGACTGTTTTACCATGGAGATTTTACACTTTATATATTAAGTCTGAGTTCACTTGTTTATTCTCCATGGCTCTTTGTGCCTCACTCATTTATTGTATCAAAAACTCCTTCCTTGGGAAGCATGTCCTGAGAAGGACAGCCAGGGTTTATGCCAAATAGTCCTGAGTGCCCACTTGCTTCTGAAAGGTAAGATTATACTAGATAGTTAATTTTGCTTTTTTAAAATATTCTCTCACTGTGTTCACAAATCTACTTTTTTATTCTGGGTCAGAAAAAGACTCTTGTACAGACCTTCTGAAAGATACCTGTATATCTTACAAATTCTCAAGTAAAAAAAGTATTCAACACAATGAACAATGCCTCCAATAGTAAGATGTTTCCAAGATGGTGCAGCGATGGTGGACACAAAAGCTCATTGAGTTTATGGAAAGTAGTAAAGTCCTGATACATTGGAAGAAGGCATAAGGTTTATGTCTAAACTAGTTGAGTTCTCATGGTCCCTAAGAAGGTTTGGAGCTAAAAGACTGTTCCAGCCCCTCTTGTTAAAGTAACCACTTGCTCCCACTTGAAAATCAGACTCCAGTCCTATCTAATACCACTGTGCATCTGTCAGAGTTTCCTGACATCTTCCCCTGGTCCATTAGACATTAGGTGGCATGTATTCTAGCCAGCATGGCCTGGGCCTGGTGAATACTTACAAGAGCCAGCCAGAATGAGCTGGTGCTGGGGGAACCAGAGCAGAGTATAAGAGATTGAAGTCTGGGGATGCTTGATGAAGGGGACATGGTTATGCTCTTCCACAAAGGCAGGTTAAATGATATGGAAAGAGTTGGAGGTACAAGATTGAAAGCATCAGGAGATGCGATGGGGTAAGGTTATCATTGTTATGTCCCTTAGAACCATGGACAAGTCAGTGGCTTGTGCTAAATGAGTTAGAAATTCCCAACAGTAGGTGGAGCGACTGAGTGACTCAGCAGTGGGAACGGTAGAAAGGATGTCTTGTTCAGGGCCACAGAACCCACTAGACAGACTGTCCTGTCTACCGGGAAGATCTGTCACAGTCACTGTGTATCACATGATGAGGGATGTGTGGAAGTGGGGCACCAGTCTCACAAGTGCTCTCCGGAATTGTCCTCTACAGACCAGTCTGAGTATGGGTGACTTGATTGCTGAATTAGGCTCACTAAAACCATGCAGATGACAGAACTCTGTAAAAAGAGGCCAGATGTCAGAGCGTTGGGATCAGAAACCAGGTGGATGCAATTATCATCAGGACTAGGAAGGTTGGAGTGGCAGCCAACAGGCCTGACTTCAGTATTATGAAGATGGGGAATAGAGCCTATACCCCTCTGGCGGAGGGGGAAATTGATAGGAGCCTATCAAGCTACTTCTCACCGGCACACATCATGAGAAGGAATAGAGAAGCATGATCTGGAAGCTGAGAGAAACACTCCCCTTGTGCAGCTTGCAGAAATGAGCTAAGTTTTGGATTCAAAATCTATTGATTGAAGAACAGGTTATGTTCTCAAGAAGAAGGGCCAAGAAGCACCAAAGCAAGGATACACAGTAGTAATTTCCCCCACATCTTCCAAAGGTGAGTGTGTCAGTCATGCCCATAGGTCAATTTACACTAAAAAGTGGGGAAGATAGCCCAACATTCCTGGGTTGCTTCAGAACCACCTGGATTTCTCAGTAATTCTCTCTCTTCTGTTACCAGTTAAGGCAGAAGAGGTCAGTGACACATGGACTACAGATCCATGGCTAGCTTGCAAATGAGCCACTGTGTCTGAAAACTCACCATATTATCCTTGTTTCAAGTCCTCTAATAAATACATAGGAAGACACTGGGCAGCTAGTGCAACTTTCACCTCCATGTCGGAATGTGGAGTGAGAAGAGAGGAGGAAATGCAGACCTAGATGTACCATGCCACATCCTAACACCATAATAAATAAGCAGTGTCTCATCCCAGGACGTCCAGGATCATCACTGCACTCCAACAGCTGCTACAGCCACTGGGTGATCCTGCTTTATTTCTCAGTCTCTCCAGGTTAGAGTCACAATAGCATTGTGGAGTCAACAACAGCACAGAGTAACCCAGCTGCAAACTCATTGATAAAGAGGTCTTCAGGGCTAGAGATACGGCTCAGCCGTTACCAGCACTGGCTGCTTTTGAAGAGGGTGTGAGGTTAATTCGCAGCACCCACGTGGCAGCTCCAAACTATCTAGAGCTCCATTTCTAGGGGATCTGATATCCTCTTCTGGCTTCCACAGTCATTGCATGCACACAGTGCACAAACATACATGCAAGATAAACTCATACACATAAAATAAAAATTAAGAGAAAAATAAAAAAAGGCTCAGCCCTAATATATTATCTTGTTTTACCCTGCTATAACAAAACACTCAAGGCAGGGAAATATATGAATATCAGAAATGCATTTTCTCACAATTCTGAGTTCATGGACCTGGCATTTGGCAAGGGTCACTATATGGCAAGCAGAATGCCATGAAAGAGACAAATCCCATCCCTTCCCATTCCACCCATGAAGACAGAACACACATAACCAAATCTCCTCTTACATATCCTGCCTCTTGAAACCACACCAGCAGTGAAATTTCAGTAGTAGATGTAGAATGACATTTAAATCAGAGCAGTAAGAAAGAATGTTTGCTAAGGTGGTAAATAGTAGCAGACATTTATATTCCTCTTGAACTACATTGTATTTTCTACCTTCTGTCAGGAAATGATGTGAAGAGATCTAGGTTGCCAACATCATATCTATCAACTCTCTGTGGCGCTGTTCTTGAGACTAGCAAGAGACACGGCTGTCATCCTTCCATACTTTCTGCAAAGTCAGGAGCCTGCTGATTCTTCATTTGCTCAACTCTCGGCAGAATGTCCTGCTTGGGAAGTGCTTGTCCATACTTGAGATTATCACCTATTCTGTACAGTCTGGATGGTCTAACCATAGGTGCACTTCCCATTTTGATTGAATAAGTCTGTTAAATATATGGTAAACTAACTTTGAGCTTTAAAAAATAGCACATGACAGTTTACCAAAGAAATGTACATCACACCCTCTCAGCCATTATACCCCAAAATATGAAAGCAGTCTAGCTCTGAGAGAACCTTAAGCAGGAAATGGAACTGCAGAAGCTCCAGGACGCAGTACACTCAAGACTTGAATTGCCACTTCCTTCTAAAGATATAGTCAAGAGATTAGCAATGAAGCTGTGGACTGGAAGCTGTCATCCTGTGGGCTTCAGTGTCTAATTCACAGTCAAGTCACAGCAACAGACTGGAGCTCTGATGCAAGGCCATTTCTTGTGCAGTGGAGAATTACCACCTTTAGAAAAGTGGTTCCTGGCATGCAACATAGACAGTGTATAGAGTCTCATGACCCCAAATGAACACAATCTGCTTCCCATCATATTTAAGATACCTTATGGACAAGGTGACCTTGGTATGGTGAAGTGGTTTTCTCAGAATGACTGACTACAGGTGGAGCTGTGGACTACGTTAAGTTGCATGGGCAAGTGGTCTTGACACCCACGTGATCGATCACTATTTACAGTGGCTGACAGAGGAAGAGAAAGATTAAGCCCAAAGTGAAACATAGATGAGAGTTTGTGGACTGTGGGAATCAGAGGAAATGGTGCAGCTACATCACGGAATTGTGTGTGGGCAGTCTTCTGGGGTAGTGATCCTGGCCCATACTGAACGACACTCAACATCAGTAGGAAAAAAATCACTATCTTTGTTCTTTCTCCACCTAACCTTCTGAGATGGTGTGATGGGTAGAGTGGTGAGACCACAGTGATAAATGTACAGGCTTCCACACCTAAGGACAATATCCTCCGTGAACCAAAGCTAATCTAGCCATGCACAATGCTGACTGTCCACTCTCCTCCAGACATTCATTCTACACCTCAATATGCCATTATTTCCTCAGATCAACCAGACACTGGATTACCATCCAGTTGACTATCTAATTTGCTGTATAAGTATATATTGCAGAGTTGTTTCTGTCCCTGTAACAAATACCCGAGATACTCAACATATGTGAAACAAAAGTTCACTTTGTCCCACAGTCTATTGATTCCAGTTAACAACATATTGACCCCAATGCAGTGGTATACAATGAGGCATGGTGTCATGGAGAAGCATGCATAGAGCAAAACTGATCACCTCAATGTCCTATTTGAGTTTACAAATACTGTGCAATTGTGACCTTTTCTGTGGCTGTCTTTCAGTGCAATTCATTTTGAGATACATGTAAAAGCAAAGCTGTGGGTCATGGTGCACACATCTGACCAATACAATTGCATAATGATGAACTGTTTTTCAAAGTTGCCTATATGCTCTCCAGTATAGTATGAATGCTGTACTTGACCTAAATTTTTCCCAAAGCACCATAATGTCTAAATATTAAAGAATCCTAACTACTCAAGGAAAACATTCTATTTCTAACTTGAAATGTTATTTTAAACCAGTATTTAGAATAGCTTTAAAACAAAAACTTCCTGATATTCTAATTTAAATATACACACAGGACTCATCTCAATACTAGCTGAGCTATGCCTCTGTCTTTCTTGCAGACACACCTCTCTGCACACTCTTGTGGCTATTTTATATGACTTTGGGGATGTGGTGAAGAAGCTCCTAACTTCCAGAGAGAGCCTTTCTAGCCATGGCCTTTGAATTAACATTCATAGACACATCTCCACACAACCACGGGCTTCATCATTCATGACTAATGAGACCTTTTAAGTGAAGAGCTCAAAATCCTTCAATATTTCCCAGCGTTTGATTTCCTAAGATTTACCACAACCTGACACTGAAATGACATCCAGCCTTACTTCATTCTTAGATCTCCACAAACTGTCACCCACTCCTGTTGTTTCCCCAGATCCTGACTCTCAAATAAAAGGAAGTGAATTCAGAGCCATGGGGAGTAGAGTGTACAGAGTGTACCCTGACCATAAGTCAGACTGTAATATATACCCCATACACATACCACATCCACACATCTATAATACTCCACATGCACACCCCCCCACACACCACATCCACACATCTATAATACTCTACATGCACACCCCCACATACATACCACATCCACACGCACACCCCATACAAACACCACATCCACACATCTATAATATTCCACACGCACACCCCCATAGGCACCCATACCACATGCATATACCCTATCCCACATGCCCAGCATAGACCCCATACACATATATTCCACACTTCCACAACCAAACACCTTCCACATATACACATCCCATGCCTTAGTTACTTTTGTATTCACTGATTTGTGGTTCCAAAGAGTTAGAGTTCATGATGGCATAGTAAAAAGAACAGCTGAGAACTCACATCTTGATCTGCAAGTTAGAGGCTGAGAGAGAGACTTGGAATGGTAGAGTTTTCTGAAACCTTAAAACCTGCCCCAGTGTCACACCTCCTTCGGTAAGGCCACAGTCTTTAATCCTTCCTTAACAGTTCTAAAAACTGAGGACCCAGTGCTCAAACATATGAGCCTATAAGGGACATTCTAATTCAAATTACCAAACTGCACAAACACCTCATATAAATACTCTGTAAACATATCCCTTACATACAGCCCATACATGACCCAATACATATACTATCCTACACACACACACACATCATATTCACCCATGATCACTCAGCTCCTTCCACCCCATATAGATATCGCATAAACACACATTTATACATACTGCAAACACACAACACCTACATATTCCATTTACATTGGTATATTCACACACCAAAGCCCCTATCACAAAGAGACATAATTTAGCAGTCTTCTCATATCTAATCGGCTATTTCCCCTTTTATTTTTTTATAAGTACTTTATTTTTTTTTCTTCAAGTTACATCTCAGTCACAAACCCTTCCCTATTCCCTCTTCCTGACCCACCCTTCCACCCCCTTCCCCCCAACAGCTTCCCTTTTCAATCCAACAAATGGTTCTTTCTCTTATAACAGTAAATTCTATACAAAATAGCAGAATTAAATATGCCACATTTATGAGAGTTAAATGGCCCAGTATACCTTCCCAATGTCCAGTTCATACATATTTGGCCCCTGACTTTAACCTTATACCTTCTAACCATCTCCATGAGTTTAAAGTTCTATAAATGACTTAGCTTTCATACTAACTTGCATCACTATTATAACCATCTTCTTAGATCTAGAACGCCCTCTTGATTCCTAAACAGCTCAAAATTTAGCTATGAGACTCAAGCTGTCTATTCTTCAACCACCTCAGAGAGCTGAGAAGGATAAATATATCTGATTATATAGGAAGTGCATGGCCTGCAGCTTCCAATACTAAGAAATGACAAACCAGTGACTACCTGGACAGTTCCCATTTTCTCTCCATACATTCCAGCATCAGTCTTCAGCCTTTTGGTCCTGTTTCTCTGACAGACATTTATTGTAGAGCAGGGATTATGAAGGACTTACCTACCCTGTCTTGGCAGAGCTAGGCTGTCGACTTCCCTGCTACCAAGTTTTGTCCTTTTTGGACAGAAGGATGCACACGGTATCTATTCACTTATAGTAGGATTTTAGCTATATCGTACAGGATATCTGTACTACAACCAACACACCAAAAGGAACATGGACATAAACTTTTTTTTTTCATTTCTTTTTCATTTTCCTTTTTTTTCCTTTTTCTTTTTCCTCTCTTTTTTTGTTGTTGTTCTTTGTTTTTGTGGGTTTGTGTGTCTGTTGGTCTTTTTTTTTTAGTTTTCCCCCCGTAGCAAGGAGACACCTTTCACTGGCAGTACTGCCTCGTAGGCCCCCGGTGTATGAAGAGGCTCTTGGCCCTCATATGACTCCTGATCTGTGGTGAGAGACTGTTATGCAGGGACACTCCACCCCAGAGGATCAAGACAGAAGGGTCAGGGGGTAGAGCATGGGAGGGTGGGGCTGGGAAGCGGGAAAAGAGGGCAATATGATAAGGATGTAACCTGTAGCAACAAACAAATAAATTTATTAATTAAAAAAAGCAGGTAACAACGTTAAAACACTGTAAATAAAATAAAGGATACAGCCGTTCAACCTGGTTTTACAAACCTCCAAGTGTCGAAAAAACGTAGAGCTAAGGTAAAATACAGGAGAAATGTGGTGTTAACCCATGCCTTTAACTTCAGCAGAGACGGGAGAAGCACCATAGAGTTAGTGGACTTATAAATTCTAGAGTTACACGGAACAGGGTGGTGAGGGTACACACCCTTAATCCCATCATTCAAGAAGAGTACACCCTTAACCCCAGCACACTAGAGACAGAAACAGGCAGATCTCAGAGCTCAAGGTCAGCCTGATACAAAACAAACTCTAAATAGAGAAAAACTTCGATCCAAGAGTGGTGGAACACATCTTTAATCCCTTCAGATGGGAACCACAGGTCTCTGATCCCAATAATTAGAATGCAGAGACACACACATAGGATTTGGAAGGACCTAAGTTTAAAAGCTACTTACAAAAGGCCCACTCAATACAAACAAATTGTCCTTCGAGATCTCAAAATATATACACTAAAGCTGGTTTAGCTCCAAAATAACAAAATAATTTCTTCTTTAAACCAGATTGAAAGATAACACTTCATATATTGTCAAAAAACCAAATTTGCTTCAGGAGAAATATTACCTACCCCCCCCCAAAAAAAGAGGGTGATTGTCCCTGAGTGAGGATTAGGGCAGGGCTCTGTTCTTATATTTCCCCTTTTAAATGAGAGGGGGATTTCTTCTTGATCATTGCCATCCCCGACTGATTAAAACCATACACAATTTGAACAGTCTGATTGATGTGTTTTGAACTGACTAAACCAAAACAATTTTTGGAAAAAAATTAAACCTTTCATTTAAAAAGGCAGCCTAGATTATGGATATCCATTTGTATTTGGGGAGGGGGGGCTTTTTGGTTACTTTATTGGGTTCTTTTTTTAAAACTTATTTATTTATTGCTTCAGGTTACATCTCCATCATAGTGTCCTCTTTCCACCCCTCCCAGTCCCGCCCTCCCATCCTCTACCCCCTAACCCTTCCATCCCACTTGCATAATTTCATTGTTTCTGATAGCTAAATAGTATTCCATTGTGTAAATGTGCCACAGATTTTTAGACCCATACTTTATCACCTTGTACAAAACTTAAGTCCAAGTGGATCAAAGACCTTAAAATAAGGCCGGACACATTAAATCTACTAGAAGAGAAAGTCGGAAAAACCCTTTAACTCATTGGCACAGGTGACAACTTCCTGAACAGAACACCAACAGCTCAGGACCTAAGACCAACAATCAATAAATGGGACCTCATGAAACTGAAAAGTTTCTAGAAGGCAAAAGACACTGTCATTCGAACAAAACGGCTGCCTATAGATTGGGAAAAAATCTTCACCAACCCCACATCTGACAGAGGGCTAATATCCAAAATCTACAAAAAACTCAAGAAATTAAATGCCAAGAAACCAAATAATCCAATTTAAAAAAATGGGGAAAAGAGCTAAAAAGAGAATTCACAAAGAAGGAATTCCTAAAGGCTGAGAGACAGTTGAAGAAATGCTCAGCATCCTTAATCATCAGAGAAATGCAACTCAAGACAACTCTGAGATTCCATCTCACACCTGTCAGAATGGCTAAGATCAAAAGCTCAAATGACAGCACATGCTGGCGAGGGTGTGGAGAAAGGGGAACACTCCTCCATTGCTGGTGGGAGTGCAAGCTATACAGCCACTATGGAAATCAGTCTGGCCATATCTTAGAAAATTGGAATAGCTCTACCTCAAGACCCAGCCATACCACTTCTGGGTATACATCCAAATGATTCCTCATCAAATCACAAGGAAGTTTCCTCATCTATGTTCATAGCAGCCTTATTTGTGATAGCTAGAAACTGGAAACAACCCAGACGTCCCTCAACTAAGGAATGGATAAAAAAGCCGTGGCACACCCATTTTTATTTTTAAATGCTCCCTTACTCAATCTACTTGAACCAGGCACTATTTCTGGAATTCATTGTTGTGGGGCCTAAAATCCCCTAGATGACCCATTCAGAGTTGATGACCTCAGCCCGTGTAACCTAGGTTATGTTTATTGGGATAATGAATGATAAATTCAAAGACCAAAATTCATCAAAACTGGACATGTACCTATACTTTTCAAAGTTGATAATTTTAATGCGGTATTTTGTGCAGCCTATAAATACTTCTTAGCAGTGAGAGTACCAGTCCTAGTGGGCTGGACATCAGTGACCCAGTCACACCACAGTCTCAGTAACTTACGTGATATGCTCACCTCAGTCTCGGCCCAGGATGAGAATGTTGGACTATTCTTATGTACTGTGGGGTGATTGGATGTCACTGTTCCATCATGTTGAGCACACACCAAGTGTGTTTGCTTAGCACATATCACATTTGGCTGAATGCATCAAAGTGATCTCACTGCTCATATGAGATTGCTCTATGGGCTAATGGGCTCAGAGAGTGAGCAAGTGAATAGCTGAATCTCATTTGCAATATTCTATTGTATTGCGAATATGAAAACAAGAAGGCCAAAAGCTGGCGAGAGAGCTCAGCAGTTGAATGCTGCTTGCTGGTTTTCCTGAGTGTTGAGGCTTGGTTCTCAGCATCTGTGTCAGGAGGTTCACCAATAACTGTAACTCCATGCCCCTGGGGATCCAACATGCTCTTCTGCACTCTACAATGTCTTTACTCACACACACAAATTAACACACATACACATAATTAAATACTAAAACTAAAATATCTAAAAAGGAGGAGTTTCTTATACTTAGAAAAATGAGACAAGTGTTCATAAAATGTTTGGGGGCTGTTTACCTAAGACTTGCGAATTTGAGTGGTCTCTCTGAAGTGGTGGGATTTCTCCTGGTGAAATGCCCTTTTTATGATGACAGGGAAAGGAATTCAGATTGCTGCGTGAAAAAGAGTCCTGTTTAATTCTGGGCCAATTAAGATCGACTCAAAATCGTATTTTGAATCAGGAGAAATAACAAGAAACAATGATTTAGCTTGTCCTATGAAGTGCTTGCTTTAGCTTATTATATCAATAAAGAAGGTCTCTGTTCCATGAGTTATAACCAACAAAGTTATAGTAAAGTCTTCCTACAAGCATCAGATAATGAATGTAGTTTCCTTTAATTGAAACCAGCCAGAGAAACTCCCAGAACTAATGCTGACTTCTTTTTTTTAATCTTTTTTTTAAATAATTTATTTTTTATTTCTTCAAGTTACATATCAATCACAACCTCCTCCTTACTCCCCCCTCCAGTCCTAACCTTCCACCCTCCTCCCCCTCAACACCCCATTCTCTACCCTTTCTTTTTTTTTTTTTTTTAGTTTAAGGTGTTCCTTTTTCCCCCCAACAGCTCTCCCTTTCAGTCCAACAAATGGTTCTTTCTCTTATAACTATAAATACAATACAAAACAACAGAAATAAATAGGCCACAATTATGAGAGTTATATGGCTTAGCATATATTCCCAATGTCCAGTCCATATTTATTTGGCACCTGACTTTAACATTCTACTATCTAACCATCTCCATGAGTTTAAAGTTCTATATCTAACTCAGCTTTCATACTAACTTGCCTCACAATTTTAAAAACATCTTCTTAGATCCAGAACACCCTCTCTCTTGATTCCTAAACAGCTCAAAATTTAACTATGAAACTCTAGGTATCTATTCTTCAACCACCTCAGAGACCTGAGAGGGATAAATATATCTGATTATATAGGAAGTGCAGGGCCTTCAGCTTCCAATACTAAGAAATGACATACCAGTGGCTGCCTGGACAGTTCCCATTTTCTCTCCATGCATTACAGCATCAATCTTCAGCCGTTTGGCCCCATTTCTCTCTTTTTCCTCTCCAAATATAGTAATTAAAAAATATAAGATCCCACATTTTCTTAAGGGTACATATTTGGAGCACTATATTCAAGGAAATCCTTTTTTAATGTTTGTTTATTACTTCAAGTTACATCTCCAACACAATCCCCTCCCTCCACCCCTCCTGGTCCCACCCTCCCCTCTTCTCCCAGAACTCATAATTCTTTTTTAATAATTAGACTACAATTATGAAAATTACAAGGCACAACATACATTCCCCATGTCCAGCCCACATATTCTGGGAAACCAACGTCAATACTCTATTATCAGTCTATGTCCATGAGTTTAAAGTTCTATACCTATCTCAATTTCCATCCTACCTTGCATTACCAACTTAAAAGCATCTTCTTAGACCTAGAACATCCTTTTAGTTCCTAAACAACTTGAAATTTAACTGTGAGACTATAACTATCTAGTCTTCAACCACATCAGAGACCTGAGAAGGATAAATATGTCTGATTAAACATGAAGTGCAGACGCAGCAGCTTTCAAAGCTAAGAAATGACAGTCTACTGGCTGCCTGGACAGTCCCCAATTTCTCTCCATACATTAGAGAATCTATCTTCAGCCTCTTGGCCCTGTTTCTCTGACCAACATTAATTGTAAAGCAGGAATTATGAAGGACTTGCCTACCCTGTCTTGGCAGAGCTAGGCTGTTGACTTATCTGCTTCCAAGTTTTGTTCTTTTGGGACAGCATTCTGCCTACAGTCTTTGTATACTGATACAAAATCAAGGTTAACCCTTTTGGTATTGTACCTAGGTAAAGTTTTAAAATGCAATGTGAAGTTTTTACCTTTTGATAGTAACTGTCACAAACTGCATAGAATAATTAAGAGATGCAAACTAATAATCATTCAAACATGTCATTTTGTTAGGTACTAGCATTTTAATCACAGATGTTTTCTAAATTACCTGGAAATCAAGTTGCTAAGAGACAAGCAACATTTGTTTAGCCAAATATATGGAGATAAATAGGTGGTCTTCAAAAACCTCAAGAGATCTGTAGAATATGGCATTCAAAGGAGTTTTCTTAGCTCAAGACTTTTTGATATTGAGACATGTCAGCTCCTGACAGCACCCCCTATTCTACTCCAAGTAGAGGCTGAGCATCGCAGAATCTCCATTTGGAGATGGTAGGATTAGTGGCAAGCTTGTCACTGGGCAAGAAAAATCCTTTGCTTCAGGGAAATCTTTTGAAAGTAGAATATAGAACAATGAATATGTGTAAGGCTTGTTTGAACAAAGTTGAACTGTTCTTTTCTGTTTTGTTTGTTTTATTGTGGCCATTGCAGAATGTCTATAATACCTGATACCTTGAAAATCCACCAACAATAAGACATGATTTCAAGAATTTTTAAGCTGTTATTAATGATAGAAACACTGGTCTTCATTATGGACAATTTTTGGAAACAGTGGTATAGATTTTCTTTGATTTCCTTTTTTCTGTCTGCTTCCCAAATTCATACTAGCTTAAATAGAGGAGCATGGTATCAGAAAATAATCCCAAACCAAAAGAAGCCACTCTGAGGCTTGCTTTCCTTCTCATGGAACTTATAAGGTACATATGCATGCTCTTGCACACAGTTCACAGTATTACCAAATGGGGTGATAAAAAAGTATCAGTGGTATTAAATTCTTCAAGATAAAATTCAGAAGCAATTTGCACTACCTGTGCATTTGAAAGTTAGTGAAGGAATTTGAAGTGCTTATCCACAGGTCCTTAGGCCAGCCAGCCAAATTCTCACCTGTGGGGCAGCTGCAATGAGTAAAGACATCCTTGATCTCTTAGCAAGTGTCCATGGTGAACAGAGGAATACAGACCAGAAGGCATGAACATCATGATTCCTAATAATGACCCATGGGAGGAAACATGAAGATAGAGGAATGAGAGTGATCTACTAAGAGGCTCTTGTGTGACTTCTCAGGAAATACCAAATGAAGGATTAATATTTTGTGAGTCTTTGAATTTTGAGAGTAAATCCACAGCTCCAAGAAAAGAGCCATACAAATTCATATGTTCCATGACCAAATGTTGTCCAGATATCCAGACATGAAAGGGCTGTCAGCACCAAAAATGTAAGCAAGGGGAAAAAAATCAAATGAAGTTCAGATTTTAAATCAAAACAGAAAAATATTAGTTTTCTTAATGACTTCATTGATGATTTATTATCATTAACAATGGCCCCAAAAGAAAAGGTGAGGCAGAAAACTCATGCAAATTCGTATGTTTTATTCAAATTACTTAACTATTTCCTTTTAGCTGGCAGGATTTAAAGTAGTGGATGGTAAAGGTGAAATGAGTGATATAATCTCTGCTTGAAGATCCACGTGATACTGACAGCATCAACTAAATCACCAGCAGCAATATCATCATCACTGCTACCAAAAGGGAGATCACTATCATATAACAAAACATCAGCAGCAACCGAACTCATTATTATCAGCATCATCATCAACAATAACAGTTCAAGCATCTGGAGCAAGCATTGGCAACAAGCACCATCACCACCAATGCATCATCTCAGCATGTCAATGACATCATCAATGATAAAATAATCAATAACATTTTCTATCACCATTATCCCTGTGATGACTCATCTCCATTGTCAGCTTGATAAAATCTAGAATTACCTGGGAGATAGGCATACTTGTTGGGGTCATCCTGATTAAGTTAACTAAGGTGGGAAGACCTGTCCACTGTGGGTGGTACAATTCCCTGGGCAGAGGACTCTGGAATGTATGAAAGGATAAAGGGAAACTGAGCACAACCAATTTCTTCCTTCTGCTTCCTAACAGTTGACTCAGTATGTCCAGCCACTTCAAGCTCCTGTAGACATGTCTTCCCCATCATGAAGAGTTGTACCTTTAGCTGTGAGCCAGTCAGTCTCTCTGTTTCTCTGTGTGTGTCTCTCTTTTTTTTTTACTTTTTGTTGATTCTTTGTGAATTTCATATTATCCACCCAATCCCACTCATCTCCCATATCTTAATATCCACCACCTATCCTTGAAACCTCCCCCAAAAGAAAGCATAAATAGATAGACAGACAGACAGACAGATAGATCGATCGATAGATAAGAAGGAAAAGAAAAAAGAAAAACATCTTACTCTGGAAGCTGCAGTGTATCACAGCATGTCACATAGTATTCCTTTTGTCCAAACATCTTTACTTACAAATGTTCATGGCAATGGCTCATTTGTCTGTTAGATGCCCCTGACTTCTGCTACAGTCTCAATACTGGATCGTCACCAGGACTCTGTTATGATACCCGGCTGTTGCCCTGTGTCATGGAAGTCCTTCAGCTTTGATCTTCTGGACCAGCCCCTTCATGTGCTCCAGCAGTTCATAGATGTTTGGGTGAGCTGATTCAAAGCCCTGGATCTGGCCTGGGCATTAGCTGAGTTGGTCAGACCACCAGCTGTCCAGCACCCACACCAGCACCAGGGCCAGCTTTCCAGAACTGCCCCTGCTAACTCACCCAAGTGTTGCAGCCAACAGGGGGTGGGACCAGCTGTCCAGCTCTCATGACCTCAGGGCCAGGTGAGGAGCCAGCTTTTTTACCTGCCACAAGTGGTGAGAGGCTGGGGAGAAAGTGGGGAGGCATCTCTCCCAGGCCCATGCCACCTCATGGCAGATGAGCGGCAGGACTAGCTAGCTCTTCTGTGCTCACACTCTCGGGGCTGGCTCACCTGTGCCTGTGCCTGCAGAGTCAGCTCTACTGTGCTGTTCAGATGAGGTGCAGGGCCCAGTCTCTCAAATGCTGCAGCCAGGGAGGGATGGGGCCAGCTGTATTCCACACTTGAACATCACCTTGGTCCTAGATGTTAGCCCAGACTCGGGCATCTTCATGGTCTTTGGTAGTAACATGGGCCAAGGAATCAAAACAGACCCCTCTGCTAAAGGGCCATGAACCCAGACAGGGCCCTCAGCAGCATAAGCATGGACTGAGACTTCACCATGGCCTCATGTACCAGTCAGTGCAGGCTACTCACATAGGCTATTCCTTGACACCCTTCTGTCTCCTCACCACCCCTCTCGTGTCTCCAGTTCTGCCTCTGGTCATAGTGCTCAAACTGTCCACTTCCCTCTCATCTCTCCACCACATATTTGCATATTGTAGTGGTACCTTAGGTGGGGAGGCCACACAGTGGGCGGGCCTTTGGGTGTCTTCCTGTGGTAAGAGTTGTGTATATTTAAAGAAAAAAAAAACAGCTATGAGAACGTTTTTGTTTAATCCCAGGTATGGAGTTGCTTCAGTTAGTCCCCATGTGTAATCAGTATGTACCTGGTGAACTATCAGGGATGTGACTTAGCTATCTGTAGCTCATGAATTCTGAGGACTGAGGGAAATAAAGGTCAGAACACTAAAAGAAAACCCTTGCCAAGACAGGGTAGGCAAGACCTTCATAATTCCCGCTTTACAATTAATATCTGCCAGAGATACTGGGCCAAAAGGCTGAAGATAGATGCTCCAACATTATAGAGAAAAACTTGAGACTATCCAGGCAGCCAGTTGTCTGTCATTTCTTAGTTTTGGTGCAATGCCAAACTGCTGCTGGTTCTTCTTCATGCTGTTTCCTAGTTTTCTGGGTTTGCTGGACTTCTGGATATTGTGACAACTGAGACTGGTATGCTCCCGAAG
Source organism: Lophiomys imhausi (assembly GCA_907164525.1). Taxonomy (NCBI): domain Eukaryota; kingdom Metazoa; phylum Chordata; class Mammalia; order Rodentia; family Muridae; genus Lophiomys; species Lophiomys imhausi. The sequence continues at coordinate 3,848,984 of CAJQZJ010011617.1, forward strand.
AACCTGACGACCCTAATCAGCAGGAAGTTGATCAACGAGAACTCCGTCCTTTTTCACTTTAACCTTTTTTCTCTCCCACCTAGTGTTGGGACATTGGAAGGAAGTAGGGTTGGAAGGGAGGTAGAAATACTAAGTATAGTAAAACAATTAGGGTGGATAATTAAACAAAACAATAAAAACCAACTTGTGACATCTTCCACCTGCCCACACTCTGTGGTGACACAGGGTTTCTTTATATAGCTCTGGCGTTCATGGAACTTACTCTGTAGACCAGGTTGGCCTTGAATTCAGAGATCTGCCTGCCTCTGCCTCCTTAGTGCTGGGTTTAAAGGCATGCACCACCAGCTTGCCTGCCAACAGTTTCTTTCTTAAGTTGTTCTTCTCAGGTGTTGTATCTCAACAACAGGAAAAGAACTCAAGACAATCAACAACATCCAACATCATCAACATTGCCACCACCAACCAACCTCATCAGTAACAGCAGAGGCAGAAATATCATTACTCCCAATGTCATTATCACCAATGTCATACTCACCAATATCACCACCACCATCCTTACTTTCAATATAGCCTGCACCTCCAGTGTCATTACTGCCAGTGTTAACACACCAACATCATTACCACCAACATTAACACAACCAACATCAACACTACCAATATTAACACAACCAATGTCAACACAACTAACATCATCACCACCAATGTTAACACAACCAACTTCATCACCACCAATTTTAGCATTAGCATCATCAACAACAACCAACAATAGCATGGATAAACTGGTCATCAACAAAGCAATGTAATCAATCACAAGATCATCATAACAAAGCAATATATCGCCAACAGGACAGTCAACATCAACATGATCAACCACAAACATCATCAGCCATAAAACAGTGTAGTCAACAAAATCAACAACATTATCAGAAAAATAAGGCAACATGAACTTAACAGAGCAACGAAAGAGCATATATCCATACTAGTATCAACTTTGTCATTTTAAAAAAATATATCCACAATAATTGATTTTTCAATTTTGTCAAATTAAGCACAAATCAAGACAATGACCTGAATAAAACTCTTTCAAACCAAACTACTTAAAAAATTATTTTAAATGCCGTGATGACATTAAAGTATGATCATTGGGGGAATATGAGCCTCATTGAAATTAAAAGTTCTGCTCTGGATAAGATATTGTTAGATACATGGAAAGAAAAGCTACAATTGGGCAATGTCCTAGATTGCTACTCTATTGCTGTAAAAAAACACCGACTAAGCAATTAAGGAGTGGAAAGGGTTTATTTGGTCTATAGGTCACACTCCATCATCATAGGAAGCCAGGACAAGAACTAGGGAGTAACCTGGAGCCAGAAGTTGAAGTAGACACCTTAGGAGGGTGCTGCTTACTGGTTTGCTTTCTCTGGCTTGCTCAGCTACCTTTCTTTCATAACCAGGGCTCACCTGTCCAGGGGTGGTGGTACTGCCCTTGATTAACTGGACCTCCCTACATGAATTAGCAATCAGGGAGGGGTGTATTGAGGGCACTGTGATGGAGATGTAACTTGAAGCAATAAATTAAAAAAAAAAAAAAAAGAAAGAAAGAAAAGAAAATGCCCCACAGACAAATACAACAGAGGCAATTCCTCAATTGAGGGTTCCTCATTCCAGGTGACTCTTTGTCTTAAGCAGCAAAAACTAACCAGCAAAGGGAGATAATCTTGACAAAAACATATATGAAAATGTACTAGTATCTAAAATATACAAATAACGCTTACAACTCAACAACCAGAATATATACCAATCAAATAAAAATGTATCCCCAAACTCTAAACAGAAACCTGACTGAAGAAAATGTCAGATGGTGAATAAGTATGTAAATAGATGACAATGTTGGAGAGGTTCAGAGCACAGCAGCAGTGAGACACTGCAGAACACTCATAACGATTCAGATCAAGAATGCTGGCCCAAGCATGGGACAGCCATAGCTCTCTCTCATGCTGATGGAAGCATGATGTTACAACCACTTTGGAAGAGTTGTCTTTTTGTCATCATACTACGTGTATTCTCATTATGATCCAGAAACCACCTTCCGTAGGATTTCCCTAAGTGAACCCAAGGTGCAGATCCATACAAGGCATATGTATGAGTGTTTGTAGCAGCTTCACTATAGTTGCCAATGCTCAGCAGGGCCCAAGATTCCCTTCTGTAAGTAAATGTATCGATAAACAATGGTCAAAGCTGACAATGGTGTGTTACTCAGTGTTAGAGAGAAATGAGCTATTAAGCCAAGGAACAGACACCATGATAATTATATTCTATTGCTGTGAGAAACACTCTGACCAAAAGCAACTAAGGGAGCAAAGGGTATATTTCAACTTACAAGTTACAGTCCATCCTTGAGGGAAGTCAGAACAGGAACTCAAGCAGAAATTTGAAGCAGAAACAATGGAGGAATGCTGCTGGCTGGCTTTCTCACAGACTAGAGTTCAGCTAGCTTTTTCATACAGCTAGCACCACCTACTCCAGGAAGTGCTGTTGCCCACAGTGGGCTGGAGCCTCCTACACCAATTAACAATCAAGACAGTCTTCCACAGACATGCCCACAAGCCAATCTAATCTGGGTAATTCCTCCATTGCAATTCCCTTCTCGGAGACTATTAAAGCTAACCAGGGCAGGAATAGGGGAACATTATGAATGTATTGGTAAGAGAGAAAAAATCAGTCTGAAAGGACTCCAGACTATGTACATTGCCAATTCTATGACATTCTGTAAAAGACAAAACTGGGGTCAGTAATAAGATTAGTGGAATCAGGTGAGATCAGTGAACAGGGCATGGTGGGGCTTTAGGGCAGTAGACATTTGCCAAAAGTTGTAGACATTAAAACACAACGATTAAACTCTAATGCAAGCCATGAACTTCAAAATATTTCAGTGTTAGTTTCTCAGCCAGAATAATGCACCACACTAATTCATGTTAATAATAGTGGGAACTACAAGATGGAATGGGGCGGGGGGAGAAAGCACAACTCCACTTTCTAGTCAATTTTTCTTTAAATCTGAAACTTCTCTAAAAATAAAGTTATTAATTAAAAATAAATAGCACATTCGGGATGTCAAAATGACCCTATTAATTTCCTCACATACCAGAATGTTAGAGTTAGAGGCAATGCTTCAAAATCACACCACAGCTCTCTAATCCTCTGATACACTTGTGCACAGCACAAAAGATACAAACAACAAAGACATTCATTCTCCAAAGGTTTAGTGACTTTACCATGTGTCAGGCACAGGAATGATTCTACTGGCAGTTTCACACATGATGCGGTTTTGTTGCTGACTGTACAAAAAACAGACATACTACAGATTTAAGTAAAGCCTCACTGAGAGATGACGCCTAGAGAGAGTCTTCTACCTCCACCTGCAAAGCGGTCCTTATGGCTATTTCTGGAAGCTTCTGCTACGCCTCAACCTGCCTTCTCCCATTTCATGCTCTTGCTGATTTTGGAGGTTCCAACCTCACACAGCTCTCCAAGTTCATTTGTTGTTTCCCTTTCCTGTAGAGAAGTTCCTGGTGTCTCAGAGGCTGATGTGAACACGAACCTTGCACCCTCCTCTGGTGAACACCCATTCTCACTGTTGCCCTCTGTTAGGGTTCATGACTTCAGCTGTACCCATAATCTGGCCGCTGCTGCCTTTCCTTATCCTCTTTATCATGATTGTGTTCCTTTTCACTGGGAGAATGTTAGCAATCTCCCTGTGTGAAGAGGCTCTCCCTCTCTCCTTCTCCACCTGTTTTCTTGATGCTCTAGCCCTGTCCCCAGCCCCTTCAGCAGAGGTCCCTCTCAGCCCCACTGAGACTCATACACAGCACCCTCCACCATGCTGTCTAAGATAATCCTGAGATGTCTGTAGCACAATGCTCTGCCACTCTGAAGCTAGTTATGTTTGCAAATTTACAATCAATTGTGCAGTTTCAGACAGCCCTGACTTAGGTCTGTCCATCCTATAACTTTTGGGGTTTAAGACGGTAGCAAACCATACATTCAGCAGAAACCACACTTCAGATCTTGAACATCAGTGTTTTTCTGGGCTGGGAAGTGTGGCACCACTCTCTCTCATGTACCACACTCTGGCAGCATGCTGGGGCTCCCAGAGAGTCCCCTGTTCATACATGTGAACAGCCCCTCGACACTGCAGAGTTCTAATGTTGAGCTGTGAAATTTAGTGCCTCAAGTGTTCCATACCCATTTATGCTGTTGATTTTTTTTTTTAACTTCCAATGGGTTACTAAGGATGTGACCTCATTAGAAACTGAGAAGCATCTTCATCCCTGTGATAAGTTCCCTAGAAGGGTCCTTCCATTTCTGCTCCTCATGATATTTCCTGGCAACCTATAGTACTTGTTATCTTCTGAATCCAACCATCACTACCTGATTCATGGTCCCTCAACTCTCACATAGATGAACAGGTGCCCACTAGTCTCTGGGCATCAACCTTGACTCTTCATGCATTCTCCCCGCATCATACATACATATCATCCTGTGGATTTTTCTTTTTTAAATGCTTTTATTTTATGTGTATTGATATTTTGCCTGCATATATGTCTGTGTGAGAGTGTTGGATCCCCTAGAACTGGAATTACAGTTGTATTGTGAGCTACCATGTGAGTGCTAGGAATTGAACCCTTGGCCTTTGGAGGAGCATCCAGTGCTCTTAATTGCTGAGCCATCTATCCAGACCCCATCCTGTAAATTTCTATTTTAAAATGCTTACTGGCTCCTCTCTATAGTCCATATATATTCTAACTTCTTTAGAAAATTATACTATTCTTTCAATGGCCTTCATTTGGCCTGTCTGTGTGACTCCATATGGGTAGATGATGTAATTAAAAAAAAATAGGTATCACACACTATATACAAATGAGATCCTTTAGATATTGACTGAGCCAGAATGGGAGAAAAGCACCATGAAAACAGCACAGAGACTTGCAGATGACCTTAAAGTCCAGTGTTCAGGGACATGACATACACTGTGGAATGAAGAAGACACAATACATAGCCATGCTGCACTGTCATGATGGAAGACAAAGTTGCCCTTTTTGTACCATGTGAACAGAAGGATCAGCCTTTAGCTTGCGCTTGATATATCGTGAAGGAGATAAGGGCAAAGATAGACTCTTGAGGATTTGCAGGAGGTGGTGAGCTCTCAGACCAGGTATCCAGAACATCAGAAGAAGACTGGTGGATTGAGGGTGTACTCTGCAGAGAGCACAGTGATGTCCCCAGAGGACAGAACGTGAGGGACTTCAGGACTTGTGTCCACCCACTGAAGGAGTCACATAGGGTATGTTGCCTGCAATCTTCCATGGAATGAGCCGATAATAAAGATGACAGGGAACGTGAGTCACCCCCATATCCCATGGTGCCTCACTGAAAGAGCCCACAGCAGAGAGGTACCATAATGCATGGGGAACCGGATGCTATGCCCTTGACCTTGAGCCTTCATCTCCTTCCCGAGTCTCCAGGTACTTTTTCCTTCACTGGCTTGTTTTCCATCAACTCTGCACCAGTCATCCAGTCTCAGAAGTTTCTGCCAGGTAAACTGCATCTCCCTTTCAGCTGGAGCTGACTCATGCCTGCTGTTGGTCAGGCAGTTCCTTCCACATGGCAGGCTCTGGAACTGTTTTGCCAGTAGCTTAAGAACTACTGAGTCCTGGTCACCCTCCTCAAATTCGCTGATGGCCAGTCCTTTCAGCCACTGAGAACTACATCAGATGTTTGGAGGTAGATTTGAAGGAAGGGATTTCAATCAGAATGCTGAAGCTAGCACCAAGATTCCATATTTACCAAGTGCCTATGTCACACTTAATACAAAATTCAACACAAATTTTCCCTTTTGTCCCACACAGTTGGGAATTTACAAATAGACATGGCTTTTGCTGCTTTCTTGACATCTTCTCAGGTCCCTATTTTTCCATCTCCACAGCATCAGTCTGGAGCCCTGGTGAGGGTAGACCATGAGGCCAATGACAAGGCTTCCTGCTTCCTTCTCACACAGGGAGAGAGAACATTCCACACGAGGCCCCAAATATTCAGGGATACCTAGATGGCACCACATCTGGCCTATGATGTAGGAGTCAGAAGCACAGTGGTATGGGGTTCGTTGGGGCTTGTGTCAAATGTGGGGAAATTCTCTGGGCCCTTGGCTACACAAGAGGGGTACATGAATAAAATGTGGGAATTGTTGGTTTTCAGTTAGGCTTCTTTTCATCTGCACACTCAATGATTGGAACCACAGGAGCACAGCTAAAGTACAGGCTGGCTTCTCTAAGGAGCCCACGGAGAAAAACCCAGCCCCGGTGGTGTGGCTCACCGTGCAGCCCATGCTCAGGCTTTTCTGTGTCCATCCTGCCTATGGACACAGGTGCCTGCTGCTCCTCATACATCATCTTTAGAGTTGGGAATGGCAGAAATACCATTTATGTCAAAGGACCACATTGGGTCAAGAGGAAGCCAGTAACAGAAATAAACAGGCTTGTCTTCATTGACTCCACAGGCCTGGCCACATGTGATAAAGCTTCAATTCTTTCTAACTTCAGGGAAACTACTTTCTTGTCTGGGAAGTTTGCCTGTGGCAATTTCAAAATAAAATCTTGTATTTCTCCCACAGAAAACTAATCAAAAAGTAATACCCATAACTCCCCTATTTTCATCATTGGGGGAAAGAAACTACCAGAGAGCCTTGATCCATGCTATAAGAAGAAAATTTAAAATTTTCAATTGGGTTGGACACATTTATATGCAAACATTGTGTCAGGTGTGAGGAGTGAGGCAAACACAAGTAAGAGGAGGCCAGTGCTCCCCAGAGTCCCTCGGGCTGCCAGGATGGAGCCATTATCAGCAACATGCTGACCCCTGCGTCACACACATGTCAGAGTTCAGGTTCATTTCATTAGGGAAAGACCAGTTCTTCTGTAGCAGGAGGACATGCCATCTCTTCTTCATCCTGGCTATTTTTCTGCCTCAACTTGACTCCTCAACCTGCTTCATGTGATTCCTTTCTGGGTTTGTAGACACACTTATACACAAACACCATAAAATACTTACACTCATGTTGGGCACACATGAACTCATCTACTACCACCCGCAACAGGCTTTGCATGACACAAGTGTCAGTTAAAGTTCAGAAAGATAAGTGTGCTGGCAGTAAACATTAGAGCACATGAGTGTCTGAAGTCTGTTGACTGTTGACCCATCTCCAGCTTCTGGTACAGCCCCTGATTGCTTCAGCTTTCTCTACACTGACTCCATCTCCCACAGCCGACAATTCCACAGTATCCCTCAGTTCATTACTAAGTATTTCTGCCATAAAAACCTATAAAAATTTAGTTCTGAATTTCTCTTTGACAAAGGAAGCATTGAACACAATGAAGGTCCAATCTACTTATTGGACACCATGGACATAAGGGTCAGCAAGAGCAGCTGTTCCCCCACACCCAAAGAGAAGACAGAATAGCTACAATAGAATAGAACCTCTGAATCAGAGAACCCCATAATGAAGGTAAAAATCTGGTTGCTGTTTGGCATGTGAAAGGTATGTGTAATACAGAAAGAATACAACAGGATTGTTTGCCAGGGAAGGCTTCCATAAGAGTATGGTGATGGTATATGTCAAAGTCTACAGCTGCAGTTCTCAACCTGTGGGTCATGACCCTTTGGAGTCATGATCCTCTCACAGTTGTCACCTAAGACCATCAGAAAACATAGATATTTGCATTATTATATTTGCAAATGTAGCAAAATTACAGTTATGAAGTAGCAACAAAAATAATTTTATGGGTGAGGGATCACCACAACATGAGGAACTGTATGAAAGGGTCACAGCATTAGGAAGGTTGAGAACCACTGCTCTAGAGGGTGTGCAAAAGGAAGTGAGGACAGAGATGACAGGTAGAGGGACCAATATGTGGAACCTGGGTTTAGGGGAGGCACAACTGCCAAAAGGCAAGGCCAGCTGGCAGACGGTACATGACTACGAGTTGCACAGGGCCCTGTCAGGTTGGGAGATAGGTATAGCTAGATCCACATGCTAACTAGTCTTCATCCCAGAAGGAACAATGGAAACATTCCAGGGTCTGCAGCATAATCTCAAGGTGACTAAAGGGTTACTCATGTGGCTCAACAGAGAGTATACCAAAAGACACAGGACAATCAGATGCCCATCTGGAAGCGATAACGGTTCTCCAGTCAGGAAACCATTCCAAAGCCTCACAACAACAAACACATTCATAGACGGTGCTCAGCTTGGATGACAGAGCAAGTGTAGCGAAAGTCATACTGAGATAGCTCTGATTTTCCTAACACAGTAATTCCACCCAGCAAATGCTGACCCATGCAAAGCCTCTGTGATATGGTTGTCATCTGACCTCTGTGATGGTAGGAACATAACACAGCTCAACCAACTTGGAAAAGAGTTTGACCATTGCGCACAAATGTAAAGCCTTGACCGTGCTGTGCTGTGTCTGTGCTCCCCTCCTCACTTTCCACCCACCACCACCATGGGGGCTTCATGCCTCTCTTCACTTCTCCCATCATCCTGAAGGTAAGAGCTAGTTATCCTTCCAAGCAAGCTCCTGTGTTAGATACGTGGGGCAAAGTGCACTGTCAGAACAGTTCCTGTGATCTTCTGGAGAAATCCAAAAGTGAGAACTATGGCGGTTTGAATAAGAATGTCTCCCCAAGGCTCATATGTTTCAACACTTGGTCCCCAGTTGGTGGAACCATTTGGGAAGGATTAGGAGGTGTGGCCTTGTTGTAGGAGGTGTGTCACTGGGGGTGGGCTTTGGGTTTCAAATGACTTATGTCAGTCCCAGTGTCTCTCTACTTCCAACTTATGGATCAAGATATGGGCTCTTAGTTGTTCCTGACACTATGACTTTGTCCTTTCATCATGGACTCTAACCCTTTGTAACTATATGGCAATTAAATACTTTCTTTTATACATTGTCTTGATCAAGGTGTCTTTATTACAGCAGTAGAAAACTAATTAAGATAGGCATTAAAGCTTAGTTACTCCATTTCTTTAGAACATATGCTCCATGGGATTGGGTTTGAAAGTGGGTGTGTCACACATCTCTCTCTACCACTACCTTCTGATAGTTTGTGCCCAAATCTATGAAATGAATGAATCAGAGTACTAAGCTAAGGAGGAGGAAGGAGGCTATACCTTTAGTTTGTATATCAAAAGCTGAAGCTATCAGGGATATTTAAGAAAGCATTGAAGAAACTGCCTTAGCAAAGCTCAAAATGGTTACAGTTCTGTTTTTAATTTTGCATGTTTGCACATTTGTGTATATTTATATGTGTGTCCATGTCTGTTTGCATGTGTGCTCATGTCTTCATGTGTGGGAGCATAGCGTGGAAACCAGAAGTTGATGCTAGGTGCCTTCCTGTATCACTCTCCACTTTAGTGACTGAGGCAGAGTCTCTCACTGAACCTCAAGTTCACTGATTCATCATGTCTGGCTAGCCACTTTGTTCTGAGGATCCCATCTTGCTTTCCAATCTCTAGAAACAATCATCTTGCCTGCTTGGAAGATCAGAGAAGGAGTCCTGTTAGACCTGGAGAGGGGATTCAGGTGGCAGGATAGCAGTGTGGTGGGTGTTACACTGGTGTCTACTTATATGTTGCTTAGTTCCATCTCTGTGACCATTAAAACGACACTTTTTTTTTTTAGTTTTAAAAGTAAGACCAAATAACCTTTACACATTTTTATTGGTTAGTCGATAACAAAAATTATTAAGTACTGATAAAAAGAATAACCTAATCCCAAGTTTATGTTTAATTTCAGAAAGAAATAATTAAAAGTTAACTCAAGTTTGTTAAATTGAGCTCATATTTTAAAAATTCAAGCCCATTATTCTTAAAATCAAAGGTAGATTTGTTTAATTTACAATTTCTACCATGTAATAATTTTGCAACATTTATATTAAGTCTTCCACAACTTCAAGATAAATGTTAAAAATTAATTTTTTAAGTATGGAATAGACCACACTGAGTTCTCCTCAATATCACTGCTAATTGCCATTCTTTCAGCCTGAGCTATTTCCTATCTCATTACTTGCTCCTTGGTTCATAATTTCCTCATTTGCATTAGGATCTTTTCTTTCTACATTTGTCCCCTGTCCTTTCTCAGCAGTTGTTTACATGTACAAAGCATTATATCACAAGATAGTTTTTAAATGACCTCAATGCCTGCAGATTGTAGGTGGCAGGTAGTAGTGTAGAAAATGATCATAAAGAACTTGATAAATGACTAACAGAGAAACACAAGATATCACAGAAGAAAAAGCTGCCCAGAGAGTTAACAAGGCTGGAGGACCCTAGGTGCTGCCACAACTCACAAACTGCTCTGCTGTGATTCAGGTCAAAGCCAACATCACCTGGAATGTCTAAACAAAGCCACCATTAGCAAGATGTGAAAATGTGTGCCAGACAAGGAAAGTCCAGAAGGAAAGCCATTTGTCTCAAGCTGGAGCCCAGTGACCCATGATGAACTGCTCAGTTAAATTGTCTTTTTCACTATTTACTGTTGCCTTGCATTTCATAGCAACTAGACCACAACCCAGATCTCAGAAAAGGTGAACACTGCAGCTGGAGGACAGTTGAAGGGCTTGCCACCCATTCCCTAAATGTTCCATGTGGGCATGGCTGGGGCCTGTAATTAGAAGAAAGACAGAGGAAACCCAAGAGTAAGCAGACTAGCCAGTACAGGTAAGCTCTGGATTCAACTGAGGGGCCCTGCTTCAATGACTAAGGTGGAGAGTGATCTAGAAACCAAATACTCCAATGAAAAAATGAGAAATAGAGCTAAACCAAGAATTTACAAAGGAGGAATCTCTAATGGCAGTGAGACATTTGAAGAAATGCTCAACATCCTTAATCATCAGAGAAATGCAACTCAAGAAGACTCTGAGATTCCATCTCACACCTGTCAGAATGGCTAAGATTAAAAATTCAAATGACAGGGCTGGAGAGATGGCTCAGCGGTTAAGAGCACTGGCTGCCCTTCCAGAGGTCATGAGTTCGATTCCCAGCAACCACATGGTGGCTCACAACCATCCATAATGAAATCTGGTGCCCTCTTCTGGCCTGCAGATATACCTGCAGACAGAACACTGTATACATAATAAATAAAAAAAAAATCTAAAAAAAAAAAAATTCAAATGACAGCACATGCTGGCAAGGTTGTGAAGAAAGGGGAACACTCTTCCATTACTGGTGGGAGTGCAAGCTTGTACAACCACTATGGAAATCTGGTGATAACTTAGAAAACTTGGAATAGCCCTACCTTAAGATCCAGCCATACCACTTGTGGGTATCCACCCAAATGATTCTTCACCAAACCACAAGGACATAGCCTCATCTATGTTCAAAGCAGCCTTACTTGTAATAGCTAGAAACTGGAAACAACCCAGATGCCCCTCAACCGATGAATGGATAAAAAAAAAAAAAAAATGTGGTACATCTACACAATGGAATACTACAAAGTTATCAGAAACAAGGAATCATGCAATTCACAGTCAAATGGATGGAACTAGAAAAGCTCATCCTGAGTGAGCTAACCCAGACTCAGAAAGATGCACATGGCATCTACTCACTTATAATTGGATATTAGCCATATAATACAGGATATCTATCCTACAACCAATAATTTGCCTGGGAGTGCCACCATGTTGGACCCCAGTGCAAAAGGAAGCTCTTAGCCCTTGTATGAATGATGAGCTGGGAGGGTCTGATATGTAGGGACACTCCACATGGGAGGAGTGGGAAGGGTGGGAGTGGGAGGAGAGTGTGGGAGGGTGGAACTGGGAGGGGTGGAATGAGGGCACTGTGATGGAGATGTAACTTGAAGCAATAAATAAACAACAACAACAACAAAGACTCTCAGGACTCTGTTCACTTAAACATATGTATGTACTCACACACATACACAAACCTGCACACATGAACACATATACATATGCATAACACACACATGCATATGAAATAAAAGATAAATGCTTGTCTCTTACATCAACAGAACTCAGTCTTACTAAAATTATTCATGTTCTGTTTGGTTTTTCTATTAAGTAGATTCACTCCTGAGAGTTAAGGGTACATCTTTCACTGGATGTGGTGGCACACACCTTTAATCCCAGCATTCGGGAAGTATAGGCAGGTGGATCTCTGAGTTCAAGGACAGCCTGGTCTACAAAGTGAGTCCAGGACAGCCAGGGCTACACAGAGAAACCCTGTCTCAAAAAACAAAAAAAAAAAAAGAGTAAATCTTTTATAAAACATACCAGTAATTAAAGCAATAGGTATTTAGTGTAATATAAGATATTTTTGTTACGTGTGAATGGTGGTCATGAGGATACGGGCATGCATGTGTGTGGGTAAGTGAGTGGGTGGTGAGGCTAGAGATCAACTTTGGGCATCATTCATCAGGAACTCTGCTCTTTATTTGAGACAGTCTCTCACTGTGAGGTAGGGCTTTTTAATTCCCTAGGAATCTATCTGTCTCTCCACCACTCTAGTGCTGGGGTTCAAAAAATATGTAACCACTCCAAGTTTTTATGTGACTGTTGTGGATTGAGCTCAGGTCCTTGTGAGGCACACATTTCCTAACTGAGCCATCTTCTCCACCCCTTCTGTAATTCTCAACACAATTACTCACCCTCATATGGTTACCTCGAAATCAGAAGATAGTCAGGTTGAACAGGCTTTTTCACAGAGAGACACAGGGTCAGTGTGTGCCCAGGAAGAATGGCTGGCACAGGGGGCTGAGTCTCCTGCCAAACCAAAGGAGACTGTGGGTGAATATATCACCCCTTCTCTCCACATCTCTTTTGTAGAAGTCCAGGCTTGGGAAGATTACTATGCTCATGCTTGACTGAGTTTGTTGCACATAGAGCACAGCATTCATCAAGGGGAATCCCTCCTGAACTGGGGACAGGAACTATAAGAAATTGCAGTGCACCAGGGCAGCCTCTTCCAGAACAGGGGTCACCACGAGAGCAGAAGGAAAGGCAGAGCACTGCAAAGAGGTCGAAAGCTGGCCAGTGATAAATGCTCTTTGGCTTGGCCTCAGATGGTGGGGTGCTCCAGGGTCAGCCTGTGACAGCAGCATTCCTCTCCATCACCAGCACCTGGGAGTGCACAGAATGCTCGATTGGCCTCCCTGCCTGTCAGTAATAGGATCTATCGATGTGTAGACAGTTTGTGGGAGGAGGAGATGCTGAAGCTGCAGTTTGAAGACCATTTCCATAACTTTTGAGAGAACTGGCAGGTCGGAAATGAGTCGATAGTTCAGATAGATTGTCAGGTAATAAGGAAAGTCGTTAGAACAGGGGAAAGACGGCAGCTGCTTTAAATTGAGCAGGAATCCAGCCAGATGTCACGGTGTGGAGCTGTGCTGCTGGCTGAAGCACGGGCCCATCTTCTGTATATTCTGGAAGGAGTCACATGGGCCAGGAGTTCAAACAACAGGCTGGCAGCTGCAGCTCCCAAATTGCCTTCATCTCTTATGTGGAGTGCCCGCAACGAAGTCAAGAAAGACAGATGGATTTTCCATTCAGGGAGTCACCATCCTGGAACAAAAGAGCAGTGGCTGGGGCTCAAGAGCCTCAATTACATGTTTGAATTGAACTGGAAACATAGACAAGCCAGGAAATTAAGGGTACAAAGGGCTATGCCACATTCACTCTGTTGAACCAATTGTGCCAGCGCACACACTCATTCTCCTAGTTATTTGGTTCCTTGAGTCCCATGGTGCCTCGGGCTCAGGTTCCTCCAGCTTGGACAGTAATGGTTCCTAATGGTGCAGAGAATGGGAAGGGTATGATGTCCCTCATCTGACTGGTTGTGCATGTCTGTGCCTAGGAAGTTTCTGGAGAGATTCCCAGAAATGACGACAGCACACTGAAAGAGCTGAAGCAATCTCTTCCCAAGCTTCAGGAGTCACATGACTCTTCTGCCATGCATTTAGAGTGGCCACTAAGCACCTACACATCACACAGACTTACAGAGCGGCAAGTGAGCTGGCCTGTGGAAAGCCCAATCAGAGATGTTAATGTGGATGTCAAAAGCAAATGCTAGGTGGGCTTTCCCCACTCTGTGCTTTGCTGTGGCTCTCTCTTTTCCCACAAGGCCCAGGTCAGACAGACACCCCTTCCTGTGTACAGCTTTTCCTCTGTCATTCCCCACCCACAGTCTATTGATCTGCCTTGCATTTAGTGCTGTGATTTCATAATCCATTATGGCTGGCTGCCCACGTGAGCATCACCAAGTGAGTTACAAGCATGCACCAGGCCTCATTTATTTGGTATAGTTAGAGCACATAATCGCTGGCTTAGTCTCTTTCCAGCAGGTAGGACAAGGATACTTAAAGGACAGAACATTAAGTGTGTCCCAGAGGTGGCATGGAAAGAATGAAAGTATGTACCTGGGCCAAATCTTCAGATTTGCAATTACACCAAGAAGCTACACCCAAACCCCAAGTTCTTGTGGCTTATGGGCACTCTCAGCTGCTATTGATGGCCAAGTTGAAAACAAGTACAGCCTGCAAGGCCTGGGTGAAAGGCCTGTCTGCAGGTTCTGCATTAAGGGCACGTTTATTCTGCTCAACACAAACATGTAGCTGTCCGTGACTTGCTGTCCTCGCTGGAGAAGTTTCTTCTCAGAAACCTCAGCCCTTCTTAGCTTTAAGGATAATTCTATATTGGTTACTTGAGATAGTTCATTGTCTTCTCTTGGAATGCTCAGCACTCATGTCTCACATTACACTAAATTTCCCAGCTATGTAGCACAACAAACATCAGTGTAATTAGGGAACACAGCCCTTCAGCTTCCTCAAAAGCCCATTTCCCAAGCTCCACCCACTCATGTCCTATTTGTCTCTAGTTCTGTGATGTATCTAGGTCCTCTAGATAAGAGTCTTGTGGGAGTGTCCCCATTCTTTCTTCCTCTCTGTGACATTCCTCAGTTCAGCATGTTGCACAGAAAAGCACTTTCCCATGCCTCTTTTCTAGATGTAACCTTGTGTCTGCTTCATTGTCCTGTTAACTCCTGGTTGGGTCTGAATCATTTCAAGTTGTGTCTCTCACGCTGACATGTTACCTTCAAGGTTATCAGAATAATCTCCCAGAGGCTCAGTTTCCTTTGCCCAGATTCTACACTAGCTTTCAGGACAATTTCAGTTCTTTACCTTGATATTCTTGAAGTCTTGGTGAAAGTCCTTCTGTCTCCTTCATTTTCCATAGAACACTGTAGCCCCTTTCTCTATCCCACCCAGTTTACCCCGTACATCTCAGCATGGACTGAGAAACTTGACTCAGGTAAAACTCAAAAGCTACCAGCTACTAGGCAGAGTTCTCTAGAAGAACAGAACAGGCAGACATATAGATGAATGATAGATTAGATAGACAGTTGATAGATGGTAGATGATAAATAGACAGATGATAGATGGATAAGTAGATGATAGTACAAGAGGGATTTATTGGATTATCTGGTATGGTAGGAGCTACATATCCAGCACCTATAATCTACACACTAGACACCCTGTAAGCTTCTCAGTCTGCTAAGCTCAACCTATCTGGATGGTCACTGAGTCCATGTTAGAAGACGAAAGAAGCTGACATCAGCAGAAGACACATACTCAGGAAGAAGTGAAGGCAAGCAGGCAACATTGCATTTCCTTAGACTTCTTTATATTTGAACCACACATGGAAAGGTGACAACAATTTGGAGAGTAATCCTTTTCCCTCTGCTAATACTCCTGAGGTAAAACCCTGATAGATATGTATCTCCTAGGCAACTCAGTCCCATTAAGATGGCAATCAGGACCAATGACTACACTGCTCATCCTCTCTGTAAATTCTGTCTTTTGAGACTCAGCTCAGGTTCTATGTTCATGAGAAAATATTTCCCAAATGGATCTTTTCCAAGTTGTAAACTCAGGACACAGAGTCAAAGAATACCATTTATGAAGTGTTCATGTGGTGATCATATCTGGCACTTAACTGTTCATTGTCATCTACAGATGCTCTTCTGTTAAGCCCAGGAGAAAATCCCCTAATGGTTCTGATCTCCTAGACTAAATGTAGAGCCATGCAAAGGTTGCTTTGGCTGTTGAATGAATCCAGAGATACCTTGGAATTTTGAATTCCCTGTAGCTGATAGAAGAAGGAGGGGGCTCAGGCTTTACTTCTCAAGTAGATAGATAAGATTCCACTACTTTTACACACACACACACACACACACACACACGAGAGAGAGAGAGAGAGACAGAGAGAGAGAGACAGACAGAGAGAGAGAGAGAGAGAGAGAGAGAGAGAGAGAGAGAGAGAGAGAGAGGAGCATATGGATAGGGAGTGGGGAGGTTCTGGAAGTGAATAGAAGGTATAATCATGGCCGGAAAGCATCAGGAGATTTGTTGTCATTCCTGGGAAAAACAAACATCTCTGTGATCCACAAGTAACCTAGTATGTGTGGTTCAAGGGTACTTCCTCTACAGGACTGGATTGTTTTAGGATTCTGTAAGCACCCATGTGATCTGAATGTGCCTGAGAATACACTGAAAGAATCAAACAGGTTCTTCTGGCTGCCAGTGTACTGTGTATTTGGGGTTTCTCATCAGCAACCATTGTTCCCCAGTTCTGGAAAGAATCCTAAGGAAAGGTGAACAAGACTGGTCTGCTTTACAACCTGAATGTCTGAAATGAAAGTCAGCTAACTCTAGGTGGAACTTAGGGTTTATAATATTCCAGATAAAAATCATTTAGTTTTAGCTTAACAGAGTAGCCAGCAGACACACACAGGAAGATCTGATTTGGGCAGAATTTATGCTAGGAACAACCCAGCTCCCCACTCCCACCCCCCATCCCCACACACACACAAAGACCAGACCACTAGTCCTGTGGTCTAGAAGGCTAATTGTTCTTTTTTTTTTTCTTTAACGTTTATTTATTACTTCAAGTTTTATCTCCATCACAGTCCTCCTCCCTACACTCTTCTCCGTCCCACCCTCCCACCCTCTACCTTATTTCCCACCTATCCTACTCCTCTGATATGGGGTGCCCCCACATCTCAGCCCACCTCGGTTTATCGGTCATATAAAGGCTAAGAGCTTCCTCTTGCACTGGGGGCCTACATGGTAGCTCCACTAGGGCACAGTGTCTCACTAACAGGTAACAGTCACTGTTCCTGTTCCTTTTGGTCTATTAGTTGTGGGATAGTTATCCTGTACTATATGGCTAATTGTTCTTACTACCTGGACAGAGGTGAGGGTTTTCTAGTGATCCCAGACTGTGTAATCAGAGACTTCTTTCCTGATGTTCATAATGCCTTGTTTAGAAATTGTCTTGTAACCCACCTCCACCCAGCAAAGTGTACTCTAGTGCTCTATGGATTTTTGTTGGAATGCTTGGGACAGAGAAACTGAGCCTTGAATGTAGGAGTGACCTGAGCCTGGTCTTGCTATGAGCTACCAGGAGGACAAATGAATGAGTCTAGTTGGCACCTGGAGCTAAGCCCTAATAAAATACATGTCCATTCCATAAGGGTGAGGAGGCTCAAGTGCTTTCAGCCAGCAAAATTTCTTTTTGTCTAATTTGAGGGATAAATCCTATAGAGAAAGTAAAATTCATTCATTTGTGTACATACTTTAATAAATTTTGGAAATGTCTGCAATCATGAGGACATCACTACATCGGAGTTCTAGAATGAATCCACCTCTACAGGAGGTCCGTTTCACCCACTCCTAGCTAGGCTCCACTCCTGCCATGGCTCAGGGAAGCCTCTATAGGCATTCCACTGATTTTGTCTGAGTTTTCTAGAATTTCATAGCTGTGGAATTATAGGTTAGGAAATCATTTGTGCCTGATGTAGAATGATGATTTAAGATTCATTCTCAAACTTGTGTGAATCAACAATCAATTCTTTTTCAGGACTAAATGCAGTTTCACTGGGTGGATGCGCTACATTTTATTTATACATGTATAACTTATAGATACTTGGCTATGATTGAAGTCAATATGAATGCTGGAATGCTGGGTTTGTGAGACATCCTTTCCCCAACACTGGATGAACATCAAGGGGGTTTATGGGTCCTTTGGTAGGTGTGTGTGTACTGAACATGGAAGACACTGTAGACTCCTTTACTAGTCAGCCATGTATGTTTGCATCCTCACTAACAATGCATGTATTTGATTCTTCACATCTTTGCTTACACCTGAAATTCAGGTTTAAATTTCAGCCATTCCAGTATGTATGCCCATACAGTTCTGCCTTCCTGACCATATAACCTGAGCAAACGCTCCCTGTCCTAGCTGATTACTTGAGCATCGTTTTTGTGAAATAAAGTTAAAAGTGTATGCTCCACTTTTATAGGTATGTCTCTTAAATAATTTTTTGTTCTTTGAAACTTACATAGGTTTATATAATGTCATACTGATGACATTCATCCACCACTAACTCCCTCTGATCTCCCTTCATATACTTTACTCCATATTCCTCCAACTTCATGTCCTCTTTTTACTCATGTTTTGTTATTAATAAAACTGTGAGTCCAATCAGTGTTGCTCATGTGCACGATAGTATGTGGCCATTCACTGGGGCATGGGTAATCTTCCAGCAGCCGTCCCCCACAAAGACAATGACTCCCTCAGCAGCCTTCAGCAACCAATACCTCTTAGACATGGGGGGAGGGTGCCTCAGGAACCCCTCCTGCATCCATCCTAGAATTTGAAAAAAATTTATTTTAATTTATTTGTAGTGTCTGAGTTGGGTGGGGAAAATATTCATATATTTTACTGCAAATATTTTCTTTTAGATGGTGGATTACATGTTCACTTTTTTTTTTTTTTTTACTTTTCCAATCTGAGAACAGAGGTTTTTATTCTGTTCTGAATAAACAATTTTATAAGCAATTAAAAAAATTATTAGCAAAAGAGAGAAGTCCCTGGGTCTAACCTCCAAAACCCATTTAACAAGACCATTTAACAGCTTGTAGTCTTTTCCCCTAAATAACAAAATTTTCTATTATCTATCAGATAACCAAAGGGGAAGAACACCCTCCCCACCTTCTGGGGATGGGACGTTGTTCTCTTAAAATGACTTCCTGCTGATTTGGGACGTAGTAAACCTGTTTGGGGCCCAAATAAGAATGGAAAAATGGTTAAAAATGTTAATAGAATCATTTGATGTTCAGTCCCTTTGTGCTCAGCTATTTAGATGTCCTACGAAGTTCATAGACAGAAGCTGATCTTCAGAACTTCTATATAGGAGAGAACAGACTTGAGAAAAATGGGACATAGACATAGTATAGGAAAGAACAAGAAAAAAGGACAGATTATTGAATATAGCTTTATACCTTTGTATACTGATACAAAATTAATATTATATTTGGCTAAATTGGTATTGATCATTGTATATTAATGCAAATTTAAGATTGTATAGGGCTACATTGGTATTGATCTTTGTATATTGATACAAAATTAAGATTATATTTGGCCACAATGGTATTGACCCTAGTATATTAATGTAAAATTAAGATTGTATTGGGCTACATTGGTACTGATCTTTGTATATTGATACAAAATTAAGATTATATTTGGCCACATTGGTATTGATCTTTGTATATTGATACAAAATTAAGGGTAACGCTTCTTAAAGGTATTGTTTGTAGTAATAATTAAAAATGAAATGTCAAGTTTTGACCTCTCGCTACCAACCGACATAAACTGTTTAGGATAATTAAGAAACGGAAACTAATAGTCATGAAAACGTGTCATTTTGTTAGTTACTATGACAGTCTATCACAGTTATTTTCTAAGCTACTCAGAAATCAAGTTGCTAAGAGACAAGCAATATTTGCTTATCTAAATATAAGAGATAGATAGGGCATCTTCAAAAACCTCAAGAGATCTGCAGAATATGGCATTCAAAGATGTTTTCTTAACTTAAGATTTTTTGATATCGAGACATGTCAGCTCCTGACAGCACCCCCTATATTACTCCAAGTAGAAGATGAGCATCGAAGAATCTCCAGTGGGAGATGATTAAATTGGTGGTAAGCCATTCTCTTGGCAAGAAAAACCACTTGCTTCAACTGTAGACAGACTTCTGTCCAAAAAGGACAAAACTTGGAAGCAGGTAAGTCGACAGCCTAGCTCTGCCAAGACAGGGTAGGTGAGTCCTTCATAATTCCTGCTCTACAACCAATGTCTGTCAGAGAAATGGGGCCAAATGGCTGAAGATTGATGCTGTAATATATGGAGAGAAAATGGGAACTGTCCAGGCAGCCACTGGTATGTCATTTTTTAGTTTTGGAAGCTGCAGGCCCTGCACTTCCTATACAATCAGATATATTTATCCCTCTCAGGTCTCTGAGGTGGTTGAAGAATAGATAGCTAGAGTCTCATAGTTAAATTTTGAGTGGTTTAGGAATCAAGAGGGTGTTCTGGATCTAAGAAGATATTTTTAAAATTATGAGGCAAGTTAGTATGAAAGCTGAGTTAGATATAGAACTTTAAACTCATGGAGATGGTTAGATAGTAGAATGTTAAAGTCAGGTGCCAAATACATATGGACTGGACATTGGGAATGTATGCTAAGCCATATAACTCTTATAATCGTGGCCTATTTATTTCTGTTGTTTTGTATTGTATTTATAGTTATAAGAAAAAGAACCATTATTTGGACTGAAAGGGAGAGCTGTTGGGGGGAAAAATAAATACCTTAAACTAAAAAAAAAAAAAAAAAAAAAGAAGGGAAGAGGATGGTGGGGCTGAGGGGGAGGAGGGTGGAAGGGTGGGACTGGAGGGAGGAGTAGGGAGGGGATTGTGACTGAGATGTAACTTGAAGAAATAAAAAATAAATTATTAAAAAAAAATTTATTTAGTTTAAGGTATATCTTTCCCCTCCCAATAGCTCCTCCTTTCAGCCCAACAAATGGTTCTTTCTCTTATAACAATAAATACAATACAAAACAACAGAAATAAATAGGCCACAATTATGAGAGTTATATGGGTTAGCATACATTCCCAATGTCCAGTCCATATGTATTTGACACCTGACTTTAACATTCTACTATCTAACCATCTCCATGAGTTTAAAGTTCTATACCTAATTCAGCTTTCATACTAACTTGTCTCACAATTTTAAAAACATCTTCTTAGATCCAGAACACCCTCTTGATTCCTAAACAACTCAAAATTTAACTATGAGACTCTAGCTATCTAGTCTTCAACCACCTCAGAGACCTTAGAGGGATAAATATATATGATTATATAGGAAGTGCAGGGTCCACATCTTCCAAAACTAAGAAATGACATGCCAGTGCCTTCCTGGACAGTTCCCATTTTCTCTCCATTCATTACAGCATCAATCTTCAGCTGTTTGGCCCCGTTTCTCTGACAGACATTGATTGTAGAGCAGGAATTATGAAGGACTTGCCTACCCTGTCTTGGCAGAGCTAGGCTGTCGACTTACCTGCTCCCAAGTTTTGTCCTTTTTGGACAGCATTCTGTCTACAGTTGAAGCAAGGGGTTTTTCTTGCCAAAAGATAGGCTTGCCACTAATTCAACCATATCCCACTGGAGATTCTTCGATGTTCATCTTCTACTTGGAGTAGAATGGGGGTTTTGTCAGGAGCTGACATGTCTTGATATCAAAAAATCTTAAGTTAAGAAAACATCTTTGAATGTCATATTCTGCAGATCTCTTGAGGTTTTTGAAGACACCCTATCTATCTCTTATATTTACATAAGCAAATGTTGCTTGTCTCTTAGCAACTTGATTTCTGAGTAGCTTAGAAAATAACTGTTATAGACTGTCATAGTACCTAACAAAATGACATGTTTGCATGACTATTAGTGAGGATAGGGGGTTGAGGGGGAAGAGGGTGGAAGGGTGAGACAGGAGGGGGGAGTAGGGAGGGTATTGTGATTGAGATGTAACTTGAAGAAATAAAAAATAAATTATAAAAAATTTATTTATTACTCAGGTTACATCTCCATCACAGTGTCCTCTTTCCACCCCTCCCAGCCCCACCTTCCCAACCTCTACCCCCATCCCTTCCACCCTACTCCTCTGTAGTAGAGTGTCCCTACATAACAGTCCCCCACCCCAGTTCAGCAGTCATATGAGGGCCAACAGCCTCCTCATACACTGGGGGCCTACAAGCAACACCGCTAGGGGAAAGTGTCTCATTGACAGGAAACAAAGTCTATGTTCATGTTCCTTTTGGTGCCTTGGTTGTAGTATAGTTATCCTATGCTATATGGCTAAAATCTGATTATAAATGAATAGATGCCATGTGCATCCTTCTGAGTCTGAGTTAGCTCACTCATCATGAGCTTCTCTAGTTCCTTCCATTTGGCTGAAAATTGCATGATTTCATTATTTCTGATGGCTGAGTATTATTTCATTGTGTAGATGTACCACAGTTTTTTATTCATTCCTCAGTTGAAGGACATCTGGGTTGTTTCCAGTTTCTAGCTATTACAAATAAGGCTGCCATGAACATAGATGAGGAAACTTCCTTGTGATTTGGTAAGGAATCATTTGGATGTATACCCAGAAATGGTATGGCTAGGTGTTGAGGTGGAGCTATTCCAAGTTTTCTAAGATATCGCCAGACTGATTTCCATAGTGGTTGTACAAGCTTGCAATCCCACCAGCAATGGATGAATGTTCTCCTTTCTTCACAACCTCGCCAGCATGTGCTGTCATTTGAGCTTTTGATCTTAGCCATTCTAATAGGTGTGAGATGGAATCTCAGAGTTGTCTTGAGTTGCATTTCTCTGATGATTAAGGATGCTGAGCATTTCTTCAAGTGTCTCTCAGCCATTAGGGATTCCTCCTTTGTGAATTCTCTGTTTAGCTCTGTTCCACTACAGAGCAATAGTAATAAAAACAGCATGGTACTGGTATAGAAACAGACCAGTGGATCAATGGAATCAAACTGAAGACCCAGAAATGGACCCACACACCTATGGTCACTTAATTTTTTACAAAGAAGCCAACACCGTACAATGGAAAAAGGACAGCATCTTCAACAAATGGTTCTGATCCAACTGGATTTTGACATGTAAAAGAATGAAATTAGACCTATCTTATCACCTTGTACAAAACTTAAGTCCAAATGGATCAAAGACCTTAACATAAGGCCAGACACACTAAATCTATTAGAAGAGAAAGTGGGGGAAACCCTGGAACTCATCAGCATGGGTGACAACTTCCTGAACAGAACACCAACAGCTTAGGATCTAAGACTAACAATCAATAAATGGGACCTCATGAAACCACAAAGCTTCTGTAAGGTAAAAGTCACTGTCATTTGAACAAAATGGCAAGCTCAAAATTGGGAAAAAATCTTCACCAACCCCACATCTGACAAAGGGCTAATATCCAAATTTTACAAAGAACTCAAGAAACTAAATGCCAAGAAACCAAATAATCCAATCAAAAAAAATGGGGAACATTTTCACTTCTTAATGGAGTCCTTAGAAAGGTGATCCAATCAATCAAGGCTTTCTCTTTAATGAGTTAAGCTTTTGAATCTTATTTAAGAAGAATTTTTCCTATCATATTACAGACTTGTTCTCACATTATCTGCTCTAGTATTTGCAGTTGTAGCTATGAAGGTAAGACCTCTGATCCATTTGAAGCAATTTCTATGAGCTATGTGAGGAAAGGATCCAGCCCCTTCTTTCTTTCTTCCTTCCTTCCTTTCTTTCTCTCTCTCTCTCTCTCTCTCTCTCTCTCTCTTTCTTTTCTTTCTTTCTTTCTTTCTTTCTTTCTTTCTTCTCTCTCTCTCCTTCCTTCCTTCCTTCTTTTTTTTCTATACTGTGAGGAACTGAGACATTTTAGCACTATTTATTAAAAATATAATCCTCTTCTTTAAAAATAATCAAGCATCTTATCTGTTTTTAGAAATTAAATGGAAATCATAAGTCTGACTCATATGTAGATCTTGATTAGTTTTCTGTTGAACTTGAGTCTGTCCTCCTGTGACATCTTCCTAATATAAGAGATAGATAGGGCATCTTCAAAAACCTCAAGAGATCTGCAGAATATGACATTCAAAGATGTTTTCTTAACTTAAGATTTTTTGATATCAAGACATGTCAGCTCCTGACAGCACCCCCATTCTACTCCAAGTAGAAGATGAACATCGAAGAATCTCCAGTGGGAGATGGTTGAATTAGTGGCAAACCTATCGCTTGGCAAGAAAAACCCCTTGCTTCAACTGTAGACAGAATGCTGTCCAAAAAGGACAAAACTTGGGAGCAGGTAAGTCGACAGCCTAGCTCTGCCAAGACAGGGTAGGCAAGTCCTTCATAATTCCTGCTCTACAATCAATGTCTGTCAGAGAAACGGGGCCAAACAGCTGAAGATTGATGCTGTAATGAATGGAGAGAAAATGGGAACTATCCAGGAAGCCACTGGCATGTCATTTCTTAGTTTTGGAAGATGCGGACCCTGCACTTCCTATATAATCATATATATTTATCCCTTTAAGGTCTCTGAGGTGGTTGAAGACTAGATAGCTAGAGCCTCATAGTTAAATTTTGAGTTGTTTAGGAATCAAGAGGGTGTTCTGGATCTAAGAAGATGTTTTTAAAATTGTGAGACAAGTTAGTATGAAAACTGAGTTAGGTATAGAACTTTAAACTCATGGAGATGGTTAGATAGTAGAATGTTAAAGTCATATGGACTGGACATTGGGAATGTATGCTAAGCCATATAACTCTCATAATTGTGGCCTATTTATTTCTGTTGTTTTGTATTGTATTTATTGTTATTAGAGACAGAACCAATTTTCGGGCTGAAAGCGGGAGGTGTTGGGGGAAAAAGATATACCTTAAACTTAAAAAAAAAGGAAGAGGATGGGGGGTTGAGGGGGAAGAGGGTGGGAGGGTAGGACTGGAGGGGGGAGTAGAGAGGAGATTGTGATTGAGATGTAACTTGAAGAAATAAAACATAAATTAAAAAAAAACAGAATAGTGACGCTTTAGAGTCAGTGCAGGCCCTATGAGTTTGGTCACTTTTAAATGACTATTTTTACTATTTTTCATTGTCATATACATTTTAGAATGATTTCATAATTTTTTCAAAAAATTTAGAGAATATCTGATTAAATGTACTTATCAATTTGGGGAATATTTTCATCTTAATGAGTCTTCCAACTGGTTGATACATTGTGATTGCCTATTTTGTCAATGTATATATTTTATTAGTTATTTCTTAGGAATTTTCATTAAGACATTTTAATGCTGTTACAAATAGTTCACTACTAGTATATAAAAGTAAAATAGATTTTTGTATATTTACAAAATGTTCTGAAAACTTGAAAATTCACACCCACACGCATACACAAGAATATATATACTGTGTTTTACTTTGGATTTTCTCCATACTCTTTCATATCACCTATCTTTTTATTTCAAGCATTTTCCTTTTCCTTTTAAGCTTTTTAGCCTTTGTCATATTTACATTATGAATTCACACACAAAGTTGAATAAAAATGGTGATGGTGGCAATTTACCATGTTCTTGTTGGTAAACAGAAATATGCTGCTTATTCACCATTTTTAAGGTGTCAGCTATGTTCCTGGTGCTTTGCATCTAGAGAAAGAGACTAATTCATGTGTAATAAGTGTCAAGGCCTCAGTTTTTCTGAATGGACACATTCTGCTCTTTAAACTCTTTCTCTTGATTATTAGTGCACCTCTCAGCAATTTTTAGAGAAACTCCTTTAGTAGACAATTGTTAGCCCAGAAACCCAGAAGTGTTCAAAGTGCACAGAATATGTTCTCTGGGCGGGGAGTGCTCATCCATAAATGGGATGTCTATATCACACCCTTTCCCCTCTGAGGCTCAGAGAAGGGGGACAGAAAGATTGTAAGAGCCAGAGATATGGGATGACTATAGAGGGCTAGAGTCTTCTGGCTATGGTAGGACTGAGGACAGACACATGTGTGAACTCACAGCATTATTTATATATTATAAATATATGTTTTATTATATATAAATATATCATAATATATATTACAATTATAATATATTATAAATATATTATGTTTATTATATATGTTCTGTTACATATAAATGTTTTATTATATATAAATATATTATTTATATATCATAAATATATGTTTTATTATACATAAAAACACCCTTAGCTCACATTTGCAAAGAAACTAAGGCCATATTTCCTACTGGGCCTAAATCTGGTGACTGCTGGCTTAAAGTTAGTCTCCACTACTCTAAAACAGCCATCATGTACCTGTGTAGAATTCTGGCCTGCTCTTTGCTTTGGGTTAATTCATCTTAGTCAGTGACTGTTTTATTTTGTGTTTATTATTTTATTGTAGCATTTTAATTTTACATGTAATAACTAATTATTTTCCCTTGTGTTTTGTTGTGTAGGTGATATAATGTTTAACCCCAAACTAATACTACATACAATGAATGGGCTCTAAAACTTTGTATCACTTCCAAAGGCTGTGATAGGAGGATGGTGAATTCCAGGCTAGCCTCAGCTCCAAAGCAAGACTTGATCTAAAATGAAAGCAAGCAAACAAAGTGCTCAAATAACAAAAATCTCCATATCAAAATATCTCCATTTCCTCTACTTCCTCCTCAATGTCCAATCTTTCAGTATATGTGGCTCACCCTAAATTTGTTAGAAATTCTACTTTCGGCATTCGTGCATCTTTTAATCAGGTCAGGAGAGCCACAGATGTAAGCATTTGTAAGGCAATACTTCATTTCACAGTAACAGAGATGCAGTCTCTCACATTCACTGCACACATTCCATTTGGTGTGTCCTTCACCACTTTCATGTCTATGGGGTTTCTTATGAAATGTTAACCTGAATGGCATTGCTTGATATTTTTTATAATGCTATTCTGCTAGCAAAGAATCCAATCAGCATTTGCTTATCAAAAATTCTTTATCCTGCCTCCTCCATGTTTACAGGCTAGCTTCAATAGCTATAGAAAACATCTTTCAATACTATTAACATTTGATTCCAACAAATCTCTGTGGATCCTATTGTTCAGGATAAAGAGTCAACTGCATATTGTGTTGCTCTTTTGTGCATGTGACTGCAGTCTTTGTCTCACTGCTTTAAAGACTTTTGCTGTGACTGAATATTTGACATGTCTACATGTTACACAGAACCCACTGAGACACTCTGGAGCAGTGGTTCTCAACCTTCCTGATTCTTCAACTCTTTATTACAGTTCCTCATGTTGTGGTGACCCCAACCATAAAATTATTTCATTGGTACTTTATAACTACAAATTTGCCACTGTTATGAATCATGGTGTAAATACCTGATATGCAGGATATCTGATATGTGACCCCCCAAAAGGGGTCATGACCCACGGTTTGAGAACTACTATTCTAAAGCTGCACAGCTAAAATTGTTTCTAAGACAAAATCAGGCATGATTATTCTGATGTTTTCTTTCTCTTTCTAGGTGTCTGATTAACAGATATGTTGGAATTCTTGTTAACAACCAATAGCTTTCTATGTCTGTCTTCAATTGTATTCAGTCTTTTTCCTATGCTCTAAATTTATTGTCAATGATCCACCATTTTAAAAGTTAATTCTTTGTTCTTCTATATCAATGCCACTAATTTGGATATTTAGTGATTTTTTTTTAATTTCATATACCATGTTTCTTCAACTACAGAATTTTCAGGTGTCTCTTTGTAGTTTCTACATTTCTATTAAGATTTCCTATCAGTTCATTTACCAATAGTATATTTTCATTGAATTGTTCAATTCTCTTTTTTATTAACTGATTGAATGTTTGTATCATAGCAGCTTTTACACTATTGACTAATTCTAATCTCAAGGTCCACTCCAATACTTTTTCCTGATTCTTCGTCATGTATTTCTCTAGGAGTCACTGGTGACAATTCAGTTGAGGATTGGACATCATTGATAACATTTGTAGCAAGTCTGGATTTTGTTGGTTCTTCATGAAACAGATAGATTGCTTTGCTTTTTCTTGGTATATGGTTAATGTGCTTGTACACATGCTCATGTTTCCTTTTTTAGTCTGTAGACACTGCAGCTCTGTAGACTTTAAAATCTGCCTGCCTCTGTGTGTATATATTCCTGCTTACTTGGGTTCTTGAGGACTTGTGAACTCAGCCAGTGCCTCCAAGGCAAAATGCTCCTTTTCCAGACCAGCCAGACCTTTGCAGCCACGCCATCTCTGGTTACGGATACATTTTAAAATTTAGCAAGTTCTCAGGTCCTCTGGAGCTTTCCTCAGCTCTCTGGAATCTTCTACACAATCACACAGTTTAACTGTCAACCAAGACAATGCGGAAAATTATGATGCCATGCCTTCCCCAGACACCTGCCCTGTGAACCCACCCCTGTCAAGATTCTAGCTCTTCTGCCAGTCAAACCAAATACCCTACCTCAGCCATTGAAATAGACTAAAAAAAATACTGGTAAGATTAGAATGCCTACAGAGTATTACAGAAATATGAAAGTAATGAAAAATATTAAATCTCTATTTTTAAAATAACTGTACTCACATAGGGACTAGAAACAGTAAAAATAAAACCAAAAATGAATGTGCTTACTGGGCAAGCATAAAGAACTGAGCTGTGATCCTGTAACACCAGCACTGTGTGGACAGACAAAAATAGCACTGGGACTCGATGGCCTCCAACCTAGCTCCAGGTTCAATGAGAGACTGTCTCAAAGGAATAAGGCAGATCAGATTAGAACAGGACATCTGACATCCTTCTCTAGCTTTCACATATAAGCATACAGGCACATACAACATTCCCATAAACACATGCAGGAGTGCACATGCACACATACATACACACGCACATGCCTACACACATGAACATGCACATACAAACACACTGATCAGATGATATCTGTGATTGTTGGTGTAGGTATCAACTTGCCACAAATTAGATTCACCTAAGTAGGGAGACTCAATTAAGGAATTGAATTAATTTCCCTAATTTATATGGAAAAGCCTACCCCAAACGGGATTTTGCACCTTTATCTTGGTGGCCACCCAGATAAAATGGCATGGTGGAAGGAAGATTCTTCACATATTTCGCCCTTGGCTTTCCCTTTTGCCACCAAGTTAATTTGTCCTTTTGCTGCTGTTGCTGATTTCTTAGCTGCTGATACCAGAACCAGCATTTTCTCTAAGTGACTGAAGACTAGAGACTCTTGAGGAACCTTCCAGGGTTGGGGGACCAAATTGGAAATACTGGAGCACCTGGCCTGTGGATTACAAACTGTGGGGTTCTGAACTTTTGGAATGTGAAACAGTCACTGTGGGAGTACAGTTGCTAAAGTACCCAGCCTCAAGTACAAGGAACTACTAATGAATTTGTGTGTGTGTGGGTGTGCGCATGTCCATGTATGTGTATTTCTGGTCTTCTAGAATACCCTGAATGATATAAGTCATTAACAATAATCATTTTTATTTTTAAATTTTTATTATATATATATACACAAATGTACATATATGTAAATATATGGGTATGGTATGTGCACATGTGAGTGCAGGTGCCTGAGGAGTCCAGAAGAAGAAGAGGGTGTCCCCTGGAGCTGAAGTTTATAGGAGGTCATGAGCCACCTGGTGTGGGTGCTGGAACAAAACTCAGGTCCTCTGCAAGAATAGGACACACTCTTCACCACTGAACCATCTCCACAGCCCACAATAATCTTCTTTAATGTTTTGATATTGTTTAAATATTAAAATGTTTAAATATCAGAAATTAAGTTTAAGAAAACCTGCCAATAATTAAGCTTGGTGATATTGTCTTCAGCCTTTTTTTTTGTTGTTGTTTCTATAACGCTTATTAAGGATTAAAGCTTATTTCTCTGAGTTCCCATAGAGTTTACTTAATGTTATATTTGTTCAGCTCTTGGAGAATGACAACAGTCTAGAAATCACCTCTGTAGAAGGACAGAAAGTTGAAAGTTGTGCCCAGGATTCAGGAAACACTCCAAAGCTTATTAGTGGCCAGTCAAGTTGCTCAGTTTGGGTGGCTTTCTCAGAGTTAAGAATTAATGCTTTTTTTTTTTTTAAGTAGGTAAAGTATCTCAAGCAGAGGGACAGAGACAACTGAGAAACCAATGCTGAGAGACTGAATGAAAGGAGTTGGTGAATATCCCCGATTCTAACTGACAGCAAATCTCTATCTTTGCAACTGACAAATGTGAGCAAGACTTAGCACAACTCCCCCAAGCACTCAGGTACTACTTTCTTGTTAGTCATGGTGCCAAGAAAGCTGCTATCTCTGTGCCAATCTGGACTTCCTTTCAGATTAGAAATTTCTTGGAAGAATAGCATTTGGGAAGTACGACTTGGTTTATAAAAAGCAGTAAGCAGGCAAACAGCAGATGTGGGTCAAGACGTGCACATGTGATTGACAAGTCCCAGAATTTCTGGGATGCAACCTGGTTTGAAATGTGCCCATGAATGAGAAGTTTTATACCGTGAGTCCTTGGTCATGGGCTCATTTGCCCATAACCTGTGGCCCTGAAAGCCTGAACTCCAAAACTACTCAAAACAAACACCCGAAATGTTGAATTTAAAGCACACCTTGGTTTCCTTGTGCTCAGATAGGGGAAATTCTACCTTCAGGCAGTGTATGAGTCCCTCCTCAGCACTGATAACAAAGGGGGGGGGGCACATTATCAAGGGATTATGAAGGTCTAAATTTAAGGGTTGCATGGAGACCTGAGTGTTCTCACTGATGTAAAGTTCCCTAAACCGCAGACAGGAATATGGTACAGACCACACCTGCAACTCCACTGGCCAGGGCACACTGGCAGGAGCCCAGGTGTATGTGGTATATATAAGCAAACTCCTGTGGTCTCTTTACCTCTTTTGTGTTTGCATTTTCTTTCTCCTTTTAACTCAATTTGTTTCTGTCTCCCTCTCCAAAGCCAGAATTTTACTTTCTTTTTGATGCTCTGCTTCACTCAGACCTGAGGACTGCTATTCTTCTCTCCTTGGTAGAGCTTAACCCTTCCCTGCTCGCAATTTGCTGGGTCCTTGGTGCCCACCCCCTCCTACTCTGTTCAAGTCCTGGACTGTGTCACCTAAGTGTCTAAAATTTAAGTCCTCTCCCTGGGGCCAGAATTGTACTCTTTGTTCAGCACAATTTAATGTATTGTTCTGCACAATGTACATTTACTGAGCAGCACAAAACATAAATAATAATAGTCAAAGTCCTGAGGCGTTGCACCAGTAAGCAGCTTGCTGCCAGTAGCCTGCCTCCAGCAGGGGCTCTGACAATGGCCTCTCACCTCCATGTGGAGGACAGTATTTAACCAGCTACCCATTCCATTATGTAGAGCCATTTAAGGGGGTTTATTTCTTTTTAATAACAAAATGAGACAACTGAATATTTATCCTTTTAAACATCTTTTAAAAATCAAAATTACGGGCTGGAGAGATGGCTCAGCCATTAAAGGCTAGGCTCACAACCAAAAAAAAAATCAAAATTACTCTTTAATCCCAATTATGGTTATTAACCAATTAGTTCTTCCTCGGTTCACTTAAATAATTTATTGCAGAACACACTCAAGGACGAATCTCAAACCCAAGTACCGCTTCAAGTTCACATAATCACAGTGTTAGCACTAGACCAGTGCATATTTCCAGCATGAAAGGCTATCTGTGGCTGGGCCTCAAGGCCGTGCCTCTTTACTAAGGCATGTGTGCCTGGCTACATCAGGAACAACCCATGTGCAGAGAACAGAACAGTAAGGCCAACCACGCACCCTGCCAAGTGCAAGTACCGCAAAAGGTCACGTGGTAGAGGCATTTGGAAAATGACTTGTAGAGGAAGCTAAGGGTGTGTGCACGCGCACATGCGCATGTGCACATGGGGTAAGAGACATGAGAAGAGTTGTACATACAGTATAAAGACATAAAGCTTTCTTCAGATGATGTGGCTACATGCAGTTCCACAATCAAATTGTATTGTAGGAAGGAAAGAAAAAAGACAATATTTACAGGCTTGCCCTCATTCTTCTGATGCATGATCAGAATTAAGTATTCATAGATAACAAGGTCATTATGAACCAAGACCATGGAACTCTTTTAAAATGTTGGTGAAAAGAATTTTCATTTTAAAATAAAAATTTTGAGGGACATTCGGACTGGACACAGCAGTCACAGGTTCCCACTATGTAGCTCTAGCTAGAATGCTGTCCACTTTCACCATCGTTGCTATTAGGTGTCCCTGATCACCTGGTGGAGCCCAGAAAGAGAAGAATTACTACACTTACAGCTGGGCTTTTGCACTTAGTATTTCAGAGGCTTGCAGGCAAACTACAGACTGTGAAAAAGATGTGGAATCCCTCATTGGTAGAGATGGGCTTCGCCACAAATTTACCAGATCCAAGAATCCTAGATAAAGTGTTTCAGCCTATTCCTGAAGATCATGGAAAATATGGTGGGGACTCTCCAGAACCCTCATAAACTTCACATTATTACAAGAATAAGAAGTACAAAAAGGTGCCCACACTGGAGAAAAGATACGATCAAGATGCTCAGACTAGAGAAGGCACACAGCCCTCAAAATCACGAGACCATCCCTTCAGTGAGTGCAACGTCAAAAGTGGTTAAACACTTTATACGTATCCACCCCTGAAGCTGCTGCAAGGACTTCCCACCAAAGACACGTCTAGCACGTGCCTCAAGAGCACTGGGGAGTTGGTAGTACGGTGGCATCTGAAGCCTGTGGAGCAGGAAGCAAAGTCCTCATGGCACACAGCTTCAGATTACAGACTGCAGTTACTGAGGAAACTGTTCTCATTAAAGTGCATTTTAATCCAGCCGTTTCTACTGGGGGAAAAATAATAAATAAAAATCTTAAAGTTCTGTTTGAAAAAAGAAAAAAAGGAGAGATTGAGAAGATGGTTGTGGAACGAGGCCGTAGGATGTGGCCAGGCACTCATCATACGTGTGACCAGAAGGAAATCACAACTGCCTGGGGACAAGGATGCCTACAGGAAGTCAGGCTCTGCAGGCAAGGTGCAGCCTGGGTCTTATCCCAATGGCCCTTACTGAGGACACAGCTGTCAGTCAGAAGAGCTCTCAGTCAAGGAAACCCCCACCTTGTGAAAATAGAAACAGCATGTGTGCTCTTTGGCCATATGTGCTGGCTAGTTTTGTGTCAACTTGACACAATGTACAGTCATCTGAGAGGAGGGAGCCTCAATTAAGAAAATGCCTCCACAAGATCCAGCTGTAGGGCATTTTCTTAATTAATGATTGATGGGGGAGGGCCCAGCTCACAGTGGGTGGTGCTATCCCTGGGCAGGCTGTTTTGGGTTCTATAAAACTGAGCAAGCCAGTAAGCAGCACTTCTCCTTGGCCTCTGAATCAGCTCCTGCCTCCAGGTTCCTGTCCTGCTTGACTTCTGTCCTGAATTCCTTTGATGATGAATTGTGATGAGGAAGAATAAGCTTTCTTCCCCAAGTTGTTTTGGTCATGGTGTTTCATTGCACAAATAGTAACTCTAACTAAGACACCACATGAAAAAAAGGAAATTTGGAGGGGAAAAAAAGGAAGTATGGAGGGGGTCACAGTTAGAAACCACCCTTGATTCATCCCACCTTCCTCCAAAACATTCTTCTTTCATATGTGTTCATACAGCAAGCCTACAAGGACTTCAATAACCACATCTGCACACATACTAGGAAAAATAATACTGGTAAAATATTTCACATGGAAACACCTCTACTGGAGCATCAGATGTGCCAAATTTTACCAAGAGAGACCTTGAAGACAGTGTGTAAAAAAGCTTGTGTAAATGAGTGAAGCTTATATTGATGATTCTCCAGGAATCAGATTAATATTGCTGAGCTGAGTTTACTAATATGAACAGGGTCATCATGCAAACTCAAGAATTCTAAACTTTAGCAAGCTATGAAAATCAGATTGACAAAATAAAGATTCGAAACATCATGAAGTCCATCAAGATACATGACTCTCCATGAAGAAATACAGGTCAGGAGTGTCCTGCTAAAATATGGAATCCACAAGGAAAAGTATAAAACCATGGTTGTGTAGCATTCACTACAATGGAGTTTTGCAATCTGTGTTCACTAAAATTTTAACCAGCAGGATCTGAGAAGCACCTGAGTCCCTTCTGTTTTAGTCCCACCCCAGGGGTAATTCTTCTGACCCACATTGCTACAGACTGCTTTTGTACTTCTAGAACTTACACAATCGAGACAGGCAGGACAGAGTCTTTCATACCTCGGGTATCATACCATACTCAGAAGTTCCATCACATCACAGCAAGAGGCTCCAGTGCAGTCATCCCCATCCCTCATGGCACCACATGTGACTCCATCTCTACTGGCGAAGTCCTTGTACTGCCACTGCGCTTCTGGGAAGCTTCCAGATCTGAGGCATTAGGAATGACACTACAGCACTGTTTAATATACCTGCCTGCCCATCTACTTACCAGAGTCGGTCCAATTTAGCCCACCAGAAGTAAGAGAGATCTGGTCATTCCACGATACATCTCCTTGACACTGGAGGTTTGCGTTTTTCTTTTGGTTCTTCTGATGTTCAAGGTAAGGTCGCATTGAAATTTTAATTTCACGCTCCCGAGGATGGAGAAAGTTGAGCACTTTGTAAACTGCTCACTGGCAATTTCAGCACGTTTTTTGAGGTATCTGTTTAAATTGCTTGTCTATTTCAAAGCTTATTTGTCTTGTTATTTAGTATGTTATTCTTCACATATTCTGTGTGTGACTCTTAGCTGATCACAAGCATCTCTGATTTTGCCCCCAGGCTTGTCCTCATGCTATCTCCATCATTTTAAAGATATTTTAATATTTTTTGAGAATTTCATACTGTGTATTTTGATCATGTTTACCCTTATTTCTACCCTACCCTCACCAACTCATTCTACCTTCCTAATCACCAAACTTAGTATCTTTTTTGCTTTTAATAATCTGCTAAGTCCAATTTTATTGCCCATATACTGGGTGTGGGACCATACTCTGAAACACTGTGGTATCAGAGGCCATACTGTTAAAGAAAACATAACTCTTTCTTTCAAAGAAGCCATCAATGCCCAAAACTCAGTTAGGGGTAGGGAATGATGAATCCCTTCCCCATCCATGTAATAGTATCTTTTGGTAAACAGAAATACTTAGGTTTCTTTTGGCTAAAAATCTTATTATTTGTTTTTCTTATTTAAGAGATTTTTGCTTATCCCATGCCATAAAGGGAAAGAGTAAATCAAGACAGCATGTACCTCAATCAAGGGTGCTGTGTGGCTCAAAGCTCTCCAGAGAGGCAATGAGGAACTTAGAATAGAGGAGCATCAAGGTACATGGGGCTACAATAAGGTACAAAACAGGTGATTGAAATAGGCAAGCCTTAAGTTTCTCCACAGCTAAGACCCTGTGGTCCAGGTGTGTGCTGGGAGACCTTGGTTGGGATTTACACCCTCCACAAATAACCTCTTCAGGTCACCTTTCTTGACTGCTCAACCACTCCCATGCTTACTCTGCAGTTAGGTATCAACTTGATTGTGAAAGCTATAAACATAGAAAATCACATACATTTTTCTATCAAAAACTATGTTGGCATGAATACTTCAGTGCTTATTGTCACTTTTGAGTACATTTTCTTAAAATACGTTGAAATGCATCTGTATTTCTCTAGAAAAAAATCATTATGAACATAACTGCCCCCCCCCCCCCCCCCAGACACATACACCCTGATTCCCGGCCACACCGCAGACCTCCAAAGCAGTGTGGGTCAAAGTCTATGACTCAGCTTTGGAGCATTTGCCCTTTCACTTGTAAGTCAAGAGTGCTTTGACAAGAAGTGAGACACAAAGGACCAGCCAGTAAAAGGAGCAATTTGCCAAGTTGCCAATGCCTGGGTAAAAGGACAACAAGCAACGGCATCTGCCAAGGTGTCATAGTGGACACTTGAATTTGATTCATCATTGCTGTGGTAAAACACCTTTTTGTTTCTTACCCCTTATGTAAGTACAAATACAGTATTTTAAAAATCCTTCTCCTTCCTTAAGTTTGCCTCTCTCTCTCTCTCTCTCTCTCTCTCTCTCTCTCTCTCTCTCTCTCTGTGTGTGTGTGTGTGTGTGTGTGTGCATGTGTGAGCACACACACTCCATGTGGCATTTATGTGGTGATCAGAAAACAACTTTGTGGAGTCGGCTCTTTCCATCTATCTTTGTATGGGTTCTAGTAATCAACCTCAGGAACCAGGCTTATGAGGAAAGGGCCTTCATTCAGAGAGTCACCTCATCAGCTCCTTTCTCCTCCTTTATTCCATCTCTCACCATATGAGATGTGCTGTCTACATTCTGAGTCTCCTCTGCTTCATTAATCTTCCATGGAAATTCTCCAGAGACCTAGAGGGGTACTTAGCTAACTTAAACATTTTCCAATTCAATAAAGATGACAAGATCAGCCAAAGATTTACTATTACAACACACACATATCTGTGTACACCCATCTCTAGGTTCATATGCATACATATTAGGCATTAACATGTATTTCTTCACATATATATGTGTGTGTACACACATATTGTTTCTCAACTAGTTAATTTTTATATCATTTTGTAGGTTACAGTTTTTGAAAACTAGTCAATTTTGACTGTTTAACTTTGCACACAGCCTCCACCAAATAAAATCTCTTGACTTTCATAAACTGAAACTTACTTATCTCATAAGGTACTACAGGCTTTATATCAGACCAAGGTATCTCAGTGGGTTCCTGCCTTCTTGCTCCTTTGTGCATTTTTCTCTTCATTCATGAAGCTTGTTCACATTGTTCTCTTGCTAAGAACCCTTAAAAACTCCTATTATAGAGGGAATCAAGTATATCTTACCATGATTCAGACTCTGTGGCAGTCAACTGTATGTGTCAATGTGACAGATAAATTGGGCCATGGGGTGATCAGATATTTGCTCAAACATTACTTTGTGTTTTCTTTTGACTGTGTTTTTGGATGAGTTTAACATTTGAATCACTCTGCTCATACAAGTGATTTTCCCTCTTCAGTGTGGTGAGACCATATCAAATCAGTTTTAGGAATGAACAGAGCATAAAGACAGACCTTTCTTTCAGTGAGTGAAAGGATTCTTTGTGTCTGGCAGCCTTCAGACTGGAGCACAAACTTCCAGTCTGTACTGGACTTGAACTGAAATGTCGATTCTTCAAAAGTCTTGAGGTTTTCATGTTGCATGTCAGCCTTCAAAGTCATGAGAGACAATTCTGCACAACATGCTCCTGTTTTATAATGACAAATTTATGTCACACACATATACACATACACACACGCACACACACATGCACATAAATTCACACACAGATGAGCACATACATGCACACACATACATACTCACTCCACTCACACACTCTTCCTCTGAAGAATTCCCAGCCTTGTTCCCTGGCACTTCACACAGCCTTCCCTGATGTAGCTGTATCATGGTGTGAGTGGCTTTCTGGAGATTCTTCCTGGCTAACCTCCTGTATACCACTGCCTGTACCCCAGATTGCCCAGAATGAGGTTTCGAGTGTCCTCTGTTTTATGAA
Source organism: Lophiomys imhausi (assembly GCA_907164525.1). Taxonomy (NCBI): domain Eukaryota; kingdom Metazoa; phylum Chordata; class Mammalia; order Rodentia; family Muridae; genus Lophiomys; species Lophiomys imhausi. Next base: position 3,886,643 of record CAJQZJ010011617.1, read on the forward strand.
ACCTCAGACATGTATATCTACCCTGATTCATCCAAGCCTTGAATATACCTGTACTGATGTACTCCCAATCTCTCTAATTAGTTTATAAGTCATTGGTTTTATTGGTCCACCTAGCACAGTGCTCTGACCCTAGTGGGCACTCAGCAGAGAGAATGGGACTTAATCAGAGAAAGCAACTTCTTGCAGGAGAGTCTTGCCTGATTTATCTTTGTACAGTTTAACATTTTTTGGTATGTGAACAGTTTAGAACTAATAAAGTAGTGATATACTCTAGAATGATCTATAGCATGCAAAAACTGATTTGATTATCACCTGAAGCACACATGACTTATTCTTTTTCTTGAATTATGACCTGAAGGGAAGTGTGAGCCCCAAGCCTTTGGAACCCTCATGACAGAGTCCAAGCACATGATGGGGTCAAGTCTGTGCTCAGTGACCTGGGTACTCAAAGAAGCTTTGCTACATGATTTTGATTGGTCAGTACAAGGTGCTGATGCCATCAATCATTCCTAAATTCTTCCAAGATTGGGAGATTTCTAATCCATAATGCTTAACAATGTCAAGTATTTTTCATAAACCTCAAGAATACCATTATGCTATAGAATGATTCCCTATCCTTACTGATATGTGAAATATAATGTCCTTGGGGTTCACATATGTGGGTCATGATTGACAGTTTGGGGTCTGGTGTTATTATCTCATTATTTTATCTATACAATTTCCTTTATAATTTCCTGAAACTTAAAAATCTGGTATTTCTCCCAGTCTCCCAGTTAGTGTTATTATTGTCATCTGAAGGTCAGATGAGGAGGAGGTACTCATCCTGATCTGATTAGGCTCAGGACTGTAAAAGTAATTCCGATTAGAACTGTCCAGACAGAATGATTTGCTTGGTGGTTTTTAAGAGCAGAAAATGCAGATGGGACTCATAACATTTTCATTTAAGAATATTTTATTAACCAAGCAAACACCCAGAGCCAAGTCACCATACGTAGCCAAAGAAATAAAATCCCTAGAACCATTGTACCCACTGACTCACACTTCCTAGCTGGAAATAAAAAATAAAACATCTCTAGCTAAAGAAGATGACTCTTTGAGGGGCACAGCTTTCCCTAGGCTGTTACTCAATGGAAACATACCTTCCTACATCAGTCCTGAGGAACCAAAAAGGACACAGTTCTTTCTCATGTCATTCTTTTATTTTGGGTTGTGCTTGGGTGACTACAGGGATGGCTTCTCTTGAGTCTAAAAGAATCCTTTTAAAGCCACGGGCATCATGACCCTGTAGACTGTCACTGCTCTCCTGAGCTATGTGCTGCAGGGACATGTCTGGGTAGAGCTGACTGTCTGGAGCCTCATCCTTGGTGAAAAGCTGAATGAAGAGGAGGTGGGAGTAGAACACAGAGAAAATGGTCTGTCTGTCCTGTAAGATTCTAATCCTAAACAGAGATTACTGAGTGTGTAGAACACACCTGAACATTGGTCAGCTCTGAGGCCAACATTTAAATATATATATATATATCAAACCTAAAAACAAGGGCAATGACATCTTGTTCTAACTGGAAGTCCAGAGAATTCTTCCTACTGCATTGCCATGGATATAGTAACAATGGAACAAAAATGATAGAAGGAGAAAATGACATTTCTTTCCACATATTCTATTAGCCACAGGTGAGGGAAATGTGACTTGCACTGAACAGGTGATTGCTGCACATTTAAAGAAGATACACACCGTGGTCACTGTTGCTGGTACATTGTTGCTGGTTTCAGAACTCTTGCAGTCCACTCACTTATTCTCCATCTGATTAGACATCATATATACATTCTTATCATGCCAGATTTCATCACAGTTACACAGCAGGTCACTGAGACACAGTTCCTGTCCTGATGAGACTTAGAGGCCAAAGAAAAATAACAGATGAGAGAACAGGCACATATCACCAACTATCATGAGGGAAGAGATGCAAGGGGCAGAGTGACAACACAAGGGAAACCATGAACTCAGGGGACAAGTGTTCAGGTGTTCCTCAGACACTGCACAGGAGAGACAAACACCCCTGCACACAGAGCAGGTAGCTTGTCACAACCTTTGTCTAGTATACTTCCAACAGCTACAAAAGCCTGTCTGGATTCCCATAGAAAGCACTCATTTTTGTTAAATGAGATTACTTTATTGCTACACCTCCTTACATGTAAATTCCAGGCAAGTAAATTCAATTCCATTTTTTGTTTACAGATGAAAAATTCTAGAGTGTTTACTCTTGCTATGACTGCTGGATCCTACTTGTCTTCCAAAATGCCATGTATCCCCCACAAGGTAATCTCAACTCAGACAATTTATGAAACATTAGAATCATTTAGTCAGACCATCTCATCTATTACAATATGGTGCTTGGTGTGGGTTCTATAGTTAGGCAAAATTTTGATTCATGTGAAGGAGAATTTGAAAATAGTGCTGATCAAATGTCTTCTCTGGTGGCTGTGTGCCTGTGCTCTAGGGGAGCAGGAAGGATGGGACTGGGACTGGGAGGCTGTGGCCACTTGTCAATCAGGCCTGGTAGCTGCAGATGTGGTTATGGGGTTCTTGACTCTTAAGACAAGAACAAGTGCTTCTTTGTCAGTTTCTCAAACTAGGCTCCAAACAGTTTGTTCCTGACTAAGTTCTCCTCTCTGTGTGAGTCAGTGTTCTCAGTCTGAGATGGACATAAAGTTCCATGGAGCCTTATTAGCATGGAGACGTCTATAACAGCCTTATGATGACCACAGGAACTCCAAAGAACAGTCTGAGCTATATTCTTCAGTCAACAAATCGCCCAAACTCTGTGAAGTTCCTCTTCCAGTGGGCAATGGAAATTTCCAGTAGTGATTTCCTTTCTGGAGAGAAAATGTGTTACAAATTAAAAAGCCTTTGTCAGACAGGATGAGTACTTCAAGGATAAGATTCTAGGATCCAAAGAAAACTCTAGAGGTTTTTTTAGTTTTTTTTTGTTTGTTTGTTTGTTTGCTTGTTTAAAATTTCCCTCCACATTTCCTTTATTATTTGTGCCCATTTGACGACGCATTTTCCAAGAGCAGAATTCACGGAGGCTTCACAACATTCTATCTATGGCTATATCTATCTAATATTGTTTAAGGGCCTAATAATACATCACAGATATTTGCTACGTCAATGGAATAATGGAAGTCCCCAAATGTGCATGGCCAATGAGCTTTAGAGAATGTGCCCCTTGGAGAAAAAGAATGATGTCACTATGCTATGTGTGGTGACTTGGGTGGGATACCCCTATTGATGATTGTGATGATCAATTGGAGAGGCTTAAGGCCTGGGAAGTACACCCTTGGGCAGGAGCTTCATGCTTCTTTTGTGTCTTCTTTTCTTTTCAGAGACTAGTGAAGATAACATGTGTAACTCCCCTGATCTTGTTACAAGCAATGCCTGGGCACTGACACAGCACCATCAAATAAGCCTGAAGCTCCAGGCCTAACTGCCCATAGGCAACATCCTGAGTTCTGAGTTTCAGGGTTGCTGGAGAAAGATACAAGTTTGAAATATGGTCCTTAAGGAACATGTGCCTGCTGTCCCATGACTGATCAAGGATGTCAAGAAGCCTAGAACAACAATAACAAAATCTTCCCTCCTACAAGTCTGGAGAACAGAGTCTAAGGTCAGTATGTCTGCCAAGTTGATTCCTGCCAGAGGCAGAGGAAGACTCTTACCTCATATCTGGGTCAACACTTCACCTTTGGTTGTCATATTTCATAGCTTCTCTGTGCCTCTGTCTGTTTCTTCTTCAAAGACACCAGTTGTTTGAGAGTTGAAACTCATTCTAATGGCCTCCTTTCACATTGACTACAACTGCATGCAGTTGGTAAATAAGGTCTCATTCCCAGGTACATGGGTTAGGACTCTTGAAAGTTCATTGCCAGAGAATACAACCCAACCCACAACAGTGTGCCTGGGCTATCCACAGGGCCCTGAGGGAAACCGAGTACCATGGGTCTCCCCCACTCTCCACTGGGTCATGGTCCTTCAGTGCTGGATCCAACTCTCTGGGTTACCACCAATCCTAATTTTATGTCAATACAATAAAAGGCAACTTAGAAAAGAAAATAACTATTTTAGCTCATAGGTCTGGATTATAGTCCATCATCATCGGAGAGGTCAAGATGACAGAAACTTAAAACAGCTAATCACATTACATCCAGAATCAGGAGCAGATATGGATGCATACATGCTCACTATTCAGCTCTCTTCTTAAAGACTTCAGCAACCCCTGTTTTGGAATGGTGCCACCCACAGTGGGCAAATATTCCATTTCTATGTAATAGAAAATCCAGAAAGATGTGGAGCCCAGATCCAAGTTGGCGGCAGTAGGCAGGAACACATTTTTTGTTTTGTTTAGTTTTGTTTTGAGACAGGGTTTCTCTAACAGACCTGGCTGTCCTGGACTCTCTTTGTAGACCAGGCTGGCGTCCAACTCACAGAGATCCACCTGCCTCTGCCTCCCGAGTGCTGGGATTAAAGGCATGCACCACCACGCCCTGAACCCACAGGGTCACACCCAGCAAACCCAGGGACTAGAGGGAGTCCCTTGTGGGACCCTCAGACACTCAGGTAAACAGACCTACCCAGACCGCCTGCTCAGCGCAACAGGGATGCAGGGCAAAGCACAGCTTAGAACCCAGCTGGGACACAGGCAGCAGGGGACGGCACAGCACGCCAAGGAACTTAGCACAGTGTGGACACAGACAGCAGCGGGGGGTGCAGAACCCAGATCAGCACGGAGAAGCGCTGCAGGGACCGCAGATATGGATGGCTGGCACAGAACCCAGGCTGAGGAGCGGGCCGGAAGTGGGCAAGAACCACTTAAAAACCCAGCAAGTGGACAGGCTCAGGCCCAAAGCAGAGGTCACTGGACGGGACACAGGCTCGGGGGCCAAAGCAGAGGTCAATGGCTTGGGGCACAGTCTCAGGCCCAAAGTGGAGGATAGTGGTAAGGGACACAGACTCAGGGTCCAAAGCGGAGACCAGCGGCATGGGGCAGAGGTCTGGAGTACAGAGCAGAGGCCACTGGCGTGGGGCACAGACCCGGGACCCAGAACAGAGAGCTACGAGGATCCTGTCGCAGAAGCGGGCAAAAGCTACACAGTGGCTGGCAGGGAGGCGCAAGCATGTCTGGGCCTACACAGAAAGGTATTGGACATAAAGGTGCCTCTACTGGATATACAATCACTTGGAAGAACAATGCGCTCAGACAGGGAAGAGGGCTGCTCTTGCTGCACCAATACAGTTTCCCATAGATCTGATTACTGCAGGGTCTTGGGAGGTAGCCCCAACTGCCAGATAGAGGTACCTCCTGGCTACCTGAGCACCCAATATTCACACAGTCACTGCAACGCCCTAAAGAGGACTGGCAATGCTACTGAAACTGTAGAGAAGACATCAGGAACAATCAGGTTAGGACAGCCAGATGGCTAAAGGTCAGCGAAAGAACAAAACTGACAAAAATCAGGGAAATATGACTCCAACAAAATTCAGCAATGTTAACACAGCAAGCCCTGAGCAACCCACCACAGCTGAAACACATGAAAATGATGACAAATCTATACTTAGAAAAATGATGGAGTCCTTTCAAGAAGAAATGAAATTACTGAAAGAATACAAAGAATCCTCAATTTTACAAATAAAAGCATTGGAGAATACTATTAGAGACCTCCAAGCCAACGCAGCATAGCAAGAACAGGAAAGAGACAAGGCAATGAAAAATTTGAAAGAATTGAAAGATGTGCAGATAAAGACAAGCAAATTGGAACAGGAAACATAAAAAATTAATAAAATGGTGAAAGACTTGAAATTGGAAATAGAAGCAATAAAGAAAACACAATCAGAGTTAATCCTGGAGAAGGAGAATCAAGGGAAGAACACAGGAACTACAGACATGAGTATCAAAAATAGGATACAAGAGATGGAAGACAGGATCTCAGGTGTGGAAGATTCAATGGAAGAAATCAGTACAAAAACCAAAGAAAATGAGAAATCTAAAAAGTTCTCACCCATAACATCCAAGAAGTCAAGGACTCAATGAAAAGACAGAACCCAAGTATTATAGGCATAGAGGAAAGAGAAGACTCCCGACTCCAAGGTCCAGGAAACATCTTCAACAAAATCATAGAAGAAAACTCCCCAAACTTAAAGAAAGAGATGCCAATAAAATTACAAGAGGCATACAACTGTAACAGTAAATTTTTATTTATCACACATATATTTATCAATACTTAACAATTACCTAACAATTGTCTATAAAATTCCTAAATCCTAAACCCAAACCCTAACTTTGAAACCTAACACCTAAAAGTATAGATACTTCTTAGTATCTATAATACAAACATTTAACATTAACCTAAGGTTTCTCAAAAGGATATTTTTCTCTGTGCATGGGCCCTGATGAATGGCTGGTCTTCACACAATTTTTTAGTTTTAAAGTCTCCTAAAGTCTCTGAATTTTGTTTCTCCCTTCCTGGTCTTAAGACCAATTAACATAGGAAAGTCTCCCAGGCGGCTCACCTGTTCAGATGCTTATGGCCTGCAAAGGCCTGAAGCTCCAGCTCCAAGAGAACATTGTTGAGTGAATCAAGAACAGGAGAGAGAGAGCCAGCCCAGGGTCCACATAAATCCTGCCTTATATATCTTCACCTGTCGGCAGAAGCTTTAAAGTTAGGTCCCTGGGCTCAGTCTTTTTCAAAAAAGCTTTTTGCAGAGGGGTGTGAATTAACAGGCAGTCCGCATATGTGGGCAGGTGCCTCAGGGCATGTCCTTCCAATGCTTTTCCCAGAGAGCTGTGAAATGACAGCAGACCTCCAGAGGGCAGGCCCTTAGGGGGCATGTGTTAAAAAATATGGCTAATAAGTTATTTAACAGTATTTTGGGGCTGGAGAGGTGGCTCAGAGGTTAAGAGCACTGGCTGTTCTTCCCAACATCCTGAGTTCAATTCCCAGCAACCACATGGTGGCTCACAGCCATCTACATTGAGATCTGCCCGGGCATATATGTAGAGCAAATACTGTATACATAATAAATAAACAAAAAAAGTTAAAAAAAAAACAGTATTTCGATTATTGTTAATTGGTTCGGGCGGCTGTTAATCTTTAAGCAGCCAATATAAATGAGCACATACAGACACCATGGATTTTACCAAGCCTAGGCCTGGGTTGAGCAATCTTGGCCCATCTAAGCTGGCTCTTAATTCTGTTACTCAAATATGACCCCATATATACATACGTCCCCTTGGACAGCCATTCTCCACCATATGCCGATGTTCCTGGCCATGTGGAATGAGGTTCTTTTCCCTAACCCATGGCGTGTGTCTTCCTTCTTCTTGCTCCTGGCTGGAATTTCTTCTTCTTCCTCCTGCTGTCTGGAATGCTTGAATTCTCTGTCTAAAGCATAGGCCTCCTGTTCTAATCTCAGGAAGTCCCACCTTTTCTGTCTTTGCCCATTGTCAGGCCTTGGCATTTTATTTAACCAATCCGAGTCAATATAAGTAACAGACAGCAAGCAGGACCAATTAATTAACATTTAGAATGCTTAACACTACCCCAACAATTCCCTCCTTTGGTCTAAAAGAAAAGGCTAAATTTTTTAACTCATATAGTAAAAACAATAAGAATAAATATGAAACAATCAAGAAAACCATATATAAAGTTATGCACATAATGTTTAGCCTATTTGTATTAGGCAAACTTGAAGAAAAAAATCATATCTATCTTGGTGTATCTAAACTTCTGAACCTAAATAATTTCTATCCTATCCTATATTTATAAATGTAAAGATTTTATTTAGACTTCAAAATATCCTTTTAAATCCTAAACAACTCAAGTTCAATTGAAATTTTATAACTATTATGCCTTCAACCCCATCAAAGACATAAGAAGGGATAAAGTTATTATTTGAGTGAGTAGGAAGCATAGGAGAGCAGCTTCCAATAATAAATATGACAGTTTGTTTCCTAGACAGTCCCAAATATCTCTTGATATCGTTGGAGCATCATCTTCAGCCTTCTGGCCAAGCATTTTTCACAGACTAAATTGTGCAACAGGAAATAAGGATTTTCCCATTCTGTCTCTGCAGAATCAGGACATCGACTTACCTCCATTTAAGCTCTGGTCCATCTTTGGACTATATATAATCTGTTGAGAGAGTAGGGGCATTTTGCCCAATAGGAATTATCTCTTGATGGGAGATTTCTTTTTGAGGAATTATCTCCTGATGGGAGATTTCTTTTTGATGCTCATTGTCTTCTTCCAAGTCAAATGGGAGCTGTCAGAAGCTGAGTGTCTTAAGTCAAACAATTCTTAAAATAATAAAAGCATCTTTAAATGCCATTTTCTGTATGCCTCTGAGGGTTTTGAAGACATCTACTGATTTATTTATAAATCTATATCATCTATCTTCTATCTATGAACAAAGAAACTGTATTTTTTAACCATTTCCTATCTGTTTAACCTATTAAGTCTATTTTGTGATAAATTAAGACTAGTATTTGACATGACCAGAAGCTTGACTGGCCAGCAATCAACCTGTATTACCCAGACTCCTAAATAGATTTCAATAGCAACACATAAAAGGATTGGAAGTAAACCTATACTTTTAAATGAGTTGTATAGGCACAATATCTCATATGAGAGTTGAAATATACTTATTATGTGTAAAAATATAAAATTCTATACTAATGAATCAAACTTAATCTTATTTTTGTATCAATATACAAAATTCTATACCAATGTATCAAAAGATAACCTTATTTAAAGAATGACAATAGTTTTGGGTTTTATAACAGATTCAATAATCTATCCTTATACTTTTCATTTCTATATTATATACATATATTCCCATCATTTTCTTTTCAAGTATTTTCCCCCTATATAAGAGAGAAAGAAGGATAGAGAAAAGAAAAAGAAATAGAAAAGTCCTTGAATCTAATCTTCTATATCTTGCTTAACAAGACCATTTAACAATTTGTAACCATTACCCCTAAACAACATTTATAACACATCAAATGACCAAAAAAATCATCCACCCCACTTTTTGGGAATGGGACGTCGCTCTCTTAAAACTGCTTCCTGCTGAACTGGGTTGCAGAAAACCTGTTTAGGGGCCCAAATAAAATGAAAAAAAAAAAAAGGTTAAGCAAGTAAATTGTGACATTTGTTGTCCAGTCTCTATGTGCTCAGCGATTTGAATGTTCTGAGCAATTTGTAGCTCGAAGCTGGACTTTGGTAGGAAAGTTCAGAGCTTTATTGAAGACCTGTCTGGAACAGTCTTTGAGGCTGGGCCATCTCAGCAAGCTGTTTGAAGTTGTTCTGGATGCAGATTTTTGAGGAAAGAGCTATTGAGGCAATCTGTGAGGCTGGATTATTTGGGTTACTTGTCTTGTCTTCTTTGGACTCAGGTCCCATTATTCTGAAAATATATAATTTCTCACAAGTAACATATAGTTCTGCAATTACCAAAATGCCTTGGATGTGAAGGATGCACAAATCAATTAAGGAATATTTTCTGTTCTTTGTATGAACAGCAGGTAGACATTTGTAAGTCTCCATTCATGTTATATAAAAGGATGGCATGTAATAGTATTATATATATATGCTATATATAATTTATTTTAAATGGAAAATACAGTATAAGACTGTATGGAGTTTAAGTATTCTCCTCTACAGTTGACATAAATTTATTAATTGATTAAAACAGGTTTATTCTGTGTTGTTCTGGCTTTTTGTAGATTAGGTTGACCTCAAACTCAAAAGGAACCAATCTGTCTCTGTCTTTGTCTCCCATGTTTTGGGAATAAAGGTATGCATTTACATTTTTTTCTTTTTCTCCTTTCTTTGGAGATTTAATTTCTATGTGGATATATCTATCCTTATTAAGACAGGGTTTCTCTATGTAGCTTGGGCTGTCTTGATTTGCTCTGTAGAGCTCTGTAGATTAGATTGGCCTCGAACACACAAGGAACCTGTTTTTTCCTTGTCTCCCAAGTTTTGTGATCAAGGTATGAATTTAAATAATTGAATTACCCTTAATAAACAATAACATTAATTAAACCATTTTGTATTAGTTTGAGTTCCAATTCTGCCCTGGAAAGCCCATTCTTAAGGAGATTGGTTTAGAATAGCATGATATGCTAACTTATGTTCGCTTTTCTTAACTGTTGGCTGTGGGAGGCATGCTGTTTGCATGTTCTTCCCCAGCCTAACTCTGGATCCTTACATTGGTTAACAGAATATATTTATTTCTCTCTCTCTCCTTTTATTTTCTGAGACAGGATTTCTCTGTATACCCTTGTCCTGGACTCAGTTTGTAGACCAGGCTGACCTTGGTGAAGGTCAGGGATCCACCTGACTTTGTTTCCCAAATGCTAGGATTAAAGGCGTTCACCACCACACCTTTAACATACCTCTTTTAGGGGCAAAATGCCTCCTGAAACCAGTTCTCCAGTGGGAGCTCCACAACTAAGGAGACTGGCTTGTGACCCCTTTCTCTTTATGTAAATTTAAGATTATGTGCATTTATCCATTAGATCAGTAAGGACATTATTAAATTTAACATCAAGGAAAAAATGTATCATTTTTGAATTCTAGACTGTCTTTAGTAAGCAGCCTTATCTTCTCAGCAGGGTTCCCACCCTGCCTTCATTGTTTAAACCAGGCTGGTCTAGAATCCAGAAATCTGCCTGTTTCTTCCTCTAGTATGATGGGATTAAGGGATTAAGGGTGTGTGCTAAAACCACCCTGCTCAAATATTTCACTTAAATTCCAGATTTTGTATCTCTGTAACCCAGAGAGCAACCTTGAACTGTAATGACAATTTGAAATCTGCCCAAAATCTTGTTTGTTTTAGCAATGTCAAACCAGAAAAATATCCTTTCTACTTCCAGATATAGGAAAATCAAAAACCAAGCAAAGAAACTTGGCATGTCTAACCATGCCATTCCCATGCTGCAATTAAAGCTTTGTTCATTATTCCTTAGTATCTAGTTGCGACTCTATTCATTGGTGGACCCTTCCCAGAAAGCCCTGAGAAGCACCTCATAGCCAGGGAGCTCTTAATTCCAGCTGCTATCAATTTTGCCTTATTTATAAGGAAAGGCCTCCCTCTTTCCTTCATTATCATTGTTGACAATTTAGCATTCTATCTGTAAATTCTTTCCTTTAAGACTATCCTAGTCTGAACTTTCTCAAGAAAGATACACAGAAGCACAATTGTCAAGGTAAAAATCATTTGTATGCTAAGAGGAACAAACTCAATAGGAATACAAAAGTATTAAGGCATTATGAATTCTTCCATTTTTAATCTAAGCGATTAATTCCACTCTCAAATTCTGTTTAGAAGGCTGCCAGCTTTTTAGTATGTAATGAGAGCTAAGCCTTAGCTCTCAGTCTTTGCTGCAAGGCAACAGCTTTTGTTAAGGTAGCCATACCTTTGAAATGCATTTGAGTCCAGTTCCCTGCTCTTGGGCTAGGAAACTGGCTTTCACCCGGGCCTTCTCACACTGAAAGCATGGATTCTAATTGCCCCACGTTGGGCGCCATATGTAAAAAAAAATGGCTAATTAAACTATTTAACCAGTATTTATGTTATATTTAATTAGTTTGGCAGCTAATCTTTAACCATCCATTATAAATGAGCACACAGAGATTGCATGGATTTTCACAAGCCTTGGCCTGAGTTGGGCAATCCTGGCCCATCTAAGCTAGTTCTTAATTTTGTTACCCAATATGACCCCATGTATACATACGTCCCTTTGGTCTGCCATTCTCCCCGATATGCCGATGTTCCTGGCCATGTGGAATGAGGTTCTTTTTTCTAACCCATGGTGTGTGCCTCCTTCCTGCTGCTCCTGGCTGGAATTTCTTCTTCTTCCTCCTGCTGGCTGGAATGCTTGAATTCTCTGTCTAAAGCATAGGCCTCCTATTCTAATCTCAGGAAGTCCCACCTTTTCTGTCTTTGCCCAATGTCAGGCCTTGGCATTTTATTTAACCAATCAGAGTCAATATAAGTAACAGACAGCAAGCAGGACCAATTAATTAACATTTAGAATGCTTGACACTACCCCAACAGGCATGTCCTGCCCCTAGCCCTAATATCAAAGATGTCCTCCTCCTTGGTGAGTTCCCAAGGACATGCCACTTTGGATGTAAGTCTTTATCTTAAAAGGCCAGACTTATTCCAAGTTCACTATGCTATATATGCTAACACTAAACCTACCACACAGAACACCAAACAGATTACATTAGAAAATAAACTCCTCTCACCACATAATAATTGAAACTCCAAATGTACAGAACAAAGAAAGAATATTTATTAAAAGCTGTAAGAGAAAAAGGTCAAGTAACATATAATGGCAGACCCATCAGAATTACACCTGACTTCTCCTCAGAAATTTTAAAAGTCAAAAGGGCCTAGGCAGATGTCCTACAAGCCCTGAGAGAACATAGGTGCCCACCCAGACTACTATATCCAGCAAAACTCTCTATCAACATAGATGGAGAAAACAAGATATTTCATGACAAAATCAAATCTAAACCATATCTACCTACAAATCCAGCCCTACCAAACATTTTAGAAGGAAAATTCCAACCAAGAGAAGATAACTACCCCCAAGAAACTAGAGGAAGCAAAAAACTCCACTGCAGCTAAACCAAAAGAAACACACAGCCACAACCCACACCAAAATAATAGGGAATACCAACCTTTGGTCATTAATATACATCAACATCAACAGACTCAACTCCCCAATAAAAAGATGCAGGCTTACAGACTGTATCCATAAACAAGACCCATCATTTTACTGCATACAAGAAACACATCTCACTAACAAAAAGAGATGCTTCCTCAGAGTAAAGGGCTGGGAAAAGATTTTCCAAGCAAATGGACCCAGGAAGCAAGCTGGAGTAGCCATCTTAATATCAAATAGATTTTCAACTGAAGTTAATCAAAAAAGATAGAGAAGGGTATTACATACTCGTTAAAGGGAATATTCATCAAGAGGACATCTCAATATTGAATATCTATGCCCCACATACAAGGGCACCTACATTTTTAAAAGAAACTCTTCTAAAGCTTAAACCACAGATCAATCCTCAAACATTAGTAGTGGGAGACTTCAACACCCCACTCACAACAATGAACAGAAACCAAACAGAGAAATAATAAGTCTAACAGAGGTCATGAACCAAATGGACCTAACAGATATCTACAGAACATTTCACCCAAACACAAAAGAATACACCTTCTTCTCAGCACCGCATGGGACCTTCTCCAAAATCAACCATATAGTCGGAAACAAAGCAAGCCTCAACAGATACAAGAAGATTGAAATAACCCCTTGTATCTTATCAGACCACCATGGAATAAAGCTGGACTTCAACAACAACAGAAATAACAGAAAGCCTACACACTCAGGGAAACTGAACAACTCTTTACTGGATGACTACTGGGTCAGAGAAGAAATAAGTAAGGAAATCAAAGACATCTTAAAGTCCAACAAGAATGAAGGCACAACATACCCAAACAAAAGCTGTGCTAAGAGGAAAGTTCATAGCACTAAGTGCCTTCAAAAAGAAAATCGTGACAGCTCATATTAGTGAATTAACAGCTGAACTGGAAGAACAGAAGGAGGAGGAGGAGGAGGAGGAGGAGGAGGAGGAGGAGGAGGAGAAGCAAACACTCCCAAGAGGAGCAGAGGGCAGGAAATCATCAAACTTAGGGCTGAAATCAACAACTTAGAGACAAAAAGAATGATACAAAGAATCAATGAAACCAAGAGTTGGTTCTTTGAGAGAATCAACAAAATAGACAAACCTTTAGCCAAACTGACAAGAAGGCAGAGGGAAAAAACCCAAATCAACAACATCAGAAATGAAAAGGTAGAAATAACAACAGACACTGAAGAAATCTAGAGAATCTTTAGGTCCTACTTTAAAAATCTATACTCCACCAAATTTGAAAATCTAAATGAAATGTACAATTTTCTTGATAGAGTCCACCTTCCAAAGTTAAATCAAGATCAGGATGACAGATTAAACAGCCCTATAACCCCTAAGGAAGTAGAAACAGTCAATAAAAATCTCCCAACCAAAAAAAGCCCAGTGCCAGATAGTTTCAGCACAGAATTCTACCAGACCTTCAAAGAAGAGCTAATACCAATACTCTTGAAACTCTTCCATGAAATAGAATCAGAAGGAACACTGCCAAACTCATTCTATGAGGCCACAGTCACCATGATTCCTAAACCACACAAAGACCCGACAAAGAAAGAGAACTTCAGACCAATCTCCCTCATGAACATAAATGCAAAAATACTTAATAAAATACAATCACACTGAATCCAAGAACATATTAAAAGTATGATACACTATGATCAAGTAGGCTTCATCCCAGGAATGCAAGGACGGTTCAACATATGAAAATCCATCATCGTAATTCACCATATAAACAAGTTGAAAGAAACAAATCACATGATCCTGTCGCTAGATGCTGAAAAGCATTTGACAAAATCCAACACCCCTTCCTGCTAAAAGTCCTGGAGAGAACATACAAGAACCATACCTAGAAATAATAAAGGTGATATACAGCAAGCCAGTAGCTAACATCAAATTAAATGGAGAGAAACTTGAAGCATTTCCTCTAAACTCAGGGACAAGACAAGGATGTCCACTTTCACCATATCTCTTCAACATAGTACTTGAAGTTCTTGCTAGAGAAATAAGACAGATAAAGGAGATCAAGGGGATACAAATTGGAAATGAAGAAGTCAAATTATCCCTATTTCCAAACAGTATGATAGTATACATAAGCGACCCCAAAAATTCCACCAGAGAACTCCTAAAACTGATAAACACCTTCACCAAGGTGGCTGGATATAAAATTAATTCAAAAAAATCAGAAGCCCTTCTTTATACAACAAATAAATGGGTTGAGAAAGAAATTAGGGAAACAACCCCCTTCACAATAGCCACAAACAATATAAAATACCTGGGGGTAAATCTAACCAAGCAAGTGAAAGACCTGTATGACAAGAACTTCAAGTCCTTGGAGAAAGAAATTGAAGAAGCCATCAGTGCTCATGGATAGGTAGGATCAACATAATTAAAATGGCCATCCTGCCAAAAGCAATATACAGATTCAACGCAATTCTTATCAAAATACCACCACAATTCTTTATAGACCTGGAAAAAGCAATTCTTAACTCCATGTGTAATAATAAAAAAACAGAATAGCTAAATCAATTCTGTACAATAAAAAACATGGTTATCACCATCCCAGATTTCAAGCTGTACTACAGAGCAATAGTAATAAAAACAACATGGTACTGGTATAGAAACAGACAAGTGGATCAATGGAATCGAATTGAAGATCCAAAAATGAACCCACACACCTATGGTCACTTAATTTTTGACAAAGAAGCCAAAACCATACAATGGAAAAAGGACAGCATCTTCAATAAATGGTGCTGGTCGAACTGGATGTCCACATGTAAAAGAATGAAATTAGACCCATCTTATCACCTTGTACAAAACTTAAGTCCAAGTGGATCAAAGACCTTAACATAAGGCCGGACACACTAAATCTATTAGAAGAGAAAGTGGGGGAAACCCTCGAACTCATTGGCACAGGTGACAACTTTCTGAACAGAACACAAACAGCTCAGGATCTAAGACCAACAATATAAATGGGACCTCATGAAACTGAAAAGCTTCTGTAAGGCAAAAGACACTGCCATTTGAACAAAACGGCAACCTACAGATTGGGAAAAAAAATCTTCACCAACCCCACATCTGACAGAGGGCTAATATCAAAAATTTACAAAGAACTAAAGAAATTAAATGCCAAGAAACCAAATAATCCAATCAAAAAATGGGGAACAGAGCTAAACAGAGAATCCACAAAGGAGGAATCCCTAATGGCTGAGAGACACTTGAAGAAATGCTCAAGCATCCTTAATCATGAGAGAAATGCAACTCAAGATGATTCTGAGATTCCATCTCACACCTGTCAGAATGGCTAAGATCAAAAGCTCAAATGACAGCACATACTGGCGAGGTTGTGGAGAAAGGGGAACCCTCCTCCATTGCTGGTGCAAGTGCAGGCTTGTGCAACCACTATGGAGGTCAGTCTGGCCATATCTTAGAAAACTTGGAATAGATCTGCTTCGGGACCCAGCCATACCACTTCGGGGTATACATAATGACTCCTCACTGAATCACAAGGAAGTTTCCTCATCTATGTTCATGGCAGCTTTATTTGTAATAGCTAGAAACTGGAAACAACCCAGATGTCCCTCAGCCGAGGAATGGATTAAAAAACTGTGGTACATCTACACAATGGAATACTACTCAGCCACCAGAAACAATGAAATCATGCAATTTGCAGCCAAATGGATGGAACTAGAGAAACTCATCCTGAGTGAGATAACTCAGACTCAGAAGGATGCACATGGCATCTATTCACTTATAATCAGATTTTAGCCATATAGTACAGGATAACTATATTACAACCAATGCACCAAAGGGAACATAAACATAGACTTTGTTTCCTGTCACTGAGACACTTTGCCCTAGTGGTGCTGCCTTGTAGGCTCCCAGTATATGAGGAGACTCTTGGCAGGGGCAGGAGACTGTTATGTAGGGACACTCCACTCCAGAGGAGTGGGATGGAAGGGATAGGGGGTAGAGGGTGGGAGGGAAGGACTGGGTGGGGTGGAACGAGGACACTGTGTTGGAGATGTAACCTGAAGTAATAAATAAATATTGGAAAAAAAGAAAAGAAAAGAAAATACCCCCAGATATGCCCATAGGCCAATCTGATCTAGAATATTCCATATAGAGATTCTCTTCAAGGTGATTCTAGATTGGGTCAAATTGATGATTAAAATAGGACAGCACACTATCTCTTGGATAAAACCCAAAGAAAGTTGTTTTATCTTTCATATCAATGGCTGTGTGTCCATGAACACAAACATAAGTATCAGCCAACCAAGGCTTGTTATTTCACTGCATGTCAACGACACTTCTGGTTTTGAGAATGATCCTGACCAAATGCCTTTACAGCAGAGACCTGTGTGCTCAGCCTCATCACTGCCTGACTTGCAGTGCACTTGTGTTAACATACGGTAATTACCTCTTTGGGTTAATTATGTCCATATAGGAGTTAATGGTTTACCGGCAATGTTCTCTTTCCTATGTATTATTTATACAGTAATTTTATTAACTTTACTTATTCATTATTTTATTCATTATGTGAGTCTACTTGTGGCCCAGATATGGCAAATTGCTGCAGAGGGAAAAGTGACTCAGCCTTGGTCTCTGTCTTTGAAGCCCTCTGCAGTCAGACAATGGACAGACAAGGACACATGCAACATGAGCTCTGTGTCTGCATGACCATCAGGGACAAAGGGTGTCAGGGGTCATTACCAGACTAAGCATTGGCCAATGACCACAGTGGCTGCAGGAGTAGCATTTGAGAAGGGATGGCATTATGAAAATTAAAAATATTCTTTGCATTTATTTATTTGATGTGTGTGTGTGCCTTGCATGTATAAGGAGAATGGGGTCAGCTTTCTTTGAGTCAGTCCACCCTGTGAGTTTCAGGGGTTAACCTCAGGTTGTCAAGCTGAATGGATGCCTTTAACCAGTAAACCCTGAAGTTAAACAATTTTAATGGCAAGTGTAGAATAAGACAAGATCAAAAGTACACAGAGGTGATAATGTGACAAGGATAGCTGTGTGTACATGAGCATATATATGCTATACATATGCACACACATACAAACGCACATCATAGCACATATGTGTATCTGTATGTACATACACAAACAACCTGGACACATATGTCTTTGCAAATGATCACCCTGCTGCCTGTATCTTGGCTGTAAGATTCCTTCTAACCTGGTGAGTGCAGGGAATTGGGTCATTGTTGGGATCTGGCTGTGGTAGGATGGAGAGAACCAGAGTAAAGACTGAAGAAGCTGCTAAGCTGCCTCATGACAAATGGATAGGAGGCAGAGAAGGACATGGCCCAGGGCCAGAGACTGTCCCAAGTGCCAGGGACACAGGTGATAGGATCAGCTGTCAGTCTTGCCTTCGGGGCATGAGACTAGAGGATGTGAAGGGAGGTTGAAAGTCCTCTGCTGTATGGTTTATCCTGACAAAGACCTCTTGGTGACTTCCTCGGAAAGCAAGGGGTGGGAGGAGTTATTAACCCCTTTGGGGCTGTGAGCTGTGTTCTAATAGATGCTATTTTCTATAGATCATTCCTCCTCTAGAACATTGGCAAATAGCTCTAACAGAGATTTGGGCCTATTCAGGTTGTAACATGAACGGTACTTTTGTGAGTTGTGTGTGTTTCAGGAGCCATGTTCTACACTGACAGTCTCTTAAACTTTCAAAACAAGCTTGAGAGACAGGCTGAAAGTTGTGGCTATGTGTTGAAGGAAGTGAGAGAAGAGGAAGCAGAAACTCTTCTGTTTACCTGTTTGCTTGGTGACCAGCCCCTGATAGTACACCTATCCTGCATTGTGTTAGCTATCGTTCTAGATGCAATCACATGGGATCTTTGGGATAGCACCCAGAGGGCAGCACCATCCTGGCATGTTCTTCTCCATGCTTAGCACAGGAATTCTAGAAAAAAAACATGTGGCACTCCCTCACTCTCACCTGGCAGCTTCTGCTGCAGGTGGATACAGTCATGTGCCACCTCCCATTTCCTGTGGCTTCATAGAGGAGCTGTGAATGGAGTATGTGGGACCTCCCTAAGTCCTAAATATAACATGCTTTCTGATAAATGTTTTCACATACTAGCTCAGGAAACCTCACAATAACCAGTAACCACTCCCTGGAGAAAAGCTATCTTCCCCTGTATGGAGTGACAACAGAGCCATCACCCAATCCCATCTATGCCTGGCTCTCCCACAGGCTCTGTACCCACTAAGGGCCTTCTCCACGCTCTTGGGTGTTTTACATCTCAATTCTATCCACTGAGAACAGTTAGAGGATGCTCTAGGGACTTACAAATGGGGGTTATTGTCAAGTTTATCTCCGGGATGTAGAGGAGGCTCAAACACTTCTGCAGCAGTAAAAGAGCCTCTGGACATCCACCAGAAATTGCATACATCATCTGACAACAACTGTGAGAGAAAGGTCCCATCATACAGATGGGCAGACAGCACAGGCTACTGGAACCTGGACACAACTTATCTAAGGTCAATGCTGAAACTGAGCAGGCGTTGTGACCTCACAGACAACAAACACTGTTACTCTGCCCTAAGCTCCTGCTCAGCAAAGAAAATAATTTATGCTCAGCTTAGTTTCTGCCTTAATCTTTTCTATTGATTAATTTTAATGTATGAATCCCATTGTGGGAAAAATATCAGGTCTTTCAGAAGGTCAGTAATACAATTGGAGACTGTGGGTCTGGGATTCAAAGTGAGGAATCAGGGCCCAAATCCTATAAATCTTGCAAAGATTTGCTTGGTCTTCCAGAAATCCCCCCTCCCACTGCTTGAAATCCACACACTGGCTCTGTTGCCAAAGAAGTTGGAAGCCAGGTAAATGGGCAGCGCTTGTTACTCTCAAGCCTTATAACCTGTCCCTTCTCAGAACTCAGCACCATGATTTTGGCAAAAGAGACAGAAAGCACATTACCAAAATTGGGAGTTTAGCAGGGCCTGGAGCAGGAGCAGGAGTGGCCACAGGCCAGACAGAAGCAAATCTTACTGCCCTCATAAGGTCTGGGCCAGCTGCATACTGGATGTATAATAGCTTACTCTTGGTTCATATTCTCTGCTGTATAGACTTCAGGCTTCCCTGTGTCTATTTTGTTAAGTAGTCAATATGGAGCAGGGAAAGTCAATATGCCCACCATTTGTAGGACATGAAGGGCAAAAACTAAGAGAGCTGAGGAAACCCTGAGTGGGCTGCAGGGCATCCCATTTGGCCCCCTAAGGAAAAGGAGTCTGCAATTGGGCATTTCCTATGGGTTTAAAAGGAACTGGCTTGTGTATGCTTCCCTAATTTTAGAATCCTTCGCACTGCAGGAGGACTTCTCAGTCATCACTGTTGTTGGGCAGCTTCAGGTCTACAGAGCATCTCCCAGTATGGTACTGCCTATAGGGTGCCTCTGTGACCTGGCGGTAAATGGGAACAGCAGCCTTCCACCTGCATCCAAACCCAAACCAACTTTCTCTTAGTCACAACACTCTTGACTCAACAAATTACAAATTACCATATTCAACTCACATGTGGGGATATGTTGCTATTAAATACAATCTGTGAATATTTACTACTAATTAAGAAGTACAATATGCAAAAATATTTTACTATCAAATATAATAATAGGAGTTGAGTTGGAACTAGAACAGTCAGCCAGCCACCACCACCACTGAGCTAGTCCCTCTGAGCAGAGCCTAGGGATCAGGGTGGGGCTCCCCTTAGACAGACTCCCAGAAGCTTCCCCTTCTGCCTCTGACCCCTCAGATCAAACTGAAAACTATAGGCTGACCTAGCAGCTCTGTGAGTGACTGTGGGTTCAAAGCTATGCACTCCCATCTCAGATGATCTTTCTCCTCAGTCCCTGACCTCTCCTCCCAACCTCACCTTCACTTTTGTTTCTTCACTCCCAGTTCTGCCATTGTTTACGGACATCACTTGGGGAGTATCTGTCTTGGTGGTAGAAGAAATAGTTAATAAGCCAACCACAGGGCCCCGCCTTCTCATCTTGCTCACTACCCAGTGTTTCTAAGGAAGAGAAAAACAAGGCCTGGTGGGGCACAATGGCTTTCTGGGCCAAACGAAGTGGGACAGGATGGTCACTAGAACACTGACACAGGTGGGTGTTGCACAAACTGTGCCCCAGATGGGGATGGAAGAATCTGAGAGCCCACATTCCCGAGTGCTGTGGGCAGCACAGGTTGCCTGGTTGGTGCTATTCTGGGCCCTGGGTTCTGAGAGAAGGAAATCTTCCTGGAATTGCCTCTGGAGACTCCTTATGAGGAACTCCCACTCTCCTGACAGGGCTGGTTGTATATAACCTCACCTCTGCAATGAATGCTTATCCATTGCCCCACTGCTGAGAAGAGCCCTCAGAAGACGGTCCACTGTTCTGGAAAGAAAGCTCTGTTCTATGTGTCTCCAAGGACCTGTGAAACTCAAGCTTCAGTCCAAACCCCGGGCCTAAGGCTTTGACATCAACTCCTAGAAGAGCAAGAGACCCTGCATAGGCCCCAGGATCTGTGTCCCATGGGCCATCAGGAGGTGCAGAGAAAGGACGGATGAACGCACAACAAGCATGGACAGGAGGCTCTGACAGAGAAGGCTGCACCTCAGTCCTGTAGGGGTTAGATAAATTAGATTTAGAAAATATATAGGAGTTTCTGATACTGTCTCTTAATTCGGGGCATGCAGAGCATTATCAGCATGAAGTCAGGAAAAACAGGAAAGACTTCATAGACTGAAAAACAAGGTTGAAGTCAGGAAAAACAGGAAAGACTCAATAGACTGAAAAACAAGTTTGAAGTCAGGAAAACAGGAAAGACTCAATAGACTTGAAGAAACAAAGTATCTGACCTGACATTGTTTTCAGCTGCTAAGTGGGCGGAGCCCAAATTAAGCTGAAACAGAGTTCCTCCTATTTAAGGACAGTGCATGGAGCCCAGAAGAAGAAGAGGCCCCTGATGCTAGAGAGCTCCAAGAGTCCTGCTGAAAAAAAGGGCTGGCCATTGATGGCCAGCTCTCTCCCTGAAGCAGAAAGAAGCCGGTGAGCAAAGAAAGCCTGAGCAAGACACAAAAAGGCCAAGGCCTGGACCCTGTGGCTCAGCTTTTGCCTGGAGGGGTTTGATCTGTCCGATCAGTGGCCTAGGGGAAACTGTGCCTGGCTTTAAGGACTGAGGCAGAGCAGCTGAGTTCCTGATTCAAAAGAAGTAAGTTGGCCTGCAGACGGCTGGGGTCTCCCACAGAGAAGAAAGCATGAAGCCTTATTTAAGGTGAGACTGTAATAACCAACTTACCCTGACGAACCTGCATCTGAGAGATCCAGAAAAAGGACTGCTAAGTGTGTTAAAGAATCTACAACAAAGACTGTGTTCCTGACGACTGAGGACCTGCCCCAGAGACTGTATCATTCTAAAAGGTTATGAAAGTAGTTGTTATAATTATCAATAGGTTTAGTGGATAGGTTAAAGGGGTTGTAGGAATTTATAGTATTAATAGTTAAGAAATTGTTGGTGTTTGTTATAAATGAATTTAGTAATAAATAAATAAGTGTTAAATAATAATTTAAAAGATCGGTTACACAGTCTAGCTCCGGCAAACACTTCCAAATAGCTACAGAGAACGGGACTGCAAATGGACAAGGCATCAATGTAGATCCACTACTGAGCCTCCAGTACTGAGCACAGAACATGACCGGTGCTGGGCCAAGACCTCTGGAGCTCCCCAACCAGCTCAGTGACTCACACCTCCGGTACAATGGGCAGCAGAGGACGCTGGCAGCCTCCCACAAGCCAAGTCTAGACACCAGGTCTCCAGACACCCTGACTGCTGCCTCTGGTCTCCTCCCAGCAATGGTTTCCTTGCACTCCTCTCTAAGCTGTGCACATTCTTCACATCCCCAACCCTTGCTCTTCTCCCTTTCTGGTGAGTTTCGACAATGACCTGAACAAAGAATAAGAGGTAAGGGATCTTCTTCCCCACACCCATGAGACTGCCTGGGCCCTGGGCTCATTTGCTGCATTGATGTCTGATAGTCCAGAGAGATCAGACAGCAGAATGCCCTTGCTGTCCTGGAAGAGGCGGGGAAGCCTCTGCATTGCTGTTCCAGGAATCCGCTCTGGAAAAAAAAAAAAAAACAAAAAAGCTGCAAGCCACTGCCAGCTCTGAGTTCATTAAATGGCTTCTGCCGTATTAATCTTTTGTTTCTGCTTAATGGAGGTTACAGTGAATGGGAGGAGGTGAGTTCCCAGGGCACGGGGCTCAGTGTAGAATCACCATGGGAACAGCAGCCTGATCTCCATTGGGTGACTAGTTCCGGACGCCCACTCAACATCCTCTTTAAGGGCTCAGAGTGCAGGTTGTACCCTGTTCATCAGTCTGCAGGCCAAAGGGAAAGGAGGCAAACAGCTCTGCAGGTCACTGGCTACCACGCTGCACTGGTCTGTTCCTGCCCTTCCTGTCCCTGGGGGTTCTGCTAGTGTCAGGGGGAAACCGCTGAGTCAGACAGAAGCTTTCTGGGGAGCCCTGCTTTCTGCCACACATTTTCAGAGCAAGAAGGGAAAATCTAGCTGGCAGGGAACAGGGCTGAACGGGGGCCTGCAAGTCACAGGACCAGGGCTACATGGGGAAGCAGAAAGCAGAAAGTAGCAGTAGCAGCAGGAGCCCCTGAGAAATACAAACCAGCAGCCCAACACATCCTGGGAGCCGAGGCTGCTGAGGGTAGGCTCAGTTGCTACAGTTTAATGGTTCCTCAAGGGATGATGGGTGCTTGGGTTGTTCAGTTATATTTTCCTTTCCCAGGTGAGTCAGTTCTGCTGAGAGCCAGGAAAACTGAAGCAACACTGCTTAAACAGGTGCAAACAGGGCCAAGGCTTGGGCCAAGGGTCATGGAACTAACTGAGGGAGAGGCTGGCTATTCCAGCTATCAGAGCGTTTATTTCTACCAGAATATTTTAGCCTGATCAGCTAAGATGAAGCCACCTACCCAGGTACTATGGGCTGGAGTTTTACTGTAGGAATTTAGGATGAACACAGCTCAGCCAGGCACATCTAAGTTCCTACATCCTCCACTCCCCTACCTGAGCAGCTGAGGGCCCTGCCCTGGGTTCTCCTCTCTGTCAAAATCACCCTTGGGGGCTTTGGCCTGCTGCGTGGCTTCATGGCCTTGTGTTTCAGGGAATAATGGGTATATGGGTGTGCCAGGATGTCAAAAAGTTTGTTTTCAATGCTACAGTGAACATCTGTACTCCCAAAATATCAATCTGTTTTTTATCTTGTGTTATGATCTCAGTGAATCCAGTTATATATTCATCCACCCACCCACCTATCCATCCAAAAATATTTATTGAGTGCTATGTCTGAACCATCTTTACATTCACAGAGCTCACAGTGGAATCAGAATGTCAGGCTTTAATGAAATAATTTCATGAACCAGTGGAAAATTTCATGTACAGCAAACACTAGAATGTAGAGAAGTCTGCAGAGATTAAGAATGTGTGCCAAGGAAGTATGGCCAGGTCACAGGAGAAAAAGATATTGCCCAGAGGAAGTGACATAGGCCAGCAAAAAGAGATAAGGATAGTGAATGGTGGACAGAGGGAAGGAAGTGGTATTGACCCTACCGACAGATTGTGGACAGGTTTGGGACCAAGAGAGGGTACAATGAAAAGCAACAGACAGAGCAGACTGGCCAGACTGTATCAGGCACTGTTATATATATAACATATATATAATATATATATATGTATATATAGTGTAGATGTTTTAATTAGTAACTGATAACACAGATTTTTCATCTTGAATAGTTGAGCACTCACTGTCTTATAGCAAGTACCTTCAAGAGGGCAAATAAGAGTGTGCTTTTAGAGTGAACCACCCAGTTCTGTATCAGCTCTTAGTGGCTTGATTCAAAGAAGTGGGCTGAGTGGACATAGAGATAGGTTGAAGTTTGAGATGTGGGGAGAATAAAACTATACAAACTGGATGTAGCTCTGTAGCTCCATAGTGGCTTCTATAAATTCTGGATTGCCTGCTGGAAGGTGGTGATAACCAGAGACAGAGAACTCTGGGGACCCTGGTCAAAGGATCAGTGTGTGCTTGAGACCCCCTGGAGGGCATGGCCAAGCCGAATGCTACGGAACAAGGTCTGGATCTAGAGAAGAGGTGTCACCTACATATCTCATGCTGGCAACAAGGTTTGAGCTCAGGAAACATAGTACTCCAAGGATCCCCTGCAAAGGACAGGAAACCAAGGAGCTGGTGACACAGCTGTGTCACCAGGGTCATGGATAACTCCAAAAAATATAACTGATGCTGTCTGCAGGAGGCTAGAAGCTGTAGTTAGCACCTAGAGGACATCTTGACCTAGGAAGAACAGTTGCTGAGTGTGTTAGCTACTGTCTACGGCTGTGATAAAACATCATGACCAAGGCAGTGTGCAGAAGGAAGTGTTTATTTGGGTTTATGGTTTCGGGGGAATAAGAGTCCATCATGGCAGGGAAGCAGATGGAGCAGCAAGCTGAGAGCTCACATCTTGAACTGCAGTAACAGAAAGACCCAGCTTGATGTGGTGGAAGTCTTGAACCTCTCAAAGCCCAACCCCCCAAATAAGGCCACACCTCCTAAACATGGCCAAAGAGCACACAGGACTATAGGGAATGCCTCATCCAAACCACCACACCGAGCCATAACAGGGACTAGCTGGCATAAACTGGAAGAGGGTAAGGATAGCGGAAACACAAGGCCTCTTTCAAGACATGCAGCTTTGAAGTAGCACTGAGGAGGGCAGTGCAGTAGGACATGGACGTGGGACCAAGCAAGGACTTTCTCTACCACTCACTTGCTTTAGAGTGGACTCCAGCTGAAGGCATGCCCACACACTTCATCCATGCTCCATTAAAGGTTCATCTAGCATGGGGGTGCTTTAGCTAAAGGCTGTCCTGTTACTTTCTCCAGGCCTCCCTGGGCTTCAGAACATTGCCATGACCTGCCCTACACCCCCAGAAGATGGAGCATGCTCACGAGTGACTGCTAACTGCACAGACCATAAGGCCCAACATTCTCACTCCCACAAGGAGCACCTGAAGACCCTGGGAGCTCCAGGAGCTGTGGTTCTTCCTGGAACACCTCGTGGAGAACAGCTTTCTAAACACCCTTCATCCTGGAAGTTCTGAGCAGCAGCTAATCAATGCTACCTACATAAAACTGTGGCCTCCTGGCATTTATATTGTTGAGATTCAGAACGACTGCCATTGTTGTAGGGGACTGTGAGACCACTTTTCTCCTGAAAAGTTAATTCTCTGCTGAAGCATATTACAACTGCCTTTTGACCCTGAAATAATTTCTTCATCTCAAAATCCTTTCCCAGATAACCCATCCTGTGGTACTAGATTAGGAGTCCCTTCAGTCAGGACCACTCTACTCTCCTTGTTTCCTGGGGTCTCAGCAGGCTTTCCCTGTATCTAGAAGCCAGCAGAGGAAGGCTGAGCTTGGAGCTCCCTCAGCTCCCATTTTCCTTTTCCCAGAAACTATCCATCCCTGCAGTCTCAAAGCTTCACTTGTGATCACAGAGCTGCAGAGCATTTAAAACACAAATTGTGGCTAAAATGTGTGCCATCCTGGTACCTGCACACATTTTCTCCACATTCTCAATTATGCCACAAATTGAGAGCCTCCTGCAACCACATTCTCTCTCCACTCTTCTCATTTATTTTGCATTAACACAAGAGGTTTTGATCCATAATGGCTGAAAAAAAATGATTTTCTGGAATGTGCCAAAATGAAATGAAGAAAGATTATTAACCTGCATGATAAAATTCAAGCTTTGTAACTAAAGGTGCCTTCAAGGAAGTACTCTGAGAGTGCAGGATAGAGTTATCAGCCAGCAATTAAGAATTGGTGAAAGTTGTCAAATAAGGAGAATTCCATTATAAACACCTCTCAGCCTGGAAGTATTGAGCAACAATTATAAAAATTAATGCTACCCAGATAAAATGACAGCTTCAGAATGCTTGAATTATTGGGGATCCAGAGTCACTGCCATCATTAGGGAAGGCCATGAAAATTAACATCTTTATTAAGCAGAGTCTGGGTGGGTTACAACTGCCTCTTCCTGTCCAAAGGCTGAGGGATTGCAGAAAGCCAAGATGGTTCCCATCTTCTATCAACCAAGATGCAGCTTGGATGTATAGGTATCCGGTAAACATTAGCTAGGATACGTGAATGGATGAACCACTAAGCATATACAGGGCCATAAGTATTCTCATTTTCTTTCTGTTGCTAGGACAAAACACTAGGACCAAAAGCCACTTAGGGAAGGAAGGATGTATTGGCTTATGTGTCCATCACTGAGGCTAGTCAGGGGAGACCTCAAACAAAAGCTTGAAGCAAAAACTGTGGAGGGACACTGCTTAATGGCTTTTGGGCTCACGTTTATCTAGCTTTCTTAAGCAGCCCAGGACCATCTTCCCAGGATTTGGAGATGGGGATGTGCACCTCCTACACCAGTTAACAATCAAGACAATCTCTCACAAATACACCACAGAACAATCCAGGCTGGGCAATCCCTCATTTGAGACTCCCATCTTAGATGATGTGAGGCTGTTTCAAGTTGATGGTTAAAGTCAACTAGAATAACCAGTGTGTATACAACCTCTTAAACTTTGATGAATGGCTAGTGAGACAAGCTATCAACGCTGGCCCATGCTTCCAAACCGTGATTATCCCTAAAAGCCTGCAAAAAGTAATTATCCACTTTTTAGGGATGTGGGAGGCATAGAACCTCCAAGAGAAGAATTATGAGGCCACGACTATATGCTGACACTCGGCTAATTACAGAGCCATACCTTGGATGGCCTCCCACCAGAGATCAACCCACTGGTTGGTTTCTTTGTTCATTCACTCAACAAACCACTATTGCATTTCAAAACCTGGTATCTGCTGTGATGAAATTGAACCATGTCTGAAAGCGCTCCGTCCTTACCAGTCCCACTACTAATGGGTTTCTTCTGTCACTATGTTCCTCTCTCTCTCTCTCTCTCTCTCTCTCTCTCTCTCTCTCTCTCTCTCTC
>CAJQZJ010011617.1:3920361-3937939 GCA_907164525.1 Lophiomys imhausi
TTTGTGTCTGTGTATGTGTGGTGTGTGAATGTGTGTGGTGTGTGTATATGGTATGCATGGTGTGTGTGTATATGTGTGTGCATTGTATATGTGTATGAGTGTATGTGTGTGTGTGGAATGTGTGTTTGCATATGTGTGGTGTGTGGTGTGTGTGTGGTGTGCATGGTGTGTGGTTTGCATGGTGTGTGTGTGTATGTTTATGTGTGTGTGTTGGGTATATGTGGTGTGTGTGTGTAGTGTGTTGTGTGTTTATGTATGTGTATGTGTGTTTGTGTCACTGCCAGAGTTGGGTGCTGAATTCTTTTCCAACTAGCTCTGGCACAGAATTCAGGCATTTGCTCTTTTGTCATATTTTTTTAGTTTCCTTATCTGCAAATCACAGAAAATAAGATGCCTTCCTGACAGGGTTACGGGAGGATGGTTGGGATGTGTGACAGCAGAACACAGCAGGATGCCATTGATGTCACTGTTCAAGGAGACTCAGGACTCCATCCAGCATGACTCCTCAAAGTTCTATGATTAATACATGATTTTAGCCTAACCTGCTTGCCTGAAAGGTCTAAAAATCCCACTTAGAATAAATATGAAAACCAAAATGCTGATATTTTAATGATCTTCTTGAATTTCCAATGAATGGATAAATGTAATTAGCAATCGATTTTCAGAAACAGAGGAGAGAATCCCTTGGTGTTCTACAACCTGGAGGCACCCTACGCTTCCCTAATTTCCACAGCAAGGGAAATGCCCAAGACTGGTCCCTTCCACGGCCCCACCAGACCTCTAAAATCCTGTGTTCTGGACACTAGCAATTCCTGCCATAACTGCAGATACTCAGCTCACCATCACTCCATGAGAATGAAAAATGGTTGAGAACTAAATACGCATTCCTAACATGCCCTTCTCAAGTGTACACGAACTCATACATGCAGGCATCCAGATCACCTGCTTCATACATGTGTGCTGAATTGATGGTTTTTGGAGCTTTGTCAACTTCACAGAACCTAGAGTCACCTGAAGGAAGAGCTTCAGTTGAGAAGTTTCCTGGATCAAATTACCTGTGGGCATGTCTGTGAGGGATTGTCTTGATTATTAATTGACAGATGATGGCCAAGGCTATTGTGAATGGCATCATTCCCTGGGCAGGTAGGCCTGGGCTGGATAAAAAAGTCAGCTGAGCAAGGGCTTTCAAGCAAGCTAGAAAGCAATGTTCTGCCATGATTGCTGCTTTAAGCTCCTGCTTAAGGTTCTGCCCTGACTTCCCTCAGTGATGGACTGTGACCTGGAAGCATACTAACCCTTTCCTCCCCTAAGTTGCCTTTGGTCTTGGCATTTGTCACAGCCACAGAGTGCAACTAGAACAACAGAACATAGACTTTGACCCCTACATAAGCCAGTTGTCATTTGAAAAAGTACTATTCTAGCAGGCAGGGGAAATAGGGAGATGCTGAGGGTGACCCACCAATTTAGACTGTGAGAGTGATGAAGAAGGTGAGGAAGAGTGAGAGATGAGATAGGGGAGAGGAGAGACATTCTAGGAGTTGTAGGCATGGCAGAGAGACAGTCTGTCATGAAATCTTGATTTATGGCAAAATACAATTTTAAAAGATAAATGCAGAGGCTGAAACCTGCCATTTCAGGTTATCTAAGAAAGAAACAAACACCTCCATTTTCGGTTGGCTAAGTCTGCACTCACCTAGCTACTCCCTCCTCTGCCTCCTGGAGGTGCTCTTCTCTTCTCCCTCCATCCCCCTCGGTCCCTGCCTGCCTGACCCCTCTCTCCTCCCAATGCCAGCCCCCCTCCCTGACCTGCCTCCCTTAGCCCTGGCCTTCCACTGGTGCAGACAGACGATTGATGGCCATAGTGAGTCCCCCCTCTGCTTCCCAGTCACCAGATCATCCTGCTGGCAGCTTCTTTATGTGGGGCTGTTAGCTCTGCTCTGCTGACTTGGGAGGGCACATATTTTTAATCTCTCTTATTTTTAATGCCACACTTCATCCCTGGGCTTCTGGCTGCAACCACATTGCGACCTCAGAATACCAACATCAGGGAAGCCGCTGCCACTTGTCACCCCACGCAGATCGCCTGGGGCTCTGAAATTAAAAAGCAGAGCGTGGGAGGGAACACACTTGAAACTCTTGCTCTCAGCCTCTGTGCAGTCTACTGCAGGGTAGGCTGGCCTGTGAATGAACAGTGCCCCTTGCTGCAACAATGTCTGCTTTAAGGAGTGGAGGGGAAGGGGGAAGGAAGGGAGGGAGAGACAGAGACAGAGAGAGAGAGAGACAGAGAGAGAGAGAGAGAGAGCTGTCCTAAATGAACAAGGTCAGTGTGTGCTTAAGCTGTTCTCATCCAAGAGAGACATATCCATGGAGAGGAGGGAGGCAACACAGCTCCAGCAATGGAGAGGAGAGAGACAAATGAGTGGAATATCCAGGAAAGTTAGCACTAATATGTGTGCAGCCTGCACAGCCAATGACAGAGGACCAGAGAGGGCAGCAGTCAGCACCTTCCTGGAACTATAAAATACCTTGCCATTGTCTCCCCTGCTCACAGCCAGTCCCCTCTCTGAACCTTTGGCTCTTCTGTGACTTGAAGTGTGAGGAAGAAGAGAAGACTCTGCATAAAGATTTTAAGTTTGCAATAGCCATGGCTCCACCTGTGGCTGAGCCATGCCAACATTATGGCACGCACTGACATGTGTTCACACTCAACACCACAGCTTCACTAACTTTCTTTGATCCAGATTTCCAGGGACTTGCTTGTTTCATTTTGTAGATGAAAACAAGGACCCAGGGTAGCCTAGAGATGTGCCTCCCGTATGCAGATCAGCTTCAGGCAGCATCTCATTCTCACCCCAGCACCTTCCTGCCCCTTCAGTACCAGCCCATGTAAGGGGTACACTGGGGACACCTAGACCCACAATTCCAACTCATCAATACTTTCCAGAGGATCAGGTTCTCTCTTCTCCAAGCACACAAAGATAAAGGGATGTTTACTGTTTGGTACTCTGACACAGGAAATGGCCAAAAAAAAAAAAATGCCTGCTCACACCTCAGAGTCTGTATTTTCCTGCCATGCAGGAAGAGAGATAGATGTCTGCTCTGGATCTGAAAGACAGCTTGTCCTCAGAGCAACAGGAGGTGGCCTATTTGGACAGATCTAGAAAATTCAAGCAGAGCTCTGCTTTCTGTCAGAGCTTCCATCAGTTCCCCTGACTGAAATTATTTTTCTTCCACCTATTACAATATCTTTAAAAATCAGGGCCTTCTGGGGAGAAAACTCAAGAAGTAGCTAAACCATAGGTCGTGTCTTCTGAGTTGCAGGAGAGCTTCCAATAAGGGCATCCATAAAACCTTGCCCTACAGCTGGACTTGGGCAGAGCAATGTGCCCACATGGAGGCCTGGCCTGAGCCCTGAACACTGCTCTCCTACATTGCTTGAACCCTGCTGAAGATGCTAAGTTTGCTAGCATTTCTTAGTCTTCTTTTAGCCCATGATTGCAACATCTACTAACTGTCTCTAGGTCAGATCTTTCCAGAAAGAAAGTTGTTGTGTACAGTTTTGCTATGGGGCTCTGCCTGCCTGGTGATCACCACAATGATAACAGAAACCTGCAGGCAGATGGAGCACAGGGCCTCTTAATCTACCACTGAAGAAATTCTTTGATTTCTAATCTGCCAGCGTATGAAACTAAATGGAGGGGTTCTTCTACACCTCCCTGCAAGAGCTTGTTAGCAGTGATTTGTCTTTAGTTTTCCTAAGCTAACACTACAAATAGATAAAGAATGGAATGACTTTTAAAAAAACCTTTCAAAATTTTCTCATATATTAAGTCATAGATGAACATTTTGCGAGTATATTTGAACAGTGAGTTCTGGAGTCCAGGAAGCTCAGTGTGTCCCCATGGCAACTCCACATTGCTCCTTCTAAGGTCATGTTTATGGTTCCTTTTCTTCTTGATATATATTCAGCCTCGTGAGCCTTCTTTGTCTCCTGCTATTTGGCTTCCAAGTGGTTATATGATCTCAATTTCCCTTTCTTTTCTTTCTTCCTGTCTGTCTGTCTGTCTGACTGTCTTTTTTGTGGTGCTAAGGATCTGACTCAAGACATCATATATGTTAAGTCAGCATTTCCCCCACTGGGCTGTACCCCAAGCTCTGACTTACATGTTTCATTGTATCCTATAGCTGGGCTTTTATTACTTTGTGGGTTCTTCTTTCTCCCACCCTTTCAATCCCCTAACTCTAGATAGGAGAAAAGAATAGAGAGGAAAGAAATCCCTGAATAAAGTCAGAGGTTAGAAAGGGGGTGACACTATCATTGGACAACTTCCTGCTGATTAGGGGTATTGAGCTCCTTGGAGCAAGTTTGATCTTTACAGTCAGGATATCTAATTTCTTCTTGTTGTTTCATCTTTGTGCATGACTACAAACAAACCATGATCGGCAGCAACCAACCGCCACCCAACAACCCACCTACCCCCTCTTGGGGCCATAGAGGACTTCCAAAAAGTCCCCAAAATTCCAAACATCATATAATTGCAGAAACTATCTGGAGCTGGCAAAATCATGCCCCTGCCAGAGCAGGAGACAAATCATAGTTAGCTGCCATGAAGCAGCCCCATATCTCCACATGGGATTAAAGTGAAAATATATTCTTATATTTCTGTTTCTAAAGAAACCAAAATTCCAAAATTCTCATTGCAGTACCCTTATTCACTGATGGCTGTTTTCTAGTCTAGTCATCATCTGCCAAAGGGCAGAAAGTCCTCACACACCTTCCATAGGCCCCCATGATCTGTTCTTCTGAGATCACTCCTCCTTGGCAGCCTCTTCTTTCCCTCTAAGTACTCACAGGACTCCACTCATAAGACTTGTTATGAGTAATCTTCATTGCACTTGGCAGGATTTAGAATCATCCAGGAGATACATTTCAGGGTGTGCCTGAGTTTTAAGAGACCTCTGACTGAAGAGGGAAACCTACCTTCAATGTGGGCAGCACCATCTGAAGGTATATGGCTGGCTCCAGACTGAATGAATGGGAGAAAGGAGGAAACTAGCTAAGCACAAGAATCCTCTGTTCTATACTTCCTGGTCTCCCTAAATGTGAGAATCTCATCCGAATGCCTCCGCCATTGCTTCTTGAATCATGAGAGAAAAAGACACAAACAAACAAAAATTTTTTTCTAAGTTGCTTGAGTCAGGTGTTTGTTCACTAACACAGTTGTCTTTGTATAAATGAAACCATCAAAGACATTCACAGAAAAAGAAGTACCCAGCATATTGGCTCTTGACTTTTGTGAAGTTTTAAAAATACATTTTTATTAATACCTTGAGAATTTCATACAATGTGTTTCGATCATATTTACACCCTGACTCCTCCCAGATCCACCCTCACCTTCCCAAGTACTCCAAACTTTTGGGTCATCTATCTATCTATCTATCTATCTATCAAATTTATCTATCGATTTGGATTTGATCGATTGATTGATTGGATTTTCAAGATAGGATTTCTCTATGTAACAACCCTGTCGGTCCTGAAACTCAATTTGTAGACCAGGCTGGCCTTGAACTCTCTGAGATCCACCTGTCTCTGCCTCCCCAGTGCTGAGATTAAAAGCATGCACCAACACATCCCCACACCCAGCTACTTTTATTTTATTTTATTTAACTCACATAGTCCAATGTGTACAAACCATATACTTCTAGGTCTGGGGCTATCCATGGGAGCACAACTGGCCTAACAGAACACACATCCTTCAGTAGCCATTGACTGCCAATAGAACTTTGAAGACAAGTGGAAGCTCAAGAACTCCTGACCGCTCCATGTTAGAATGCTGCCTGGCTTGATCTTTTACAAGGCTTATGCAGGCAACCACATCTGCTTTGAGCTCATGAGCCCAAAAGTCCTGCTATTATAGCCAGAAGACACTGCTTAATCTGCTCCTCCCTGAATTTTGGCTCCAACAATTGTTCTACTTCCTCTCCCCAGATACTCCCTGAGCTTTGTGAGGAGTGTGATATAGGTACCTCAGTGGCTGAGCACTCCCCTAACACTTATTCCCTGCACTTTGATTAGTTGTGAGCTGCTGTGTTAACTGTCAGCCACTGCACAAAGAAATTTCTCATATGAGGTCTGAGAGCTGTACTAATATGCAAATAACAGGGCAGTTTTATTCTATGTCAGTTTAGCAGAATAGTAGTAATAGATTCTTTCCCTGAGATCTGTGAGTTCTTCACAGGTGAATTCTTGGTTAGATTTACAGTGATTATCCCAAGCTTCTTGTTGTAGAGTTAGCCTTAGAGTCAATCAGAAAGCTCTTGGTTACCTCCACAATGTTCATGTCACTATTGCATTTGTGGATATATCTTGCAATATATATATACTTACAATTTGCAAGTAAGACTGCTGATGATTTGTCTCCCTCAGCAGCCTGCATGTTATCTTCTGGCACTGTGAGAGTTAGCCAGCAGGCAGGGAGCTTCAGAGTCAGGACTAACTTGAGTTTTCCACATCCCGTGACCAAAGTGTGTGGTGTCTTCAGAAATAGTTTCCGGTGGCAACCAAGAGCAACAGCCTACATTGTCTCGATAGTCTCCAGGACACCCTTGACAACACACAGGAGCTCCCCACCCCGCCATTTGGTTGCATTTGGCGACCTATGGCTGGGGGGGGGGGCATTATGCCTTGTGCAGGCTAACTCTAGTTAAATTCCTTTATGTGAACATAAATACAATCACACACATATATATGAAATTCATAACAGTGGTTTGTTGAGAAAAGGATCATCAATACTACAAGAACAATGTTGCCTAGAGAGGTGAGTGCCCCAGCTGTAGCCTCAAATCTGCCGAATGTTCAAGCACAGTTGTTCTCCAGAAAGCTCAGGGCTTCTTCCAGAGTCCTGCCCCTGGGATGTCCAGAGGATAGCCCCACTTTGTGGGCACTTGGCTCACAGAGCCTTCTCCCCTGGCTCAGGCTTGAAAGAAGTTATGTTGTGGCCCACTAACATAAAGACCAAAGGAAATAGGTTGTTTGTCATCAGCAGCCATGTCACAGCTGAGAAGTTGTTCCCTCCTACCCACATCGGCTGAAACACTCATTACCTAACGATGTTGTGACATGCACCTGCTGCTTATACAAGCAAGTGCATCTGGGTGCCCTGGTAGCCTGGGGTCATTGTCTACAGACTTCAATCATTGGAGCAGGCAGTCTCAGTATGAACCTTTGGCCTATTTGCATGCTCTATACTCAGCAGCGATGGCCACTCTTTCCAGTTAGTTACTTTCCAAGAGCAGCAGAGTACCCCACACACCTTTGTCTGCTGCCTTTAGTCCTGAGATGATATGATGCTAGAAGAACATGGAAAAGTCACTCATCTCCCAGCCTCATCATTTCCACTTACTATGTTGTCACTTGATTTTCTTCTACCCTCTCTCCCACAGTCAGGTTTTGAGGTAGAGCGCATAGGGTGCAGGAGCTCTTCAGGAGCTCTAGTGACTGCCAAGGGCATCATTTATCTCACAAGACCTTAGCCTGTGGTGAGCTAGTGTGAAGTCAGAGGCCACACATGTGCTTCCTGCAAGACAGGGTCTAAAACATTACTATGATACTGTCACCTTTGAAGTAGAATGAAGAACTTGGTTTCCAGAGAGCCTGTAGCTCCAGACTTGCCTGCTTTGCTTTTAAAGCTTACTTGATGGAAGGTGGAGATGGTGTCTTCAGTACAGTTCATGTATCACGAGCATGGAACCTGAGTTCAAGTCTCTAATATATAATGATAAAGCCAGGCTTGGCAGTACACATCTGTAATCTAAGAGGTGTAGACAAAGGGACTCACTTGGGGCTCACTGACCTGCTAATCTAGAAGAAGCAGTGAGCTTCAGGTTCAGTGATAGATTCTGTCTCAAAAAATAAGGTAACATGGAGAATGAGGAAAACACTCAATGTCTACTTCAAGCTTCTACTAGCTCACAAGCTTACCCATGTATTCTCTCACACACAACCAATATGTACACACACACAAAAGCTAATTGTAGGATTATACCAGGAATCAGTTCAAAATCAGCAGCGTCTGCTTCCCAGTGCTATATATAAAAAGCACCAGAGTCAGCCTTAAACTTGACCACGTCTATGTGCTTCACATGTTTCTCATGTCTCATGATCTTCTTAGCTTCAGGAGAGTGTGTTAACACGGCACAGGAAGAGGAGAATGTGTGGGGGACCCTCAGGGTCAGGCAAGGTGCTTTTCTAAGCCAAAGATAATGTGAAAAGCCTTAAGAGAGTTATTAGAAGAATTCTGGACTAAAACAGGGCTAGAAGCTAGATCCCACTCACTAGTCTTTGGGAAAATCAAGGAAAGACCAATCCCAGGACCTTGGTGCAGACATTCTCAGCAGGTTTTACCACTTCTGAGCATCTTCCTGCTCTGTGAGCCAGGACAATCTGTGGCTTATGTCTCATGGAATCAAGGCCCAAGGCCGCTAGCCATGAGCCCAGGCTCACAAGCATCTTCTCCAGGAATGGACAAGGCAAGTGAGCAGGGTGGCCCAGATAAGGAATTCACAGACCATCAACTATAATTGGCCCACTTGTCTTTTTCAATTCACAATTGGGACAATTTAGGACAAGTCAATTGTCAATAAGTACCAAACTCCTACAGAGGACATCACACCAGGCTGTGTCCATCATGAAACCTGTTGTCAGACAGTCCTCCTCCACCTGACAGACCATGGAAGTGAGAGAGCTCTGCTGATGAAATCAGGAGGATATAGACTTCATGCCATGGTACGTGAAGTAAATAGAAGGCA
Organism: Lophiomys imhausi; assembly: GCA_907164525.1. Lineage (NCBI taxonomy): Eukaryota > Metazoa > Chordata > Mammalia > Rodentia > Muridae > Lophiomys > Lophiomys imhausi. Next base: position 3,929,170 of record CAJQZJ010011617.1, read on the forward strand.
CTGACCAGGTACAAGGACCCATAAGTATGAGCATGTGTGCTTTACAGCTGTGGGGTTTCCTGGGCCTATCCTGGGACACAAAGCAGAAACACACTCGAAAAGAAAGGTGGTAAACCCTGGTCCATGATGAGTGCCTTTGACCATCATGCAGTGGGACCCAGAATTCCTTCATAGCCAATGTGGTGTATGGTCTATGTGTGAGTGTGTATAGGACCTTCTTTTTATGAGATAGAATAGAAGGTGCCCACAGCTTCCTCCCCTCTGTTGTGCTTTTATGCAATCTTATTAGTCCACTTAATATGACAGTGTAGGAGCAAACTCAGAGATGGGTGAGGTGTCATTTATCAGAGTACCCAGGCTTCCAGCAGATGGGGAAAAGAGGGAGGACCCCTGGGGATGAAGATAAGGCAGGAAAGGGTGTAAACAGGAGGCATTTTTTGACTATGAATTAGGACAGGAACTTTTACTTTGGCCAGTTCAGCTTGAGGAAGAAAGGCCAGTGCACACCTTGTCATGTCCACCCCCAAACGTTATGGAGACTGCCCCTGCTGCGTGCTTGTCCAAAGCCTTCTTTCCCTTGGTGTCTTGATAAGCACATTTCTCCCTCTTCACTGTCATTAAAGATGGACCCTGGGAGGAAGGAGAAATAGGATGCCAGCTCTTCCCCAGGATGCTAATGACACCAGCTGCACCATTTCTTGGAATCTTCTTGCAAAGCAGTAATGCTCACTCCTGCCGTCTGGCTGCTTGCAGAAGGGGTCAGCCTGGCTCCTGTCCCAGCTTGCCCAAGCAGAGAAGATAAACTAGCTAACATGATCAGGCCAGCCACGGGCCCTGAAGCTCCCCAGAGAAGGTCAGGAAGGAGGAGAAGCCATTTCTATTCAGTCCTGTGTGGGGCAGCCAGGTAATACTTTTCCATGGGCAGCCAGCCATATAGATACAGCCTGCATAATGGCAGCACGTGATGAACCCCAAGAGCCTGCACATATGTATGAATATGAAGGGGTATGTGTGTGTGTGTGTGTGTGTGTGTGTGTGTGTGTGTGTGTTTCTGACAGTGCCATATGGAAGGAGCCTGAGTGCAAGGAGACTATGAGGTCACTGCAGGAAAGTGTCCTTGGAGTCACATTATCCAGGACCCACTTTGCAACCTGCTCAAGCCTGGCATGCACACAAATAGCCACATGGCAGCCACAGCTGCTGAAGAACGGGGCTGCTGGCTTACTAGTGTGAGCTGGCTGCCCACTCCTCATCTCAGAAATGCTTGGCTACCTCCTCTGGCCACTGATCCAACTTGGGAGGGACCTGGATGTCTTAGGAGCAGACTAACCACCTAATTCATTTTGCATATGTTCCTTTTGGCTGGTACTGCCACCAACTGGTCCTAAATCAACCTGGTCTGATGTGGAAGTAGAGTGCACCAAGGTCGCCTGCACATGCTAGCAGCTTGCTGCTCGGCTGACCTGGCTAGCTCTTCATCTAGAGAGACAGTGGACTGTGTTGAAGACACACGTTGCACCCCTCTCCCTCCCTGCCGTGGGGCAAGTGGATAGATCTTAGGGTATAATAGTTTCCTTGCAGTGTCTTCAGCTTGTCAAGCAGCAGAGGAGACAGTAAGTGGAAGTCACAGTAATTGGTGTGGTGACTCCAGCATACCTTAGCACTCCTAGCGCTTGTTACTTACTTTTAATTAGGGTACTAGAAACAAGGGCTGGTTTTATTCATAAGAAATCAACTGCTGGCCTTTCAGCAACTACAAAAGGACAGTTGACATCGGGCAGCCGAGAGAAAGCCAGCTGGGTGGCACTTAGGAAACCAAGGCAGGAAGATGAGTTTGAGGCCACAGTGCCTCTCTGTCTCAAAACAATAGGTAGGAGGAAAAGGAGAAACAAGAGGAAGAATGGGAAAAGGAGGAAGTGGTAAGAACAGGGTAGGAGGAAGAAGAGGACAATAAGAAATAGGCAGAGAAAAAGAGGGGAGCTATAATCCAGTGGTTCTGGGCTCAACCAGGAACTACATTAGCTTAAAGAACTACTGGAAACAGGGCTAAGGCTCAGCAGAGCCTTCTGTAGACAAGGCAACTACCAGGACTTCAGCACACCAACAGGCTCTCTGCCAATGTCATCCCTACAGGTCTTTGACAATCTTTTAGGGTACACTTGACCCCATCTGCTACAGCCACAACTACTCCACAGAGTGTGAGAACATCAACCCAGGCTCCCTACAGCATGTGATCCTAGCTGCAGAGAGCTACCTCAAGTTGAAACTCCTGAGGAAAGGCCAGCTATGCCCACTGCACCCTAACTAGATAGACCTGCTGGGGTGGAGCAGAGGACAGCACCTGGTCAATGGGATAGAGGAGGCTTCCAGGTCCCAGGATGCCAGGCCATGCTCACTAGCAAGCTTTGTTCCTAAGAAAGGAAGCCCAGATACTCAGTAAGAAGTCTGTACAAGTTCTTGCCACAGTGAAAGGGACTGGATGCATTGTAGACTGTTCCAGGGTGAATTTGGTGAGGGTCATGGCTGGCTGGGTATGCAGGCATAGGTGCTGAAGTGAAAGCACTCTGGAACATGAGGTTTGGAGAACAAATATCAACCATCTCTTTAAATGAAGATATGGTTTGGCCTAGAAGTGCCCTTCTGAGAATGTATTTCACCGATGGGTGCATTCTCACAATACGGAAAAATGTATATAACCCTGTGCTATTGGTTGTTTGCTACTAGATCACTGGAAAGGTCAGAGAAAATCTAGTTTAGATGTGGTCCTGAATACCTAAATTCCCAGCTCTGTTCTTCTCATGTATACTCTAACTCATGGGCCTGCTGGGGAAGCAGAGACAGGCTCAAGAATTGAGGGCCATACTTAGCTGTAGAATGAGACTCTAGATCCAGAAATAAACAGAGACTTACCCAGAGAGAGTACATGGTTCAAACTTATTTGATGAATTCCTTGGTGTTGTACTAAGTAGCTTTTTTTATTTTTTTACTATTTTCAGTAATATTTTGGATATTTTTGAGAACACTCATGCAGGTCTATCTTGGGCAGATGTGACCATGCAGATTCTGAGCTGACCCAAGATCACTCAGGTAGATTCTTGGATGTTCTTTGCCAGTTGTACTTCAGAAGAGCTCAAGCATTTAACATTGATGTCAAGGGAAAACACTGTGGTTTTTCCCTCCTCAAAATGTTGAATATTGTAACTCAAAAATAAAAATAAAGCTAGGGCTGGGGCTACGGTTCAGTTGGTGGAGTTCTTGCCAAGCATGCATGAAGCCCTGGGTTCAGTTGCTAGCATAACATAAACGTGGAGCTTTATATCAGCACTTGGGAGGTAAAGAGGATGGATCAGAAGTTCAAGATCATTCTTGGATACACAGTAAGTTTGAGGGCAGCCTGGGCTACACGAGCCTTTTATTTAAAAACAACAACAACACTATTACTTACACAGATGACATCCTGAAACAAACTTGACCCAGGTTGATGACTGATTGTTTTCACCTTATTTCTGTCATGTGGTACACTCAAGAGCAATATATTCATGTCCTTGCAATTATCAGAGGGTCCCAAATCCTGCTGAGTATTGATTGGTATGCACAGATTTGCTTCCAGATTTCTTTTTATTATTACAGGTAGAGCCTCTCTGGACATTTGTGCACAAGTCTATGAATACACAAGCATGTTTTTCTCTCTTGGGGGAAATACCAAAACATAGAACAAACCGAGTACATATATAGTGTTAAAAAAAACTGCCAACCTCCTTTCCAAAGTATTTACAGAGCTTACACAAACCCTCAGCAGTGGGTGATAGTCCTCACCACATCAGGGTGGGTGTGGTGGCCTTTTCAGGTGTACAGGGGTCGTTTCAGTGTTCACAACTCTGTGGGTGTGAACAGTCTATGAGAGCCCACCCATACTGAACACTCTAGTGAAGTCATGTGAACATCTAGTACTGTCCCCTTTGTTCCAGAATTTGACAGTAATATGCACAGACCCCTGAAGTCTGTTGCACCTATGTTTCGAGTATTCTGTTCATTCATTTTAGATAGTATTTTAAATATTGTGCTCTATCTCAGCAGCATAACTGAATGTTGTTCCAATGAAATTGGCAAGGAATAGCTATGGCAACATTTATATTTAAACTTTATTAAAATATACAGAATTTATATTTAACCTTCATTAACATGGAAGCTGGAAGCTGGTACACACATGAAAATGACAGGCTGTGGCTTGAGGTCCCATCTCTCAAGGAATTTGCAGTATGTTGAAGGATTTGCAGAAGAAGCTGCATAGTCCAGACACTCTGTACTTTATGTTGGAGGTCTCTAAAAACCCATAACGAGTCTCTGCTGTGCCTATTGCCAGGTACATGTACATAGAGGCAGAGGTTAGCAGGGAGGAAGGCATCCCCCAAGCAAATGGGGCAGTGGCGAGGCAGTATACAGTTTAGAGGCTCTGGCACTATCCACAATCACACATTACATCTCTGCTTGATAATAAATCCTGTGCCTTACAGCCCCAGGGTGTATCTTCTGTTGCCTGGAAGGGATCTGAGAATCAGATCAAAGCTTCCCACCCTCTGTAAGATGCTGGAGGCACATAACTCTGAATAGTCACCTAAAGACAAGGAACTGTGTTTGGTGCTCAGGTGATCTGGACCAACACCTGGGGTGATCATTCAGTGACGCATCAAGGCTAGAAGATGGGGGTGAGTTCTATGTTTCCCCCTGAGCCCACATCATGGTAAAGAATTGTGTTGCTATCAAGTCTTCACCTTTACCTGAATGGAACTCTCTTGGGGGAGTCAACTTGTTTTCATGCACCGTGGGAATCTCATGATGTAAAGAGATTTCTGATTGGCACCCCAATGAGAGAGAGACCCCATCTCAGGGACAAAGAATCAGAACAGCAAGTACCAATGTGAGGGTGTGAGCTGCTCACTTGGTACCATCTCATCCTCATGGGCTGGGCAGCAGTGCTCAGAGGGTGTGACCTCTGAGCTGAGGCTGAGGATCCAACACTGTGATGGACTCCATATCTGCGATGAGGGTTCAAAGTTCAGGTGTCCCAGCACACAGCAAGAAACTTAACTTCTCTGAAAAATGTCTACTGGAGATGTCATATAAATTTCTGATCCGGTATGTCTACTAGGCAGCCCGATATGCATATTTTCCAAGCCCCAAATTCCCAGCAATGATATCACACTTTCTTCTCCCAGGGTACAGCAGCCCTAATGTACCTCCAGTTCCAAATTACCACCCCATTCAGTTCTCTGGGGTCCTGCAGTGAGCACGAATGACGTCAACTGAACCAGCCATCACACATCAACATGCTTAGTAGGTATACCCACTAAATGATCCATTACCCAGAACCAAGTCAACACACAGTAGGTACTCACAAGGGTGGTTACAGAAGACAATCACCAATAGAGCTTGGGAAACTGCTCAGATAGTAAGAGACAATTATTTACGAATATAAAGCAGAGCCAAAGTGGAATTTGTTATTGCTCCTGGCCACCAAATGGATCTGTTGTGTATAATGAATGTGTTCACATCAGCAAAGTAAATTCACAGACTATTCTGAAATATGGAAATACTCTTGATAAGAATGGTCCAGGCCAAAAAAAAAAATGTATCCCCTAGAGAAGTTTTGACAATTAAATCCAAACTAGGTGTCTGGGAAGATGGTTCAGTGGGTAAAGTCCCTGCCATGTAGGCATGAGGGCCACAATTTGGAGCCCCAGCACCCACATAAATGCTGAATATCCATGCAGTCTGTGTCTAATCCCAGTGCTTAGGAGGCTAGCTAGATTATCCTAAGCAGTAACCTCTAAATTCAAGTGAGAGATGCTGTGTTAATATATAACATGGAGAGCCATCAAAAAAAAAAAAGACACCTGAGATCAACCTCTGGCCTACATATGTATACACACACACACACACACACACACACACACAACCACCACCACCACCACATACATACATTAAAAAAAAAAACTTTAAACTAGACACAGTGATTCACAAAGACCAACATCATCCTGGGGATGAATGAGGCTGCCTCCCGCAAATTGCAGCTTGTGTGTGTCCCTTGGGGAAATACTCAGAAAGAGTTGCTGGTAGTTCTGAAAATTAATGGATGATTTTAGCCCACAGGGAAACACAGAGGCAGCCTGTCCCAGCATCTACTTAGCATTTACTTTTCCAAGTGACAGCCTTTCTCCATATTTCCTTCTTGTAATTGTTCAAAAGATACAAAGCAGAGAGCTCCCCCCCCCCCTCCCCCCCTACTGCCAGTGCTGTGAACATCCTGGTGCAATGGGAAACGAGCCACCCTGGCTGCTGATCCATGGACAGCTGTGCTCTGAATGGGAATTCTCCTTGCATCTGTACCCTGCTTGACAGTGCATGGCAGGTTTTGTATGCGGAATTGGCCTTGAAACGCTATCATCCCCATTAAGTGAGCAGTGCAGAAATCGTCAAGGGTCCTCAGGCTGAGAAGGGTGTTCAGGGCCATGAGCTGAGCATTCTTTGCTTCTCCCACATAGAAACCATCTTCGTGCATTTTTTAGTGTAACTCGGGTTGGCTCACCTCCATATCAAGCATAAAGCTTGTTCTGCAGATAAGACACATGGTTCTCTCTCCCAGTTTCTTGGGCAGCAGTTATCCTTGGCTCCAACTCCAATGTGTATTCCTCTCCCCAGTGCAGCCCTCAGATCAAGGTCTTGTGATTTAGTGACAGCCTCACAGTACAGATTATAGAAATATATTCTCCCTTTTCTTAGTGCACAGGCACTGGAGCAGCCCGGAGGAGTGAATTCTGTCAGACAGTTGTGGTGAGGCAGCGAGGTCAGGGGCGGGGGAAGGCTCTACTCCTTGTCCAATTTACGGTGACCCACTTCTTCTGGACAGCACCCATATCAGGGACCTGATTCTTATCCTACACTGGATTCCCCTGTCCTTCCCAGCCTCCCCTCTCAGCCACCTTCTATATCAGTGACCTCCAGATGCTGACAGCACAGGGACTCCTACACTTTTTCTTCCAGGAACCAATCAAATGAGCACATTAGAGCTTTAAAGGCTGTCTTTGCCTTTCCTGCCTCTCACTTTCATCTGAAGCCTGCTCTGCTTCCTGGAATGGTATTTGCAGAAGCCACTCTGTTTCCTGGGATGAACATGCTGACCTCTGGCTCACTGGCTAACTTATGACTTGGTCATTGAGAGGAAAAGATGGAGGTTTAACACAAGGCTGTAGGAAGAAGTACAGTATCTACCTCCTCCTGTTTCCTCTGCCCTGCTCCCCTTTCATCCCGCACTGGCATATTGGTATATAACCATCCTCCCTTCTGTCTGCTTCTGTCATGGTAGATGAGTGTTAATCCCTCAAGAAGCCCACAGTGATATGCATGTATGTTCATGTGTGTGTGTGTGAATCCCAACTTTTAAATTATTCAACACTTATTTATTAGTAACTATATTCACTTATAACAAATATACACTTAACTAACCCTACAAATGCTTACAGCCCCTATTACCTAACCACTAAACCTATTGATAACTATTACAACTATTTTCATAACCTTTTAGAAGGATACAGTCTCTGGGGCAGGTCCTCAGTCGTCAGGAACACAGTCTCTGGGGTAGACCCTTTAATGCACTTAGCAGTCTTTATTTGGAATATCTCAGATGTAGATTCATCAGGGTAAATTGGCTATGGCAGTTTCACCTTAAATAAGTCTTGAGGCTTTTTTCTCTCTGGGAGACCTCAGCCGTCTATAGGCCAACTTATTTCCTTTGTATCAGCAACTCTGCCGCTCTGCCTCAGTCTTTAAAGCTGGCCACAGTTTCATTCAGGCCACTGTTCAGACAGGTCAAACCCCTCTAGACAAAAGCTGAGCCACAGGGTTTAGTCCTTGGCCTTTTACTGTCTTGCTGAGGCTTTCTCTGCTCACCAGCTTCTTTCTGTCTCAGGGAGATCTGGCCATCAGTCCACCAGCACTTTCTCCATCAGAGGATACAAACTACTCTTGTCCTTTCTAGTGTGAGGACTCACTGGCATTAGAGCTCTCTAGCAGGGGGCTCCTCCACTTGTCCTTAAATAGGATGTCTCCTTGTTCCACTTGCTTCAGATTAATTTGGGCTCTGCCCACTTAGCAGCTGAAAACATTGCCAGGCCAAATACTTTGTTTTTAGCCCATAAAGTCTTTCCTTGTTTCACCTGGCTTCAACCTTGTTTTTAGTTCATAAGCTGATAAGCTAATTGCCCACAGCCAAGTTGATCTTCATGCCCCGAAGTAAGAGACTGTATCAGAAACCCCTAGATATTTACTAAATTTAATTTATATTAATCTAACTTCCTACATGTGTGTGTGTGTGAGTGTGTGTGTGTGATTTGTGTGGCTGCATTTTGTTTGGGGCCACGCATATGTACATACATTAGGTCACAGCACCTCCTTAGGTTTTGGATCTCAGGAAACCATTCACTTATTGTTTTAAAAGCTTATTTTTACTTATGTATGTGAGCTGTGTCTGTAAGTGTTTGCCATGCAGTGTGGTTGCCTGCAGAGGTCAGAAGAGGGCATTGGATCCTTTGGAGCTAGAGTTAGAGGCAGTTGTGAATCACCTCAATATCAGTGCTGGGAACAGAATTCAGTACTCTGGAAGAACAGCAAATGCTGAACCATCTCTCTAGACACTCTCCTTGGTTTTTATTTTGTTTTGTTTTTTCGTGTGTGTGTGTGTGTGTGTGTGTGTGTGTGTGTGTGTGTGTGTGTG
>CAJQZJ010011617.1:3937949-3959253 GCA_907164525.1 Lophiomys imhausi
TGTGTGTGTGTGTGTGTGTGTGTGTGTGTGTGTGTGTGTGTGTGTGTATGTGTATGTGGGCGTTATTTATTGGTTTTCTGTGTTTTGTTTAGTTTTGTTTTGTTTGAGACAGTGTAGCTTTTTGGCCTGGTGCTAGGCTTGCAAGCATATATCATCATGCCTGTTTTTTTTTTTTTTTTTTAATCTATGAGGGTTGTTTATTGAAGCTCAGAGCTTGGACTCTCAATACTCACTGACATAGCAATTTGAGTTGAGAGCCCCAAACTCAAAATACAAGGTTTATACAGGGGCTTAAACAAAGAAACAGGTTTTCTATCATATGACTGGATGACATTTGGGTAAGTAGTCATGTCCATTTCTTTGGTTTTTTTTTAATTTATTTTTTATTTCTTCAAGTTACAGTTCAATCGCAATCCCCTCCCTACTCCCCCCTCCATCCCATCCTCCCACCTTCTTCCCCCTCAACCCCCCCCCATCTACTTGCTTTTTTTAAGTTTCAGGTATATCTCACCCCCCAACAGCTCCCTCTTTCAGTCCAACAAATGGCTCTTTCTCTTATAACAACAAATACAATACAAAACAACAGAAATAATTAGGCCACAATTATAAGAGTTATAGGGCTTAGCATATATTGCCAATGTCCAGTCCATACATATTTGGCACCTGACTTTAACATTCTACTATCTAACCATCTCTATGTGTTTAAAGTTCTATATCCAACTCAGCTTCCATCTTAACTTGCATCACAATTTTAAAAACATCTTCTTAGATCCAGAACACCCTCTTGATTCCTAAACAACTCAAATTTAACTATAAGACTCTAGCTATCTAGTCTTCAACCACATCAGAGACCTGAGAGGGATAAATACATCTGATTATATAGGAAGTGCAGGGCCAGCAGCTTCTAAAACTAAGGAATGACATACCAGTGGCTGCCTGGACAGTTCCCATTTTCTCTCCATACATTACACCATCAATCTTCAGCTGTTTGGCCCCGTTTCTCTGACAGACATTGATTGTAAAGCAGGAATTATGAAGGACTTGCCTACCCTGTCTTGGCAGAGCTACATGCCTGGCTTTTTAATGTGAGTTTTGAGGTTCAAATTCAGGTCCTTATCCTTGCAAAGCAAGAACTTTATCTCCTGAGTCATCACCCTATTCAGGCATTTGTCTTTTAAACAGCACAATGAAGGACTTTTGTGTCTAGCACAAGTCTGTGAACCTGCAGTAGTCATAAGAGAGAAGAGTTGTGAAGGACTTGTAGATGAGGTAACTGAGGGTGAAGATGCTGAGTTACTGCCCAAGGTCACTCGGCCTGGAGCAGGTGCTCCCAGCTACTACACAGCACAGGTCCACTCAGTGCTGGCCACTGTGATGCCTGCCCTTGACCTTATCCTCTTGTGTCTGGGAGGGCAGGACAGCATGATAACACTGAGCCACTCAGAATCAGCCTCACATTTATGCTTTGTTTCGTGAGTATAGGGCTGGGAGGATTCTCAAAATAACCCACACCATTTATTTAAAATGCAGATCCCTTTAGATCCCAGCACCTCTGGGGGTGGGCCTCAGAAATCAGTCTTTGTAACCAGATTTCAGGTGAGTCTGCACATGTTAAAAGTGGGAAAGTAAGGTAGGAAAGAGTGAGAGGGAGAATAAGAGTGAGTGAGTGAAGCCAGAGAGGGAGGGAAAAGGGTGAGAGTGCTCATACAAGAGAGAGAGTAAGAGTGAGTGAGAGTGAGCTAAGAGGAAAAAGCAAGAAAGAGAGGGAGAGGAAGGGAGATGGACAAAAGAAGAGGGGAGAGAGAGTGTGTGTGTGTGAGTGAGAGAGAGAGAGAGAGGAGGAGGAGGAGGAGGAGGAGGAGGAGGAGGAGGAGGAGGAGGAGGAGGAGGAAACCATGCTTTGAAGTTTGGATCTGAAATATCTCTGAATCACTATGTGTAAATACTTGCCCCAGAGCTACTGGCATTATTAAAGAATTTTAGAACCTTTAAGAAGGAAGGTCTAATGGCCAGAAATTAGGGTGTTGAAGCCTTACCCTTAAAGAGTAAGGCTTTCCCTTTCTCTCTTTGCTGCCCAGATATATTGAGATGAGTAGCTGTGTTCTGCCCAATCTCCTCACCCTGAAGCCTCTCCACAAGACCACAGTAACGGGGTCAAAAAACCTTGGACTATACTCTATGAAACCATGAGCCAAAACAAAAAACCAGGGGGAAAAAAACTCCTCTTCTAATTTTCTTGACATTTTGTCATAGTGGTAGAAAGCTGAGTAACACAGTGGCCACTTCCATCCTCAGAACATCACAGGCACCCACTTTCTGGCACCACCCAACATAGTCACAGGACAAAGAAGTAGCTGAAGTCTTGGGGAATGTGATTGCAGCTGGCAGGATAGAGTAGGTAGGTTCACTGAGCTGGGATTCCAGGCTGGAGACTCAAGCCTGAGTCAGGGTAATAACAACTTGGCTACTTAATTTTGTAAAGAACCCTAGATGTTGTTGGGGCTGGGGCCTGGCTGCTCAGTCCCAGTGTGAAATCGTTGCTGTCTTTAGAAATGTGCTTCTTGGGTGGGCAGCCTGTTAGCTCTGGGTCATCACTAACCCAAGTCAGAAAGACTATGTACTTAGCTACTTTTTCATTCTTGTAACAGTTTCCTCCAAGACTGAAACATTCTATCCTGCAAGTGTGCTCCTTAAGCAGGAAGGTTAATAACTCAAAATAGCTTCAGGAAGTCCCTGAAACTGACCAGATTCACTAGGGCCCTCCTTGATATGCTAACAGAGCTATAAAGAGGGCTCAGAAAAGAGAAAATGAAAAAGACACACAGATAAGTCAAGCTACCAAGAAGACTGAGACTTGACCAGCTGCCTGGAAGAAGCAGAAACCACCTGAGCTGCCTGGAAGAGGTTTGGATCAACTGAGGCACATGGAAAGGACACTCTCCGACCTGTTGAGCTGCTTGCAGGCTGTCCAGTGTGCTCCAGGTTACCAGCTTTTACAACCCATCACCCATGCTGGGATGGGCTTTGGGGACGCCGTTGTCTTTGAGTCATTTCTGCTCCTGTAAGTAACCGTCACCTATACTCCCGAAAGTAACCCCAATAAAACCAAATGGTTCACAATGTTGGACACTGATGATATCATACTCTCCTCATCTGTTGTGGGTTCTGTATCTGGGGAGAGTAGACATGTGTGTTACATCTCCCCAAGAAAAGTTTTGTCACTAAATACCCAACACATATGACTTAAGTGAGAAATGGTTTGTGTTGATTTACAGTTTCAGAGAAATATAATATCTCATGGTCAGGAAGAGATGGCAGGGAAGGACTGGCAGCTGGGGTAGGCTAGCTGGCTACCCTGCATCTACACTTGGGAATGAAAGAGAAGAGGTGGCCCCAAAACCTCAAGACCAGCCCCCTCCCTCAGCCCCAGGATTCCACTTCCTCCTATGAGGTGTCACATCACATCCTAAAGGTTCCAAAACCTTTCCAAACAGTACCATCAGCTGGGGACTAAGTGGTCAACCATGTCAACCTTTGGAGAACATTTAAGACAATAGTACAGAACTCTACTACTGGAGTAGGCTACTCTTAGGCTGAAGGTGCCCTAGGCATAACTACACAGATCAGAGGCCTAGGAAATACACCTTTGTTTCAACAATGTTGGAATTCATTCCAAAAAAAGATTGATGGGTCCAGAAGGACCTGGAGTGTAACATGGATTTCCCTCTTGCCTGTTCATGCTTTTATCTATAAGAAATGCCAGGAGTGGTGGTGCACACCTGCAATTTCAGCACTCAGGAGCCTGGGGTAGGAGGATGGACATGAGTTAATATCAGCCTGAGCTATATAGTGAGACTCTGTGTCAAAAATAAATATCAAGCCAGTGAGATATTTGAACAAGTAAAGGCACTTGCCTTTATGCCCCAGCAACTTTATTTATCAACTAGAACTCACGTGGTAGGAGAGAATCAACTCCTGCAAGTTTTCTCTGACCTCTATATGTGTGCTATTGCATGTACATATACACACATGAATACATATACACACACAATAAACAATAACAAGAAAACTAAACCCAAAGAAACAGAAGCTTGCCCCAAAACCCATGCGTGGTGGACCAAGCCAACCAGAGTCGCAGGAGAACATGCGCCAAACCTATAAACCACAACACTTTCATCTCCACCCATCTGAGCAGATCTTTCTAAAATTCCATATTCATTGTGGGATCCAGTGTTTCTGGGTGGAAAGCTCTGCTGACGTTTTTACTCTCTTTGCTCTCCCATCATCCCTCTACCACTGTGTGTGTGTGTGTGTGTGTGTGTGTGTGTGTGTGTGTGTGTGTGTTTGAATGCTGAGTCTCAAACAGCTCCCCCACATAATCCTAGGTGAGATTCTACAAAGTCAGTGGGTACATCGAGTTTCAGTGAAGGCATTTAGGTATTTTAGACAGAATCCATAGCTTATCTGTAGTTCCTGCAGGACTTTTCTCAAGACCCAGGAACAGAAACAATGGGCCACATCATGATGTCTATGGAATTGTATATAAAGAAGCCAGTTTCCTCAGGGTCCAAACAGTTTCATTAGAATGGAGACAAGCAGTTGTTTATGTCCTAGTAAGAATATCAGGCTACACTGAGAGAGTAGAAGAGACCACAATCAGAGCACTAGAACATTCCAGCCTTCCATGGAGTTGACAGTGCTGATCCAAACAAAATCTTATGGAATCATTCTACCATGCTAGAGCTCCACAAGGAAGGCATTGGGGACTGGGTATTCTTAGATAGTACTGTGCCTCCCAATTGGACAGTGAGTATTTATTCAAAAAACAGACATAGGCTAGCATAGACACAGTAGTTAAGAGTACTTGCTACTCTTCTAGAGAACCAGAGTTTGATTCCCAGCACCTTCAGGGGGTGACTCACAACTGCCTGTGACTTTAGCTCCAGAGAATCTGACACCATCTTATGTCTTCCACAGACACCTGCATACACATGGCATATGTCCACACAGAAACACACACACACAGAAAATATTTTTAATTTTTAAAAAGTCTTTCATAGCTCCCAGTTGACAACAAGGAACACACACAGCTTCCCCCATGTCTTTCCTGACCAAGCTCCTGCCATGCCCAATAGTTACGGCTATATACAGGTGAGGGGACTTAAATCAATAGGGTTAAGTACTTTGCTTGCCTAAGCTGGCATGGGCAGACTCACTGCCCCGAAGCTGCTTTCCTTTTCCCATACCAGCCGCCTTGGGAACAGGTGTAGTAAGACACTAGCAGGAATGCTGAGTGTGCAAATGTCATCACAGGCCTAACACCTGTGTTGATATATGCTTCAGAGACTCTCTGACCCAGTTCATATCACTGTCATAGAAAACTCAAGGAACACAGCATCATGGAAAATGCATCCAGTGGATGGGGATATCTGATGGCAAGATATACTGTGTACACATCCGTCTCCACAGTACAGAAAACTGCCCTGGTACTCAGGCTGAATAGCAACGGGTCTTTCAGAAGCCCAGTTCGATTTAGGTCTAATTATGGACATCAAATGTGGTCAGCAAATGCATTTTCAAGCACTAACTACAAAGCCAACCCCAAACATCTTCCATGCTCCAGCAACCCTTCTGGCCTGATTTCTCATATCATGAGCTGATACCCTTGAGTCAAATGGCCTAATGCAAATATCCCTGACCTGCAGCTCTTGCTGACATACTGACTCAGCTAGAGTCACTGCTGGTTTTATTCCCTGCACAAGACCTACTAAGATGAGGCATGTTTATGTGGATGTGGGAAGAGAGCAAGGAGAAGGCAGATGTTTTAAGACCACTGGTGTAGGTTTTAAAACTCACAGGTTCAGGCTGATGCACCTGTGAGGACACTGCAGGGTTTGTACCAGAGGTGCTGTGAAGGCTGACGGACCACAGAGACTGGGAAAGGAAAGGCTAATGAGGATCCTTACAAGGACATGTTGCCTGGAGGTCATTTAGTCTCATCAGCTCCAGGAGAGGAAAAGCAGGCAATAAGGGATAACTTGACATCCTTTCAGGCACCGTTCTTCTGTCACCTCTTAAAGCACCATCAGCACCTGTTTGTGTTGGTGAGGAGTGGTGTGAGTGACCTCAGAACTCTCTCTGGAGTTCCTGAGTCTCTGAAGCTCATGATCTAGGATACAGGATTCTGCCATGGGCTCCAAGTCAGTCACCCTGGATGCACGCTTCATCCGGATTCTCACAGGGGCCTTGCTTGCTTACCTCTTTAGCTGTGCTTTGCAGAAAAACCAGCGCTGAAGCCATATGACCACACAGACAGCCATCATTTGTGCACAAGGGAAGAGGCCAAGCCTTGCCTTCTGTCTACCTGGTACCATGAGAACAGGCAACCTGAAGCCACCTTTACATCCACCCAAATCTCAGAGGACAGGGTGGAGGGGAAAAGGAAGAGTGTTGAGCTGCAGGAGTTTCCAGGGTGGGATTTCAGATTTAGGAGCTGGAGGGAGACCACAGACAGCTCTCGTCCTGAGATCATGGTGCAAAGGAGAAGCTGATGTTTTCAGGAGGGCATTCCAGGTGGGTTCCAGACCCCAGCACCCAAAGGACCTTAAAGCATCGCCTTGGAATGCATAACTGTAGCAATTATAAATAATTATCCCCACAAGGGATAGGGATCCCTTTCCTTTTCGTATCTTTCCTTTCCTTTCCTAAGTTCCTTGTCTAGAGGGTGCACAGATACAATGGGAGTCCAAGCAAGGGCAGCAGCAGGCTCTGGCCAGAGCATACCACCAACCCCCTATGACAGAGCCCATTCAGCAGCCTCTGGAGAGACACACCGAGGGCATTTCCCTCCTGGTGCTCAGGAAGATGGCAGCTGGCTCTGCAGGCCCTGCCTGCCCTTACCCTACATTCTGTGCCATCAATCACAGCTGCAGCCCTTCACCCATGTGAGTGCTTGCTGCTTTTTTTCTCGACAGAAAAAGAACACTGTTGCCACCCATAGCAAATTCAAATTAAGTGCAAAGTTATTTCCGGGTCACTTGAGCACGGCAGGTCACCAGATTTCCATTGCTCTCAGAGAACAGAGGAGACATTTCTCAGCCTGTATATGCTTGGATCCTGTGAATTGTTCACAGAAAGACAGAATACCTGAATCCATGTCTTTGTGGTTTGTAAAGTGCTTTGGACCATATATCCGACTGAAGATTGCAGCAAGGGAGGCATTAAATATCTCAACAAAATCAACTTAAAAACCAAAACTCAAATCAGCAGCCCTACTCAGTTCATATGGGTTAGTGAGTCACTTGCTTCCCAAACATCATGCACAGGGATATCTTGGGGATGCTATTAAACCCATGGTCTGATACAAGGTGGATAAGATTGGGCCCATGCCTCTGTATGTGTAACCTCCTGGCTCAGTCTAACTCCTCATGCCACCAGAGCATCTGAAGCACCAAATCCAGTCCTCAGCTCCTTGTAAACAGTGAACTAGGAACAAGTTCACATCTTCAAGGGTTTGTAATAGAAAGAGAAGTCACACAGATTGGTCCATATGTGGTTCACATAGGATGGTCTTGACAGCTGGTCATTCATGGCAACAATCCTCTGACTTCTATTCTAGATGATACTAATATGTATTGTCAAAGGACAACATGCTACGGGCTTCATTCTCCCTCAGTCCAAAGTCAAGCATGTGTGGAGCCAATAAAAAGATGAAGTTTGGGGAGTAAGTGAATAGTCACAACAAGACAATTTTGTTCATCCCACTGCAATAAGGAGAGACTCCATACCCAAAAGTTGATGTCTCAGCAGGATGTGTTCTTCCCAGCAAGACCTGGAGTGGCTATAGGTTGTAGACTGGTGTGTGTGGCCTTACAGCCGGGGGCCTCACCAGCTGATAAGAGGGACTTTGTCTCTTCAACTAGCTAATTTCATTCCGACCTTATGTCATCACTTGCCAGCCAGAAGTCAGGGTGAGGGTCAGGGCCTGGCTGTCAGCAGGGTCAGAAGAAGGGAACAGGTTAGCGAATAAATTGATTGCTGCTGGCACAAGGCAGGCATGCTGTGCCTCTCCCGGAGTTACAGAGTGAGCAGAGTGGTTGTGAGCCACATGGGTCTGGCTACTCCCAGATCAACAAATATAAGTCCCTGCGGTGAATGGATAGACATTTGTGTGTATCGGCCACTTTAACCCCGACAGCTCCCCAAGGTATCAGTGTTCACATTTCACAGAGAATTTTAAAATGACACACAGACAAGTCATATGGCCAAATCTGACCCAGAACAGCCTACAGGTCAGAGCTAGGAGTTGAAGTGAATTTCCACGAATGGTCACACCCTCAAAGGCTCAATCTGGTACCAGGCAGGGTCCCCACTTGATACTGACATTTCTAAACAGGGGTCACCACTACAGTTCAATCCTTATATATCCAGCATAGGGCAGTTTTTTCTTTCTTCATGATGGTAGTTTGTGGGGGTAAAGGGGGTATTGACCAGTTGTGTCTCTTAAGCAATTTGGTTCAAAGTATAAGCCTAAAAGAGGGGTTGGAAAGATATAAATGACCCTCTTCTCTCAAACTGATCCACATAGGTTGGCAGAGGAACCTGAACCTCTCTCCTGGTAAGTGAAGGTAACTCAACCCCATCCAACAACTAGGGTTTTTTTTTTTTGCAGCAAAAGCACAGATCAGCAATCCTCTCTTCCTCCCCAACCTGCCTCAGGACACTCCACACCTTGGAATACAGGAGTTAAATGAAGAGCACCAGGAGTATGAATCATCTTAAAGTTCTGACGTGAGTCAGGGGTCACGGTCATCTTGGTGCACAGCCAGCAGCAGCTGACATCTTCTGTCTTGAGAGGTCTACAGTCCCAAGCCAGCCTTACTTCCCATAATTACAGTTCTCTCAGATCCAGTCTGCCATTTCTGATTGTCTACTTCCTTTTGTCATCATAGGGGGGCCCTGAACATATCTGCCTTCTCCCTCCTATAGAGAAATGTGGTAGCTCAATGGCTTGCCTTGGATACATCCCCTCAAACTACCCTTTCTGGCCATTACACATACTAAGGCATGGCGTTGAATGAGAATTCTTCCCTTGAGATTGCCCCTTCCTAGTCTGGACCTTAGAAGATGAAATGAAAATTCACTGACTGTGATTCCTGTAAGTGTCTCTGCTATGTACAGAGGCCTATTGCTCACACGAGTGTCTGAGAGAGGAGGAGGCTCTTAACCCTTTTCCATTGGTCCAGGTGATGTCTGAATCCCAGCTTTGCCTCCCCTGGGCCTCCTTGATCCCACCCCTCTTCCCCCCAGTTGACAGCATCCCTATATTCCTTTTAGTAACAAAGTAACTCTTGGGACACCAACTACTTTGTGACTTCCAGCTCTTGGTCATGTCCCTAAGATTTGGCAAGTTAGAACCTGTGTGTTCGATTTTATCTTTCACCATCAAACCTCATTATTTTTTTCCTCCTTAAACTTTTCCTTCAATGTAATTGTCTTTCCCAGACTTCCAAACAGATCTGCCCGGCCGATATGGACTCGACTCCATGGGACATGCTGTTCACTTTTTAAAAAAAGGGTTGGGGGGAGATAGCAATTGCCTCTCTGCTGGGGGGGGTGCAGAGAAGAGCTGGCCACTGCCTTGCCTGAGTGCTGAGCACCACTCCTTCATAGTTGTGCATTCATAGAAAGCAATGCTTCTCTTTGGACCATATGTGAGCATTACAAAGAAGCATGTAGATCTACAGTGTGCACTGTGGAACTCCCTGCATAGCCTTTCTGGAGCATTTCACCTTCAGGATCATGTTGGGATGTGGAATCCAGAGCTAGGAGGTTAGATGTATAGAATCATGGGCCCAATTTTATTTCTTGGGACATAATTTGGGTTTTAACACCATGCCAGGGTATTCTTGTGCTGAATCTCTGTGGTGGGGAAGATTTCCAGGCAGAAGGATTCAGGGGGAAGATAAAATCTTACCTGGTGTGGTGGTTACTATTAGTTGCCAACTCGGTAGTCTCTAGAATCACCTAGGAGATAAGTCTCTGGGCTTGTCTGTGAAGGATTTCAAGACTGGGTTTGTTGAGTCTCTCTGAGCTTGTTTTCAGGTTGCCTGTGTGAGACAATGTACCTCCTATCTTTCTGTTTGCCTTATGTTTCTCACATGTCCTCCACTCTAACCCATGCTGTTGCAGAGCTAGTATGTCCTTCCTTACAGGCTGAATGACAGCTCATTGTGTAGTTATACCACATTTTCTTTATCTGTCCACCTGGGGGTGGACATTAGGTTATTCACACCTCTTTGCTTCTGCAAATAACTCTGCAATGAACATGGGGGTGGAGGGTGTCTCCAAGATACCGAGTTCATTTCCCTGAGATAATTATCCAGGAGAGAGATTGCTGGGTCAAACGCACTCTATTCTAGCATGTGTGCACAAATGTGCGCTCTCAGATGTGCATGCAAGGCCTGTTATCCGTTCATCTTTGCGATTTTACTTTTTATTAAAGTGCTTTATATACATTGATTATAGGGTCTGTGCGAGAACCCCAGCACCTGCAAGCCTTGGAGACACGAGCTCCTTGCTCTTCTTATATCCTACTTGAGGTTTGCTAACTGTAGGTTGGCTGTTGTAATCCAGCCTAGAGCAGCTCTGTGGCCCTACATTGAAGTGGTTTTTCTGTGACATTTGGTTCATCTAGTAACCAAGGGATGCTCCTACCAGGGACTACTACAGCTTAGGTTGCATAATGTACTGGGATCAACCCTTCCCCAACACCACACACTCACACAAATATCACATGTAAAACACATGCACACTATACATAGGAACCATTTACACATATCCACATACTACATAGGCACACCATACAGATACAAGACATACATATTATATACACACCATATAACAAATATACAACACATATACCACACAGGCATACACACACACACACACACACACACACACACACATACACACACACAGTAGGTAGTCCCTTCCCTCCAGGGTGCTGTCTTGAGATCATAGTTTTTGATACATTCTGACAGTTTGGGGTCAGATACTTAAGTGTTCAGACAACAAAAGAATAAAGTGCTTGTTGTGTGAAAGTATGATGTACTCCTGAGCTGTATGCTTCACGTGAGTTATGCTACACAAAGAGGGGGGCTGCACTAGCTCCTACACACCCATTGGGCACACCCAGAATCCCTGAGGAGCCCCTAGCTTTGTAATTTTATGAGGCTTCCCCATTATTAATATCCCATTTCACTTCTTTAATTACACAACATGTGTCCAATACTCTCCTGCTTGCTCCTATTGTCCCTGCCTCAGAGCTGGGGACTGGTCCTTCCAATCAAACCTGGGCACTATGACTGGCAGACAGATCACAGAGAAGCCACTGATCTCCAGCAGTAGAAGAATGTAAAATTCATTTTTATGTCCTGGAGTGCCCAGTTTTCAGCTGGCACAAAAGTAGATGCTCAGTAAAATCCAGGTTGTTTGAGTGCTACAGCCGTGTGCCTTCAGCAACAGAAACTGCAAGCTTCCTGCCTGTCACCAAAAGGACCTCCCAGGACAGGGTTCCTCGGTCACAACAAAGCATGACTCTGCCAAGCAAAGAACAAGCAGCACTTGTTCTGGTCATCTTTCACACTGTCCCACTTGTGGCTCTGTGACCTTCCGCAATCCTGGCTCTGGGGAGTCCTAGAGCACTGAGCAGGGCAGGATGGTAGACAGAGGGTCTGACTGGAACTTAAGAGCAAGGGGTACATTTTTATGTCTAAAAAGTCACCTTGGTACTTGGTCAAGAGCAAATGCATGTTACAGAACCCTGAGTTGAACAAGGAGGAGATGGATTATACACACAGGCACTTAAAAACTTCATCAGCAGGGAGCTGAGGACATCCCTCTCTGCTTTCTTGCTTGTCCTTCTGGCTCTATTCTCAAGGCAATGCTTCCAGGGCAACCTCCTTGGCTGCAGAGCTCTGACCTTGGGAACCCTCTGAAAGGTGGAACTTCTTAGCTACCATAGGCAGGGGACTCACAGTAACCTTAACAGACATGGAGGGTTATCCATTTGTGAATGGGTTCCAGGCCAGGGGCAGATTAATGAACCTTATCCCAGGCACCTGTAGGGTCTTTACCTCTCATGTTCAGGGATCCACTTTAACCAGCGTTTGTGAACATTTGAGCACTTGCTGGGTAGAGCCTCAGCCTCACTGCTGAGTCCTCAGCCTCAAGAGGTGCTCTTTCTACAATGCACCAGTGTATTTATTCAGCAGTTACCCCAACTCACCTGGGAGGTCCCTAAGCAGGAAAGGTGGGTAGGAGAGACAGGTAGGCAGGTGAGGCTGACCAGACTACCTTCAGCTGACCCGTCACACCCCCCACAAGTATGTGCCAATGGGAATCTGGCCTTTCCCAAGGGTACAGGTAGTTAGGAGTCTCCACCTGCTCAAAGCCCAATGTATGGCTGCTGCTCACCAGACAGGACTGCCAGCAGCAGACACCTCAAGAGGAATGCTTCACTTGGAGACCTTATGCCACCATCTCTAGGTGCATGGCCTTGGACCTTAGGGTAGAGTTGTTGAAGTTCAGTACCACCTGTGCATCACACTGCTGAGATCACCATGGTGTTCTAGGGGCTTCTGTGCCAGGGAGGAGCAGCTCTTTTTATGCCATTGCTCTGTGGAGGCTGCCGGGGAGGCGGGTGTCCTGCATACCATTTTAGTCCCTTAGGAGCACCAAGTGCAGTCAGGTGAGGTTCTGTGAATCTGTGTTATCCTATTCAGGTCCGGGGTTAGGGATAGACCAATTGGGGGCATGTCTCCGGGGTCACCACACACAGCCATTCTGACACCCCCCCCCCCTTCCAATGACTTTTGTAGGGCCAATTCTTTTCTCCCACTTGCTATCTTCTCTGCATTTCTTCCCTTCTTGCATCTGAACTCATTTCTCACATGGGCTAGAAAAAGCATCACATAGCCTGATAGGGTATTTACTGATTCCCATACTCTGCCATCTCTTTCCTGCCCAGGATGAGGAAAGAGCGAAGAGCAGGCGTGCATTACTGCATGTGGCAGTCCAAACACAGGCAGCGCGAGGCCTCCAATTTTA
The DNA here is from genome assembly GCA_907164525.1 of Lophiomys imhausi. Classification (NCBI taxonomy): domain Eukaryota; kingdom Metazoa; phylum Chordata; class Mammalia; order Rodentia; family Muridae; genus Lophiomys; species Lophiomys imhausi. The sequence continues at coordinate 3,951,060 of CAJQZJ010011617.1, forward strand.
GAGCTGATTGCACTTCGCAAGCTGCTAAGCTGCAGCCACACCTGGATGGTAATCAGGTCGTGGGCTGTGCAGTTAGGGAGCTCTACTCGGTGATTGATGCTGATTGCTGCCCCTACTGTGTCCTCCCCGCTTACCTCTTCACCTTCTCTTCCACAGCCATGGACCCAGGGTACAAATATGTTGAATATGCCAGATGAGATGCATTCCTGCCTGGGAAGTTTCTCCACCTACTGCATGAGGTAACGGACTTCTAAGCAAACAGGAATACCACTCAAATACATGTGGACAGGATTGCACATGGATAAACAAAGACACTCAGACACATACAATATTGACATTTGCGGGGGAGACACACACATACTCAGAAGTGCTCTGCGATGTCACACAGGAGGTATTGTGGACTGAACTGTGCCCATCAAATTCATATTCTAAATCGCTTACCCCAATGTGGCAGACTATGAAGAGGGCGGTTAAATGCAGTTATTGCATAACCCCGACCCAGTGTAAGGAGCTCTTTACCAAGGAAGAGATTCAGCATGAGGAGGCATGGAGGACACACACAGTCGAAGTGCCATCTGGGAGCCACATGGAAGCACCTTGAACTTGGACTTCCATCCCCTGACTTACAGGAAAGTTCCTGCCTACTGTCTGAACCACCCAGCCCATGAAATCTGTTGGGAGCCTGAGCTAACAAACAGGAGGTTGTTTACCTCAGCTGAGATGTGGACAGAGCACAATGCACTGTCCAACTGAAGGACAAGAGGACAGCTGGTTGGAGGAAGCCATGCCTCCACACAAAGGGGCATGTTTGAGCCAGTGCAGAGGCCTCCATAGTGTCTGGGAAGCTGTGAGGTCAGATGGATAAGTCCTGGGCAGGGACCAGGGTGATAGTTAACATTTTTGCCAGTTAGAAAAGATCTGGGAGGTAAACTACTAGGCATGTCTATGAGGGAATTCCTAGATGGGTTATTTGATGGAGAAAGATCTGCCCTAAATGTAGGTGGCATAATCCCCATGGGCTGGAGTCCCAGACTAAATGGAGAGGACAAAGCGAGCTGAGCACACGTACCCACCCCTCCAGTATTCCTGCGTGCATATGCTATGTAATACCTGGCTCCTGTTCCTGCCTCCATGCCCCCTCCGACATGATGGACTGTATAACCTTGAGCTAAAGCCAAAACAAGGCCTTCCTTCTTCAAGTTATTCTTGCCAGGTATTTTTGACACAATGGTAGGAAACTAAATCAATACAACCAGACAATAGGCAAGGCCTCAGAGAAAGCTGGTGGGCAGTATGTGTGGTTTTCCTGAAGGTGATGGGGTCACTGATATGTTCTCCAAGATCCCAGAGGTCACTTGGAAGTAGGGGACCTGGGACACGGTTGGGTTGTGAAGGGCACTTGGAGGGGCTCCATGCCTGGCTGGGGTGAGGGGTCTCCTATGAAACTCTCAGGGCCCCACAGCAATGCTGGACCAGGGGCAATCCCATTCAGAAGAGGCGTACCTGCTCATGGAGGAGATTGTTAACTGGGAGCTTTTATATCTCTATAAGGAGTTATGAATAAGATGAGTTATTACAAAAATAAGAATAATATCTTTTTAAAAACCAAACTAAGGTTTATTCAAATTAGTTTTTAAGTTTTCAGTCATTAATTCAACATTCAGGTTATTTTAAATAACTTTTTGAACCCCCTGCTATTTTATCAAAGGCATTCTGGGTGTGGGGGGGGTAAGCCTTTTTGTTTATGCACAGATGAAAATCAGGAGCGTGTATTTGGCTCAACTTTCCTGCCAATTTCCAGCTTATTTATAAATAAGTTGGCATGGTTCTTTGTGTGAGGCTTCATGGTTGTCATCTATACCACCTGGTAGTTCATAATGAACCCTCAGTGTGTTGGAGGCTATGGAGTGGAGTGGAGAAAAAGAGAAGGGCTAAGAGTACAGGATGTGGGGTGCCCCTGTGGTCACTTGAGTGACAGGGGAGGGGCCCTAAAGTGGCAGGCTTCAGGCTCCTAAGCGCCCCTGGAGGTCTTTGCAAATGCATTGTCTGAAGGCCACTCCTTCAGGTCAGGGAGCTCAGTGACATCCAGTCACACTGCAAGTGAGGGATCTAGGTGGTGTGTCTGCTAAACCAACCCCAGGATCACAGAAGAGTAGGCAGGGTCGACTTTCCTGGCAGAAGTAGATCCCCATTACGTGAACTAGACACAGGGCTGCCCAAAACATAACCTTGCCATTGTTAATGTGCTGCTCACTGGCCAGTTCTTAAAAGCACCTTCCAGAGCCAACAGGGCCTGTGTTCCCAAGGTGCAGGGGTGTCAGGAGTGTGGTGGAAAGAAGAAACCTGAGCTATAAGCTGGGCTCTTGTGGCCTCCCAGCCATGTCACCACTGATTCAACAATCACAGGAATGTTACCAGTGGTCTCTGGACCAGATAGCTCAGAGTTGTTGACATCTTGGTCAAAGAATTGAGTGGTGACACAGAAACAGCATAGTGGTGATCAAAGTGAGATGGCCTGGGCACCCTCAAGGAGCAGCAGACCCTGAGCCCTGAGCAAGCTCGCAGCTCTGAAACCTGGCTGCCCAGGTGGCTCTGAGAGGCAGAGGGGATGGTTGCTCGGGTTGGAGCATGGGTGGTTTTCTGTTTTGATTGACAGGCTTGTGTTATATAAGTCTTTGCTCATTGTGAATGTCCTTCCCGGGCATGCATCTGATTTTAATCATATGCACACCCAATCATGCATAGGCATAAGATGGTAAATAGGATTTTTTTTCCCTTAGAAGTTCATTTAGAAGACACTTTTACAAGTCCCACCTGGATCAGCCCATTCCCTTAATGGTAGGATGTGTCTATTCACAAAAAGGGAGTTACTAAGAGTTGCTAGGAAGCCCTGGTCAGAGAGATCAATTCTTTTTGTTTAGGGTGTGTGTGTGTGTGTGTGTGTGTGTGTGTGTGTGTGTGTGTGTGCAGTCTGATGCAAATGGAATGCTTGGGTGGTAGGCACTCTGTTGGGAAAGGAATGTGTGTGTAGCTCAAGCCAAGAAGGGTCCTGGTTGCTAAGTCAGTCCTGGGCATGTCTGCCTCAGGATCAAGTACTTAGGCTTCAGCTTTTCTCAAAAGTTACTGAGACACTTAGTACAGAAGAACTTGGAGAGTCAGGTTATTGGTCTCACTTTGCAGTGACCTCTGGGAACTTTCTAAATTGCTCATGCAGGCACACTAATCTCTTTTCATTGTGTTCCTATGAAAACACATTGTGGGAAAATACCATCAGCTGTTGAAGTTTTCTTTAACTTGTATATGGTTTTACTCTCTGGACCTACCTCAGTACTATCATTGGTTTACCATGAGCTTACTGCTTCTCATCTTACTCCTTTTTATTGGTAAAGCTTATTCCAACCAAGCTCTTTGCGGAAGCAAACAGTGCCACTGAGGTAGGCACAGGGTACCCACAACATTCATCAAGTGGCCCCTTTGTCTCTGTCTGGTCATTGCTTGAATGTGTCTATTAAGAAATCAGAACTTTTCAACTGAGCTCTCTGCAGTCCTACTATCCTTGGTGACAGTGTAATTTTAACCCATCGCCATAGGGCACTGTCTCTGCATGCTTCTCTCTGGGGCCTGTGGAATGATAGGGATAGTCATGGCAGTTTTCCAGAGCTGGCAGTGAAGGAAGCAGCCAAGGGCCACTAGGAGAGCATGTAACAGGATCTGAACTCCTCTTTTCTTTTAACAAGGTAGGGAGTGAGCCTACCCAAGTCTTGCCCCTGGCACTTGCCTAGCTCCCTGATGGGAGGAGCTTCTCTCTGCTTGGCCATCCTTTCTACATCTCTGAGAGCCATGTGGGTGGAGTTGATTCTAGCAACATTGGAACATGGACATCTCAGCCCTGCACAGGCCTGAAAATGGCTGGCATAGACTAGCTGTGTGAATGCACTAGCAGCCCAGTGTTGGATGGACAGTTGGCTCCCTGTGGCTCACTAATGGGATAGATCAGAGTGCTGGGCTGAAGATAAGTCCTTTGTTTAAATGTAGGCATGAAGGAGTTCTGCTGGGAGCAGGCTTCCTTCTAGAGCCAGACAGTCCTGAAGGAAATCTGCATTGAGAGCCAGCTGAGGAGACAGCTGGGCAAAGTTCAAGCTGCAGTGATCTGGGTGGCCATGGCCTTGTAGCTGGTGGCAAGTGACAAATGGACAAACGAAACTAGGTGGAGAACATGTAGGGCACTCAACAGCCATCCAGGTGAGTAGAGAAAAGGCACATGCAGGAAATAGCAGTGAGGAGGTGACTCCATCCACTTCTGGGCGTATTTCTGACAGGGAGTCAAGTGTGCTTTTTAAAGGTGGATTGTCTCCACTTTCTTTTTCCCAGAACCTTGGGATCCCCGATACTGAGTGGTACAGTTTTTTGACCATCAGAGGAAGAAAAGAGACTGGTTAACCCTCCCTAAAGGCAAGCCCTACCTTGGGGAATGGAAATATCCAGAAATGAGGCAGGCATGGAGAAGTTGCTAGGTGAATGAGCCTAAGAAATTAGCATCTAAGGGAGGACTTGAGCAACTCCAGGTCTAGCCTGGGAGATGATCTAGGAAATACTGGGCTAACCTGACTGAAGGAAGAGAAAAAAAGGAAGAAAGGAAGGAGGAGGAGGAGGAGGAGAAGGAGAAAGAAGAGAAGGGGAAGAAGGGGAGATGAGGAGGGGGAAGATGAGGAAGAGAAGGAAGAGAATGAAAAGGGGGATGAAGAGGAGAAAGAGGAGGCATTAGTGACGGTCTATAGTCTCATCACTGCCTGTTATAGAAACAGCCAACTTCAGGATACACCAGGAGTTAAAAACAGAGCCCTAGAGCCAAATAATAATGTTGGTGTGGATGTCATGATAGGATGGGAGGGTATGACATCTCACCCCATGGTCCACATGTCCACTTAGAACACTCACATGCCATAAATGAGACACTTGCTCTGGAGACATACCACTTGGGAAGACAAGGTCAGTCAGAGACATGTGCTGACACTCTAAGGTGAGCTCTTGGGGTGCCTGTAACCTCCCAGTTACACTGCTGGATGAGTGAGTGTGTCCAAAGGCCTCATGGGAAATACTGTAGGGAACTAGGAGGAAAACAGGTCTGAGGCAAACCTGGGTGGTAGGTACAGCTGTCCTGTGTTGGGGATGTTGCAGTATCCTTGGCCATGTAAAAACCATGTATTTGAGTTAGGAGGTTATGACTCCCAGTGCCTATCAAATCCTCAGTCTAGAATGAGTTCTGTACTTAGAATCTCAGCTGTGATGTGATAAGTTTGGAAGGGCACACCGAGGCATTGCAATCTGTAAGGTTTAGCAGTGTGGTATCAGAGTGAAAATCGCCAAGTTGCTATGAACAAATACAACCTTCCACGCCATTCCACAGACTGAGGTAGAACAACCCAGACCTTAAATTAGACATGATATGATCATTTAGAGAAAGCATTCAGGAAGCTCTCTAGGGTGGATAGCATAGCATACCTTACCCCAACCAACCAACACACGTACACACACACACACACACACGCACACACACACACACACACACACACACACACACACGTGGATGTCTCCTGGGAGGAGGAAGGTAACATGAGGCACATAGGGCTCATGCCTCCTTCAGAACCAGATAGCTCTGGTTTGTCATTTGAGGTGAGGTCTCAAGAGGAAAAGTGGCTGCTTAGGGCTGGCTCCCTCCAGCAGCCACAGGGACTGGCTAGTTCAGCTTTGCAGGATGGACCAAAGGCATGACTTAAAGAGGAGAACAGCTCTGAACTGTGCTCATAACATTACCACCAGAATGTTCTAGGGACCTGTAGATGGAGAAGTGATAGCAATTAAGAGGAGTTTTACAGGAAATAGCATTAGGGATTAGATGTGGTCTCAAAAGCCCAATTGCCATTGTCTCTGTGGCAGGATGGCTGACAACAGGCAAATGGGTTTCCAGTAACGTGCACAGCTGCTGGGATTTGCATGTTGAGACACTAACCACACACTATGAGGAAGGAGGAGGAATCAGATGGCTTTGGTAGCAGGACAGTGAAGGGCCTGTCACTCAGTACAGAAAACAAGGTTCACAGTGCACATGGCCAGAACCAACACTTCCTGGGTGAAGTGTTGCTGCAAGGACTTTGGAGTGTGGAGCTCCACTAAGTTCTGCTGGTGGTAGAGTTTATGCTAGAATTAGGAAACAAGGATGCATCACTGGCTTTCCTTAGGAAACTGGAAATCTGTAAGAGCTAGTCCAGTGAGCAGCGGGTGGGCATGGAACACAAAAATGAACCAGACACAGCAGAAGTTCCTGCATGAAATGTTCAGAAGCAAGGCACCAGTGAGCTGGGGTAACTGTGTGGCATCTGACCACATGACTCAATCCGGAAGCTGTCAATCAGAGGACTCTCCTGAAATTCAGTGTGGATACTTCCTTCTCAACCAAAATTTATTGTCACCCAGGTTTCTCCGTAACCAACCTTATTAATGCAGTGTCTTCTTTATGTAGTACATATTAAGATACACACTCACACCTGTCTGATCCAAGTGTGATGAGGCAGGGGCTGCTGCCTTAAAGACTCGGCTCTGTTTCCTTTATTATTGTGGCTTGGAGAAGGTCTGCCTCCCAAGAGGCCAGGTATTGGGAACTTGTACAGTGTATGTTATGAGTTAGAGGGATCTTTAAGAGGTGGAGTTCCACAGGACAGCACTAGTCACACTGACCTAGAGGGATTCAACAGTTTTGGGGGACCCTCAGTAGTTTTATGACTGAACTGCTATAAAAGAAGAGATAGCCCTTCCCTCACTCTGGCCTTCTGTCCTGTCATGTGATCCATCACTAGCACCCACACACTAACTGCTAGGGTAACAACCCCAACAATTCCTTCAGCAGAAGCCGGTACCACATCCTTAGACCTCTAGAGAAGGGTGAGCTACATGAACCTCAGCTCTTCATAAAGTTATCTGTTCACATATAGTCAGATTTTAGCCATATAGCACAGGATAACTATACTACAACCAATGCACCAAAGGGAACAGGAACATAGACTTTTTTTTTTCCTGTCAAGAAGACACTTTTCCCTAGGGGTGCTGCCTTGTAGGGCCCCAGTGTATGAGGAGGCTCTTGGCCCTCATATGACTGCTGAACTGGGGCAGGGGACTGATATGTAGGGACATTCTACTCCAGAGGAGTGGGATGGAAGGGTTAGGGGTAGAGGGTGGGAGGGCAGGACTGGGAGGGGTGGAAAGAGGACACTGTGATGGAGATGTAACCTGAAGTAATAAATAAATATTAAAAAAGTTATCCCTCCACAGGCATTATAGTACAGAGACAGAAATAAACTAACACACAAATGTGGGCACAGGGTTTAAAAGAACGAGCCCTGGCCAGGTGTCTGAGGCCAGTTCACTCTAAAACATTAGCAAATGTGAGCCAGACATAGGGTATATGCCTGTAGACTCATGAGCCTGACATAGGGTATATGCCTGTAGACTCATGAGCCAGACACAGGGTGTGTGCCTGTAGACTCATGAGCCTGACACAGGGTGTGTGCCTGTAGACTCATGAGCCTGACACAGGGTGTGTGCCTGTAGACTCATGAGCCTGACACAGGGTGTGTGCCTGTAGACTCATGAGCCTGACCCAGGGTGTGTGCCTGTAGACTCATGAGCCTGACACAGGGTGTGTGCCTGTAGACTCAGCACTCTAGAGGTGGAGGGAGGGAGAGCACAATTCCAAGCTCAGCTTTTGACTAGTGTGAAAATGGGCTACTGAGTGGGACCCTGTCTCTAAAATATTACTGTAATCATTACAAAAATAGGTTAAACAATAAAACCACCATGTGGGGGCTGAAGGGATGGTTCAATGATATGATACTGTAAATATATAGGAAAAACATTTGATGTAATTAAGACCGTATTAATTATTAAAAACTGAATATACTAAGAACAGAAGGGAACTTCCTCTGGCTGAGAGAAAACCTACTGAAATACTTTACCTCTAACATCTTAGATCCTGTGAAAACCTGGGATGTCTGCTCACTGTTGCCAGGGTCAAGACACAGATTTCCCCCCATTATTTCTAGTCAACATACTGGAAGTTGTAGCCAATACAATAAAAACAAAATATAGACAACAGAAAGAAAGAAAGAAAGAAAGAAAGAAAGAAAGAAAGAAAGAAAGA
>CAJQZJ010011617.1:3963387-3988496 GCA_907164525.1 Lophiomys imhausi
ACAGACAGTGCACCCCTAATACACACAGACAGTGCACCCCTAATACACACAGACAGTGCACCCCTAATACACACAGACAGTGTACCCCTAATACACACAGACAGTATACTCCTAACACACACAGACAGTGCACTCCTAATATACACAGTGTACCCCTAATACACAGTGTACTCCTAATACACACAGACAGTATACTCCTAATACACACAGACAGTATATTCCTAATACACTAGACAGTACACTCCTAATACACACAGATACAGCATACCCTTCACACAGAAAGACACATGTACTTCTGACAGAGACTACACCTCACACAAGGAAACACCACCACATACATATAGGCAGCCAGACACTAAACACACAAATGTGCTATACATGCCCACTCCTCCCTATACACACAATAAGACACATTAAACCACACATATTCTCTAACACTAGAAAGTTCCTTCCAGAAAAATAATGTTGAAGCAGTTAACATTTCCTACAAAAATTCAGGCGCTGAAGTATGCCATTCTATTTGGAGGGCGGTGTTTCCTCTGTGTCTGCAGATAGATACATAACCTCAGAATCATGAACCTATGGGTTAACCAAAATCACCTTTGCTTGGCCCACTGCAGGCTGTTCCCAGGTAGGTCCTGGGGATTCCATGGTATGCAGGGTGGATGTAACAGACTCAGGTCCTGAGTTCCACGAGGACTGTCACCTACAGCTGGCTGAGCACAGGGGATAGCTTCGGACCTGGAATCTGAGAGCAGTACAGGTTCCTGCTAGGTGGCCTGGGCTACACATGGAAGGTTTGTCTATGTCTAGTCCTAGCAGGCCACTGAGCAGTAGGAGACCAGCCAGAGCAGATATGAGCACTTGGGCAGAGTTCCTCAGTGGTCAGAGCCTAGTTTAGGACTCTGGATGGAATATGCTAGGCACCTCTCATTCTGGTGTCAAAAGGCTAGTGTTTACTGAGTCTAGAGGCTCAGTAAACCCTGACACCTGGAGTCTTAACCAGCAGAGTAACTGGGCACTGGACCTCCTCCACAAACATCCCAAGCTCTGTATTCAGCTCTAATCTAAGCTGGCTGCCACCATCAAGGCATGAAGAGACACAGTAGGTCTTGATCAAAGAGCCTTTCTATGATCCTGGCCGTCTCTCAGAGGCCCTGCTGCTCCAGAGCTACCTAACCCCTCCTTGGCACTGCAGGTATCCCAGTATCCTCTGGAGGAGGACAGCATGGAGTTCATGTTCCTGCCCTGGCCCCAGTCTTAGCTGGACCACTCTTCTGTCTTCCCTCCCAACACTGATTTTCTCTCCACCTAGCTTTTGTTGCATCGGGCAACACGCATCCTGATTCTTCATAGCTTACCCATGGATGGTGAGAATTTGTTCTCTACAGACATTCATTCTTGGCAAGGAAAATCTTCAGACTTTTAGAGCCTGGGAGGTTGAGCTCACATATGATATAACATTAGTTGCTATGGTGTGCAGGCTAGAGAACTCCAAGGGAGTCAAGGGAGGTGAGACCTGGGCCCTGCCCGTGAGGTTTCTGTACCCTAGCAGAGCAACTTGGGCTAAGCCAGGCCTGGATTCCACTCATATGTACATAGTGATTTCCATCTTAGTGCACCAAAGAGCTGAACTCCTGGCTTAAACTGGTTGATGAATGACAATTGCTCAGTTGTCAGTAGTTTTGTGAACTAAATGATAGATAGCAAATTGGTGACCTGAAATTGGTCATAATGGCAGCATTTAGACCATAGACAAGGGCAAATGGGACAGCATTTGCCAGCCCAACATTTATTCTACTCACTGATTAATTGGTTTGTTTAATGGCAATTGGCTGTTAAGTAGTAGATATGTTCTGGGAACTCACCTGACACAGAATGCACACAAGATAATTAAGAAGTAAGCCTCTCCCCCCTAAATAGCTCACTCTATAGCTTTAAGACCCTGGAAGTTGATGTATATGATAGGTGTATGTGACAAAAGCACTGGGAGTTTGACACACAGTGTCCTCTATGGAATACAGGAGGATAGTTCTCCCCAGGGAGATGACCCTGCCTTCCTTAGCTGCCTCAAACAGTCCATGCTCATAAAAGATCCTTATAACATCTTGAGAGGTCTGCACCCAAGGCCTTAAGCTGTTTTCTGACAGCCTATGCTCCTCTCAGTCTCCCAACACCAGAGTGAAGGAATCTTACATTGGGGACCTTAACTGTGCGAGACAAGAGAGACTGTGGCACATAGCAAAAAGTGCTGCCTCAAAAATGACATCCACTGCTGCAGTCCATGGCTCAGTAACTTCACTGTTCCAAACCCTAGCCTCTAGGGTGCTCCAGTTAGCTCAGCAGTACCTGCTGCAGGAAGTGCTGACTGTTGCTGGCCTACCTCTTCCCTGACACACCTGGGATACCATAAGGGTGCTTGGCTTTGTCTCCCTGGAATTCATTTCAGAGCTGAAAAGTGCAGAGGCCCCAGCTATCTCTTGTTACATAAATGAATGAATAAAATGAAGGTGAAGTTATGGGGCTGGCCAAATAGCTCAGCGGATAAAGACACTTACCACTAAGCCTGATGATTTGAGTTTTGTCTCTGGGATCTACATGGTAGAAGAAAGAACTGGCAAGTTGTCCTCTGACAACCACACACACACCATGGCACTTATGTAAAAAATAACTAATAAGGTTAAGATAAAAGACACTTTTCCAGGTGATCACAAATATCTGGATACATGTGTACATACACATCCATACATGTAGACCTGTGTTTGTGAATGCACGCATGTATGTGTGTCACTTTAACATGAACTGTTGGATGGCCTGAGATCCCATGATGTTCATCCTTAGTGCTAGAGCCTTCACTTTCCTACCTCTTCCAGCTACCATCCTGAAACTGCAATATCCAGACTGCTTACTGAGACGCTGGCTGGAGAGGTTGCCTTGTGAAGAAAGGGAAGGAGAAAATCTTTGTGGTCAAGGATTGTTTATTAGATGTATATTTTGAAAACCACAAACTCAACAAGAGTTCTGTATCCAGAATGTACAGTCAATTTTCAAGCTGGAAAGAGAAAGAAATAGGCTGTCTAATTCCAAAATGGACCAAGGCCTACCAAACCCTTTGCCAGAGAAGACTAGGACCTCATGAATGGGTTTGACCTCACTGACCACTAGCAAAAGCCAATTTACTGGATGTTCTGTAGGTGACAGAATTTCCCTAAAGGGAGATGGGTCACTGGGTCAGGGTTTAGCAGTGGGGAGAGGCTGTGACCATAGTGACAGTACTGGAGGAAGGGAAGTTCTCTGCATTGTATAACAAAATCTCAGAGAATGGTCCACTCTCCCCTCTTCCCAGACAGGAAAACACACCTGGCAAATCTGAACAAGCTCACACCTAACATGATTTCAGGACATCTGTTTCCCACTGTTGATATTTGCTCCCTGTTAAATCATATGCCATCCTTTCTGGGAGCTAGTAAGGAGAATTCTGGGCCTCTACACTCTTTCTGGAAGCTCTGAACAGTCCTAAAATCATTTTTAAATGAAGGCTCTTTAGAATTCTTACTAGATTGCTACTCTGGCAAAAACACATTAGGAACTTCAGGACCGATGATAGGTAAGACACACAGCTGCCTTTCTCCACTCTCCTCCTCTGATCTGAAAATCTCTCTGGCCCCCGCTAGATCAGACATTCTCCTTCTTCTAGGTCTGTAGACTTACTGATGCCTATAGCCTACTAGGTATATGGAAGGAAGACCTCAGTGCCTGCGTCACTCCAGCTCAGCCACACCAGGCCCCTCTACAGCCTATATCTACTGCCCATGACACTTCTCACAGTTTTCTCAGAGCTTATAGGAACAAAGAAGAGCCCAGACTTCTACCTCTGCCATGACTGGTGTGGGGGATGAACCTTCTTCAATGGAGAATAAGTACATCACATACAAATCTCATGAAAGTTAATTTTTGAACAAGTGTCAGCACACTGTTGCCAATGCAGACAGACCAAAGGGATATTACTCTCACACCCAGGGGGCAATGGGCTCTGCTTAGGACCCAGGCCCATAGAGCAGCTAAAGGTCTCAAAACAGCCATGAGGAGCTTGTCTCCCTCCTCTTCCTCCTCCTCTGTAAACTTTTCCAAAATTGTTTTGAATGAGTGCTCCTTGCCTAGGCTCACTGAAGCCCATGAGCATGAGCACATGAAGAACACACGGCCCAGCAAACACCTGGAAGGAGAAATCAACCACCAAGAACAGCAAACTCTGTACCAGGGGACAGGGATGGGTACTGCGTCAGTCAGCGTGGCATCCAAGTGATTTCTACTAGCTGATAGAGACACTTGTATTTGCTCAGTGTTGAGCCTTTTGATTGTTCTTTTTTTGTTTGGGTTTTTTTTTCTTTTTCTTTCTTGTTTTGTTTTGTTTTGCTGTTTTTGCTGTCCTTACCTGTTCATTCAAGTCATCCAGATGTGTAACTATCTAGGACATTTTGATCATAAATTCATTTACAACAAGATTATTTACAGAAGGCTGATGTAGATGTAATACTAAATGCACTCATGGAACAACTTTGGAAAGCTCCCACATTTACATGACTGATAATTTTAAAGTGCAAAGAAGAGGGCAACTAGGCACTTGGCTGCAGCAAGAGGCTGGAGCAAGAGCAGGGCTCCTGGGCCATGGCCTGCATACCCTGTACTCACAGCAGCCCTGGGCAAATAAAGGTGTTTCATTAGTTTACTGCCATTAGCTTTGTCTGTGTTTTCCAAACTGAACCATCTTCCAGCTGGAATTCACAGGGCCTTCACCATTCTGGCTCCTGACATTGTTAGACCAAACTCTAGATGTTTTGCTTCTGAACCAGGCTCTCCTGGAAGAAAGGTGGGGAAGGCAGGCTCTGAAGGCTGAGTTCCTGAGTCCACAGAGATGCCGCATGAGTAGGTGCAGCAAACCTTGCTCCTAGCAAAATGTTCAGTCTCAACCAGAGGGACTTCCTATGTCTAAAAGATGAAGCCAATTGTATCAACCAGAGCACCAAGTTGGCTGCACGGAATTATGAAGCTGTCATATACTGGTGTCTCCAGCTTCAAGGGACGTTGATCTTCATCAGTGGTAATTGGTTTTTTGTTTGTTTGTAACTAGACTTTCTAGAAACTTCCGTTGCTTTCCTTACTCTTCTCTCCTCGCTGAGTAAGCTGATTCTCATCAAAGGAGTCCTTATCTTTATGTAGATCTCAGGAGCCATAACATTCCTGGGTAGTGGAGAGCACCCAGCCCTCATCATTACTATTTCTCTATCGAGGTGGCATTTATGTGGCTTTAAACTCTTCCTTCCAGCACAACCCTTTAACACAGCACTTCCTGGGCTTGGTGACAGATACACCCTTAGGAGATGCTGACACCCATTTCTCTAGCTACTAGTTTAGCTGAGCAGGGTTACATCCTGAATCCTTGCATACGTGGAGCTCTCCTTGTTGGGGAGAAGTGCAGCCCATCTGAGACACAACAGGAACACAGTGGCATAGTGCTTCAAAATTTGATCAATGTGCAACCCATCTGTGCCCAGGACACGTGGCCAGGGCTGCTGGAAACCTCCCAGAAAACACTGAGTTCTAGTACCTTGGAGGCGATCTCCAAGCACAGTGGAGATCTGCTGGCAAGTGACAAAAATCAGGTAGTCCTGCAATTGCACCCATCCTTGGTTAAGAAATGTTCCACTGGACACACATGCTCTAGCTTTCTGTTCTCCGTCTACCTCACTATATACAATGAGAAAAGCTGGGGCTGCTGTCTAGCTGTGGAAACAGAGCAAGCCTATACAACCTCACAAATGCCTGTCTCCTGACTATCCCTCATTCTTCTTTGCAGAGGGTCCAGACCAGACTGTGATGGGTTGGAGTCTCTACCTGTCCCAGTTTCTTGTCACCACTCTTAACATTTGCAATTTGGAGGAAATTCCAATGGGCTTTATCTAAACATCTGTTAGTTTACCCAGCTAAATCTCCTTAGCTTCTGACCCCTAACAAAGACCTCGCAAGCTGTACATTTCTGTAGACCTTTATAGTTTTCAGAGCACTCTCATGGGTGACCACATCATGATATGAATGCATTTAGTTGTAGGGTGTGGGCAGCAAGGGTGTCAGATCATACCTTTCCTCCCCTATCTTCCTGATTTTGGGTATAGCTGGTGTGAGGGAGGCTCAAACTGCCTCTGAAGAGACTGTGCTTTTGCCAAGGTTGATAAGGCAGAGCTGGAGGGACACCAGCAGATTTCAGTGCCTTGTCCCGGCCATGTCACCTTGGCTGAGTTGCAGAATCTGCACTCAGTTCCTTCAGCAGGAGGAGAAGGATGAAGCTTAGCAGAGCTCTATGAGGTCTGACGAAAATGTCTGCTGCACAGCCAAGTTTCCAGTTACATCTGGCTTCCCTAGCAGCTCCGATCTCAGCCTCTTCTCAGCTCTGATTTTACCTGGCTACTTAAACCATAATAGCCTGATTTTATTCCGTCTATTTTCAGATGATGAGAGAAGATACATTTAGAATGCAGACACTCAAATCTTTTTTTCTGAGATTCAAGCTGCCCACAAAATCCCTGCTTGATCTCTGAATTGTATATAGTAGAAGCTTAACACCAGATGATTAGAATCCAACAAGGGTAAGGAAAGTGTGGCAGACAGAGCATAATACAGTACAGGCATGGGGAAACGGGGCATATTCATGTGTGTGTGCGCGCGCGCGTGTGCACTTGCGCATGTGCGTGTGTGGTGTATAAGAAAGTGTGAACTTCACCAACCTTGCCAGCAATGAGGAGAGATCCTCAGAGACAGGGCTGGCAAATTTTCAGTATATTTTTCTGGTCCTCTATTAAGAAAATCACCTATGGAGCATTGTCTGTCCCAGGAAACCCCTCTATGTTGAGACTCTTAAAACTTCAAATGCACCAGGAAAAAGATCTTCTGCAAATGCTACCCAGAGAACATTGCTGTTGGGAGTCTGTCTTTGGCCTAGTCTAGACCCTAGCAATCTCGGCAGGGTTCTGCGGGTCAGGGCTGGTCCTACTTGGATCCAGGTCAGGAATGCTTCTGGTCCTCAGATTACACTTTATGTAATCTCAGAGAGGAGGCGGCTAGCCTATTGCTGAGCAAGACACCTGTGCTGGTCAATCATTTGTCCATTTACCACAAGCTAGGGTCATCTGGGAAGAGGGAACCCCATGTGAGAAAATTTCTCCATCAGATTGGCATACACCATGTCTGTGGAAGCATTTTCTTGATTTTTTTTTCACATGGGAAGGCTGATCCCATTGTAAATGGCAGCATCCTGGGCAGGTGGTCCTGGGTTGTATAAGAAAGCAAATCAGAGAACAGCTCTCCTCCATGGTCTCTGTTTGCTGAAGAACTTCTTACAAGTTCTCACCCTGACTTCCCTTCATGATGGACTAATATATAAACTGTAATGTAAATAGACCCATTTCTCCCCAAGTTGTTTAGCCCAGCAGCAGAAAAGAAAACTGAACCAGAAGAGTGTCCTTGCAAGAGGTAGAGCCCAACTCTTCTTGTTACTCTGGGGATTGGGAATTCAGTCTGGTCTGGTCTCCCAGTAGCTGTGACAACAAATCTTGATTGTCAGCTTGTGTTCTCAGGAAGGGTAACCAGGAATGAGGACCCTCCCCCAACTTCCAGCAGGTGGTGGCTGTTTTCTCCATCCTCTGTTGATGGCAGCACCTAGCTTCTTCAGCATCTCAAAGTAGACTGCAAACTAATGATCCTCCAGGAATCTTCCATGCCATTAGCACCAGATTGTGACTGCTGAGACATCCATGCTAATGGACTGAGCAGCTATAGGGTTCCCAGCCTTTCTAGAAAGCGGTTATCACAGATAGACTACTCAGCCTGTTGTATGAGCCAAGCTAGAGAAGCATTGTGAACATGTTCTATTGGTTCTCTTCCTCTAGAGAACCCTGGTTGATTCACAGAGCTGTGATCTTGCATCTACCATGATAGGGACTAAATACAAAGGTCCCAGCACAGCCATAGCACTTGTGATGAACATGACATGGGTGGGTGCCATGGCTAAGGGAATCCACGGCAACTGCTGCCCTGATAGTCACAGACCCACACTGGGGCCAGTCTGCTATGTTCTGAAATGTGCTCATGTTGTGTGAGATGAGGATATATCTCCTCATACCAGTTAGGGAAATGGTGACAGACCAAAATAACCATCGCATATAACCTAGCAATCCAATGATCCAGGTGAAAGAGCATGGATAAGCTAACAGCAGCTGCATCACTGAAAAGTCCACCCCAACCTGGGTGCCAACCCATGGAAGGTGCATCCCCATACCTCTCTGCATGGCTCATGGAGTCAGATGGAGAGTCTTCTGTAGGCAACTCATCTGGTCAGAGGACCTCCTCACCACATAGTTGTCTGTTGCATCCATAACCTGAGTGAAGAGCCTTGTAATCTGGCTAGTTTCAGGAACTTCCTGAGTCACATGATCCTCCCTCCCTACTTCAGGAGGGAGTGTTTTGATCTATAGGAAATTCCTCTAGGAGTATCCCATAAATCACCCCAGGGCCTCTCCTTTGTAGACACTTACTGCGGGGTCAAGGTATCATTGACTGTCTTCGAATCTCCAATGCACTAAGCTGGACAGTGGTGAGTTTGCCTTTCAGGTCCAGTTCTGGCTTCCTGCTTTTGCACAAGTGAATTTTTATCCCAATAGCAATGAGTGTGATTCCTAGTTTTCATAATTTGGTTCTGAGATGATTTATAGCTAGTGTGTTAATTATGAATATATAAGCATTACCATTTTTATAGCCTTCATGGATATGGATCAGCGGAGAATCAACCATTACCCTATTGTTTACATTTATCAAGGAGCTCAGGCCCATGTATTTGTAAACCAATAGCCACGATCCAGACCCCAGGGGCCAGGAAGCTGCTTCTCAGGCTCCTTAGACTGCACCAAATGCAGACTGCAAACTTCCTCCCAGGAGCTGCCTGCCAGAAGCCCTTGTCAGAGTCTTTCCCGCTTTTCTTTCAAAATGTTATAAAGACACAGAGGAAGCCAGTGTATCATGCAGATACTGAAAAATGAAGCCTTCAAACTCTCCTACTTCCAGAGATTGAGGAGGAATTAATCCTAAATAGCTAAAATGGCAGAACCGAAAGGAGGAAGTTTGGAAGAACCAAACATGAAGAACTTACTTCAAGTGCTAGCAACACCCAGGGATTAAAAGTATTCAGCCTGACTCCCATTCCTGATCCTGCCTCTGACTGCAATCTCAGTTTAAATGCTAAAGTTCTCAGAGGTTAACTGTAGTCAAGGTCCCCAGCCCTTGACACCTAGGACTCCATCAAAGTCACGCCTGAAGTGCATCATTCACCACGCAGTCTGTGCCTCCTCTGTGGTCCTGGATCCTATGCCTTAGACATGATATCCTTGTGGGCTGGAGAGATAGACAAAAGGCTTCATTTCCTTTGTCCCAAGGATCCCAAAGTTCTGCCACTGAAGGTGGCTCAGTCTTCAGGGCATGACATGGCCCAAGCTTCTTAGTTCTTTATCTGGAGAAAGGGGACAGTTGTCCCTGATCATTCAGTAGAGGCAAGTGTGAAGAGAATGAGCCCAGTGTCTGGACAATGGGCTCTAGGGAAGTAGTCACAGAAAGAAACTCTTAAGAAACAGACCACAGCATGAGCAGCCTCTCCCAGCTGCCATGGACCTCTGGAGCCCCTCTGGTACTACTTTATGTGGAGCACTTCTTGAAATGCCAAGATTTGCCCTGGAAAGAGAAGCTTCAGGGAGGACAGACTAGGGATGCGGAAAGCTACCTGAGCTATACTCGGAGAAGAACATCTGGAAATTGTGGAGGGAGAAAGTGGGGGGGGGTGAGAGTTGGGGATTCACTTTGTTTTGATCTTGGTCCTGTCTCTCTGATTTTGAGCATCCCTCATGTTGTGTCACACTGGCTTTGGTCTAAGCCTGGAGAGCTGCTGTGTCAAATGCAGGTAGGTATCCCAAGAAGACTGGAAAACAAAGGAAGACTCCACCCTGGGTGTAAGGTAGGGGAGGCTCAGAGAGAAGGGCCAACAGCCTCATAGCAGGGAATAACAGGAAATGAGCTGCAAGCACGAGCAGGTGAGATACTGGAGTCAGTCTTTGATGTTCTGCACAAGAGGTGTTGCAGCAGTGGCTTGACCCCTGAGAGGTCCCACCTGCTCTCACATAGTTTGCCCCTCTTGTCTATTTAGTAAAGTGTATCCAAAGTAACTGCATCTTTATGTTAGCAGGAAGCAGTGCACGATCAAATGAAAGTCCCCATTGGACAGTTGCTCTCTGTTAACTATTTTGTATAATAAATGGGTTAGGCTGAAAATGGCCAATTTGATGGTGGCCTAGACACAAATTGTCTACTTTCAATACATCTTCCAGAAACACATGGTCTGTTTTTCTGGCTCCCAGTAATCCTATCCTGGATACCACTCCTCCGTCCAGTGACTTTGCCAACCCGTTAGAGCATCCACATGGGGCAAATGTGGATGGAAGTCACTTGACACTGTCATGACAGACTCTAGCTTTGGGGTGGGGTTGATCATTCAGTCACAAAATCCTTTTCTTACAAGCATGAGGACCTGAGTTTGATTCCCAGAGCCTAGGTTTTAAAGCCAGTTGTACATGGTGGTACACACTTGTAATCCCAGCGCTGGGGAGGCAGAGATAGGTGGACCTCTGGGACTCACATGACAGTCAGCCTAGCCTCCTTGGTGCTCTCTGGACACAGTGAGAGACTTTGTCACAAAAAAAAAAATGGAGAAGAGGAGAAGGGAGAGGAGAGGGGGATAGATGCTGCGTGGGGAATAACATCCAAGGTTGTCCTCTGACCTCCACATGCACATATACTTTCACATACACGTGTACCTTCACACAAACATGCACACATGTGCACATGTGTGCACACATACTCAAGACAAAAAAAAACCTAGCTCCTTCCCCTCTCCCCAGTTCCCTTTCCCATGCTTCTCCCTCTCCCTCTCCCCACCTCTGTCTCCCCATCCCCAGAAAGTCTTTCTGACAGAACCCTGTACTGGTTCATGTTCGTGTTCATTGGAATGTTGTGTTTTGATAGATGTGGCTTTATACTTAAACCTATCAAAGCTGACAATAAAGCCTTACTGATTCTGAATGAGTCAAAATGTTTTTCTAATAAAGTTAATGGCTCCATTGCTGAGGCTCTGCCTCTGAGAGGCATGTGGGCTGTGATTATGTTTTTGTGCCACAATCTTTCCAGACACCACTGTGGTTTATCTATGGCCCCACAGAGATTTTTGCTTGTATATATGAGCACCACATATGTTCCTGGTGATCATAGAGACCTGAAGACAGTCAGGGAAGGAGCTACATACAGTAGTGAGCTCTCATGTAGGTGCTGGGAATTGAAAGCAGGTCCTCTGGAAGAACAGCCAGTGTTCTTAACCACTAAGCCATCTCTCTGCCCCTCACAGAGATTTTTAATACATTTTTTTCTTAAGGAAAATCTGAGGACATATGTGACTATTTTGCTCAATTTTAGGTAACAGGCAATGTCACAATCACTTAGACTATAGAGAGGCTCCGCTCAGAAGCTAGAATGTGGACAGCTCACTTTGAGGTGGTGCTCTTGGTGTCCCACCAGAAACTCCTCTCCTCCAGAGTGGAAATGACAGTGGTTCTGGTGCTTCTGCTTCTCCTCCATCTGTCCTTCCCAAACATCCACCTATGGTCCCCTCCACATGGTGGCATGTGTGCTGAACTCTAGTTTCCAGTAACTCTGGAGACTGCAAGCCCACCTCAACCCAGCACCTGTTGGTTCACGTATGAGTAGCGGGGACATACAGAACTCTGTGAACTGCCTCTCCATGATTAGAGACACATAACAGCACTCACAAACTCCCCTATAGCCTGTCTCTTCCCCTTCTCTGAGATTAGCAATTTTATATGACAAGTGGGTGTGAAGAAGTTTGAGAAGGGAAATGGTTCTGAATGACCTCTGTGGCTGAGTTTTGGTGTGGGACTGTCCCCTTTCCTTCATGCCTGTGGAAGGATATCTGCTCAGATCAACAGGTCATGGGCATGAGCTGGGAGACTGAGAATGTGTTTCTCACAAGCTTCCAGGTTGTGCTACAGCGGCTGGTCTGAGGGCTCCAGTTTGGGAATCATGCCGTTACCCTGACCCTTTCCTTAGAGACACTTCCCTTTCTTCTCCCTTCCTAGGGACCCATGAGTGGTCGCACTCAAACTGTGTGCAATCAGGGCATGGCATTGTCACACCTGAGCACACCTGATTGGGTATTCTGCTTTACTAGGCTGGGAGGGCCCAGTGCAGAACAGGAACATGTGAACCCCTTGAACCTCGTGGTATCACAGCCAGCTGAACACAGCTTATTGGTCCTGTGTTGAGGAGAAATGTGTTAAGTCTTTCTTAAGGCCATCAGGGTACTTTGTGCGTGGCTAAAATGGCCACGGTGGAAATAAGATATAGTCACACCAACCCAAGTTTCTCTGAACAAGTGTTTATCTAAGGAAGACACACCCAGTGCCAAACATTTTACCAGATATGCAAGCTGTACCTAATAATACAGTTTTCTTCGATATGAATGGTACACTTCAGCAGACCTTAAGACACACCCAGAAAACTCATGTTGTATGCTTTTTCACACTAGCAGGTATATTTAAGGAGTCACATAAATGGTGGGAAAGGGGAAAAAATAAATAAATAAAAAGGACATAATTTAATATTGAAAACTGAGTATTCATTTGGAATAAACCAATTTATAAAGCTGGAAGTGACAGGCTGGAATTAAATGCACTTTCCTTTCATCACTGTTTTTCTAACCCTTCATCAGCCAATTACACTCTCAAATCATTTAGCAGAAGGATCATCTTTACTCACTTTTAAAGTAGATAAATTCTTCTTAAAATCCATTTTAATATCTAGTTGACAGCTAATTTACATCTGTATTTATCATTTTCCTAAGTCTTCTCTGTGGGAAGAAGGTTTTCATTCAGAATCCATGTTCTGGACCCTAGGCAGGTGTCTCAGCACAAGGGCATATCAGTACAGCAAAGTGCTAAGAAACAATTTAACATGTCTCCAGGCAGTCCTGAAGCCCACTATCCAGTAGGCAGTGTTTCTACCCTCAGGAATACTTTCAGGGTGTTTAGTTACTCATTTCATGGCTGCAACAAAATACTTAACAAAGGCAACTTAAGGATGAGGGAGTATACTTTGGATCACAGTTTTGGGATACAGCCAATTTTAGTGAGGAATGCATGGTAACAGAAGCAGGGGGGCAGCTGACCTCATTACATCCAAAGTCAGGCAGCAGAGAGAGGTGAAGGCTGGTGCTCAGCTCCCCATGTCCTTTTTAATCATTCTAAAACACAAGCCCATGGAATGGTGTTGTCTGAGGTTAGTGTGTGTCTTCCTACCTCAACTAGTCTATGTGGTGCCTCACAGACATTCAAAGACACTTTTCACCAAGGTGACTATAGATCCTGTCAGGTTGACAATCAATGTAAGTCATCTCAATAAGAATGTTCATTCTGTGCTGTCTTTGAGGACACATACACACACTCACACACATGCAATAGGACTGAAGTCCATTTAAGGACAAAAGTCAGCCCAACATGCATCTCTTGTTCTAGGTGATGGACATTTAAGCAAGATGTAGTTCTTATTATGGCACAGAGAGCTTCTACTCCCTATTATCTCAAAATGACATGATTTAATTTTACATGTAAATTTTACTTGTATTAAGCACAAATCACACTTTTGTGGTTTGATTGACCCTGGAATATAGCGAAGAAGTCAACAAAAGCATTATCTATGATCAAAAGTCACTTTCCCCCAGGCTTCTAGGTAACTGGGTGAGACAACACTTTTCATCCAACTGCATACGTGCACACTATGGTCTTCAGCTGACCAGGGCACACTTATCAACACCTCAGCTCTACTTACCCTCTGAGTCTTCCACTATTGGGGATGACAAACTCTATCATGAACAACTATTAAGACTAATAGAAATTATGCATTTCTAGGGGACAGTATGCAAAGCTATACCAAAAATCTGTTCCTCATATCTACCCCATCTCCCCTTCCTTCACACCCCAACAAAATTTATCTTCCAAAATTCCTACACTCTCACCCCCGTTTTCTTGCTTCCAAGATCCCTGTCAACTTTCTAGTTGATATTAACAAGGGGGCAATGGGCTGTCCCTCCCAAGACCATTTCCCTTGAAATAGCATTTTGTCAGTGAATGGGTTCCCTAGTTGAGGCAGGAGTCCCTCTTGGCCATGGTGGTCTACAGCTGAAGACAAGGGAATTTCCACTCTCACCACAGGCTCTCCAGTTTTCAAGATATGTTCAGTACTTAGGCATTGGGTACGTTTCCCTTTGCTATGACAGACTACCTAACAGAAGCAGCATAAGGGAAGAAGGGATTACGTTGGCTCATAGATTAGTGAGTATAGTTCGTCATACTGGAGAAGGAATAGCAGCTAGACACACTCCTCCTGTGGCTGTGGGGGCTTTTAGCTGCTGGCTGCATTGTGGTCGTAGAGAGGAAGAGATCAAGGGCAGTACAGGAATCAAGTCTCATCATCAAGGTCCAGCCATAACGGCCCCTACCTGACATTTAGGTACTATGTCCCAAAGCTTTCACACTCTCTCCAGACTGCCCCATCAGCTGGGGACAATTGTTAAAGCAGATGCTCCTGTGTGGAACACCTCACAGTCAAATCATAACACCACAATATAAACTTTACACAAAAGTTGAAGAGACAGATATATAAACCATGGTGTATTTTAGTGCACAGTCAGTCACAGTTTTCATGTTTCGAGTCAAACATGATGGATAGTTGATGTTAAATATTGATTGCCATTTTAACAGGATGTAAGATCACCTAGGAGACAAATTTCTGGGCATGATTGTGAGATTAGGTTAACCTAATGGGGAGGATACACACTAAATTTGGGATAGGATCCTGGACTGAATGAAAGGAGAAAGTGAGCTGAGCACCAGTTTTCATCTCTCGCTGCTCCCTGACTGTGGATGCCATGTGACTGGCTGCCTCACGCTCATGCTGCCATGATCTCCCTGACATGATGGTGTCTTGCAGCAGCTTTCCTCAGCAGAATTCCACATCAATCTCCATCACCGTGGACACTCCATGCCAGTCAGGCTTCACCTTCATGCTTCAAACATCAGACTCCAGGAACCTCGGTTGAAGAAACTGATCTCCCCACACATCATCTGAGCACACAGGCTTTTTTCTTGAGCCTCAAATGACCCACATCTCTTGCATTTTGGATGCTTGTAAAAAAAACAGTACCATATGGATACATCAGGTTCTTCTGCTATCTCACAATGTTCTAGGCTCTTTGGACCAAATTAGTTTTCAGTTTTATATCCAGGAGCCTACAATGTGTGAGAATCTTATACTTAAGATGCCTTTACTACTATCTATGTACAATCATGCTGTTTCTCTTTAATGGCATTAATAATTTTAATAATTGGCACTTTAACAATTAAGCTGCTTTGTCCTCCACCTTCTCCACATTTTAAATGTGCTTATTCTCCTGTTTTCACTAAGCTGTGTATTTTTCACATCTTTTTGTTCTGTTGTCTGACCTGCATTCTCACTTTAAGTCTGGCTAAGACAGCAAAAAGTGTGAGCACTGTACCATCTTTAAATTGCCCCCACCAAATTAATTATTCCATTACTTTTGAATCCAGCCTCACTTGAATTTTCTGGGGGAAAAAAAGAGCATAGCCATATTCTTTGCCAGAATGTCACACAAATATCCCCTAATCCACATAAATGTCCAACTGAAACATTACAAGTGTAATCTCTACTGACCATTTATACTGGATTATGGTCTTCTGAACTCCCACCAGTATCACCCTCTGAACTTTGCATGCTAATTCTCAGGGTTCTTTGGATCACAAATCCGAATTCTTCCTTCAAACCAGTTGTAAAAGCATGCAAAATGCATGACCATGTTTATCACAGCAACAATCCCACTTCTCAATGCCAATTTACTATGTTACTTTTCTTCTCACCATGACAAAATTCCTTACAAGACAATTTAAAGGGAGGAAGGCTTATATTTTTTTAATCAAAGTTTCAGAAAAGATAGACCAAAAGACAGAATCCATCATGGTGGACAAGGCATAATGCTGAGACTAGTCCAATGGAGGTAATGGGAACACACGTCAGAGGGTTCCCACACCAAGAAGTGAAGATCTCAGGGAAGAGCAAGAAGTGGGTACCACCTTCAAGGACAGTTCCATGGGGCTCACTTCTGCTGGCTAATCCACATGTTCCAAATGGGTCCCACAAACTCCCCAGACAGCACCATCCCCTGATATCAGACCAAATGTTTGAACACATGACTCTATGGGGCCATTTCACACTCATACTGTAACAGAGGTTTGCAGCTTTAAAGGAACTACAAGGGCAATGTGTGGAGAAAAAAACCAAAACCAAAAACAAAACAAAATAAAACAGAAAACTCTTCAGGAGCAGTGAGGGGATCAACAGGGGTCTTTATAACAGACAAGTTTTCAGATGTATGTACAGCAAGATACCCTTCAAATAGATGACATTTAGTGTAAGTCATATTAATGGCATTTAAACTGATCCTGAACACATGCTAAACCTACATTTTTAGTTATTTTGTGAACGTGGCATCTTTAAAATGCCTGGAATGGGCAAAAATAAGGAATATTTCAAACCTTGAAACCTGTGTTTGAATCCAGCCTTGGGTTGAACACTGCATCATGAATTCTCTGACTTCTAAGAGAGGCCAATGAGACTCTGCCCTGGGAAAGCCAAGGGAAGTTCCACAAGGGCAGTAGGAGTCACCCGAAATGGAAACTCCTCCTTGAGGCTTATCCCTGTGTGCTCACTTGGACGTGAACTGACCTTCTAGGTCATGTATGGAAATTTCAAGTTCACATGACTGAGTCTGTGCAGCTTCTTTGAGAATGTCTATCCCACAGGTGTGAATCCAGTTTGACCTTGCATGCCTGGGACTATGGGAAACACTTGGCTGCAGGCTGCTCTGCACCACAGATCTGCCCACTGTCCTGAGCAACAACTGTGAAACACTCCAAGAATAAGATACATATGTACCCTTTCAGTTCCTCAACCTCTTAACCTGTGTCTTCCTGCCTTGGTTTTTATGTTTTTCCATAGCAGTCAGCCCCACATGCACTCCTGCTCATCCAAAGAGAAAGGAACACTGTAAGAAAATTACAAAGCAATATTCTAAATGAAAATTGATGCAAAATTACTCTACAAAATATTGGCAAACCAAATTCAGTATCACATTAAGATGACCATGTGGCAATCAGATGACATTTGTAAGAACAAGGTCCACGAATGGAGTCACAAGGGATTTCTGAGTGGAACACTGGTGAAAATAATGAAGAACACAAGGATGGAAAGACATTGTGTGTTAGTGAATTGGAAGAATTAATATTTTTAAGATGCATGCATATCCCAGGGTGACCTTGAGTCAAGTGTAGTTGCTAATAGAATCCAAATTGTATCTTCACCAAAGTAAAAATAATTCCTAAAATGCAGTTTCTCAAAAGATGTTTAGTAACCAAAGCAAGCTGAGCAAACAGAATAAAGCTACAGGTATCTTTACTACCTGATCGCAAAATATGCCACTGAAACTACAGCAATAAGAGGGTAGTCCCAGCAAAATAAACATACAGACCAACTGAACAAGTGGAAAATTGTGCATTTATACTCTGTAGCCAAGTTTCCAGGAACACAAATGGAAAAAGCAATATTCTGTCTAATAAAAGATGCCCAGACATACAGAAAAAAAATGAAATTAGACCTTTCATTATGCCATACAAAATGGGTCAAAGACTTAAACATAAAATGCAAAACTATAAAACTGGAAAACAAAAGGGGGATGCTTAGTAACATTGCCCTGAGAAAAGCTAATTCAAATATGAACACCATACACAAACGACAGGAGCATAAATACACAAGTGGGATTGCATCACATTATAAAAATGAGGAAGCCATCAACAGTGAGGAGACAATGTATGGAACGAGAGTAAGTGTAAATCAAATGTCTACTAGGGTTAGGGGCTACTATTTAAAATAGGTAGAATTCAACTCATCAGCAAGCAAACAGCCCAAATAAAATGAGAGAAAAAAGAAACAAAATAGTCATTTCTCAAAAGAAGACACAAATGGCCAACAGGTACATGAAAACTGTTGAACATCACAAAATCATGGCGCAAATTAAAATCATGATACGATTTTGCCTCAGTCAGTCAGGAATGACTATCACAGTGGTTCTCAACCTTCCTGGTGCTGCAGCCTTTTAACACAGTTCCTCATGTGGTGGTGAACCCCAACCATAAAATTACTTTTGTTGCTGTTTCATAACTGTTATTTTGCTACTGTACTGAATTGTAATGTAAATATCTGTGTTTTCTGATGGTCTTAGATGATCCTCGTGAAAGATTTTGTGACCCATAGGTTGAGAACCCCTGGGCTATCACCAAAAAGACAAAACACAACTAGTATTGCCGAGAATCTGGATTTAAAGGAATCCTGGTTCATGGTTAATAGGGATATTAAGTATTGCAACTGTATTAGTTTGCTTTGGGGTGTTGTAATAAAACACTGACCAAAAGTTACTTGAGGAAGAAAGGGTTTGTTTCAACTTACAGGATACAGTCCACCATCGAGGAATGCCGAGGCAGAAACCGAAGCAGACACTGCATGAAGGAAGGACCGGGACTTTGCTGCTTACTGGCTTGTTCCCCTGGTGCACTCAGCATGCTTTTTCACACAACCCAGAACCACCTGCCCAGGGATGGCGCTGCCTACATTGGGCTAGGCCCTCCTAAATTAATCAGCAATCAGGAAAATTCCCCACAGGCATGGCCACAGGCTGATCTGATGAATCTCATTACTCACCTTAAGTCCACTCTTCCCAGGTGGGTCAAGTAAACCACCAAGATTAGCCATCACAACAGCCATGATGAAGGTTCCCCAAAAGGTTAAAATGTAACTACCATATGACCCAACAGTCTCACTACTGGATATATATCTGAAGGTGTACTTGTATGCTGGATTCTGATCTGTAAATCAATGCATCAAAATGATAACTGTGAGCCCATGTTTGTCACATCATTGCAACGAGCCATGATTACAACGTTTATGCTACATCTAATGCTATTTCACCTTTCTAGTTGAATTATCTCTTGATCTCCTCTCCAACTTCCCCCCTCTGCCCCTGGCCATTGAAATCACCATTCTGTTCTTTACTCTATAGGTTACTGTTCTTTGGACCCCACACATTAGCAAGTTCATGCAATACTTGTCTTTCTTCTTGTTTGGCTCATTCTATTTAACATATAGTGTCCTGAAGATTCATCTATGCTGTTGCTGGTTACAAACTTTCCTTTTTTACTATAGCTAAATGATAATCCAGTATGTATATAATCTCACTTGTTATCCACTCATCCTCTGATAGATATTTAGATTAATTCCAAATCACTTCAAAAAATATGTGTGATAGTGGACGTGCTAGTTTCTTGACAAAATCATTTTTAATGTATGTATATATCAAAACATCATGTGTATACCATAAATATATACACAAAATATATTGTTTAAAATGGTAAACTGCTTGTTTAGCATTTGTGCAAGAACTTGATTTGATCCTCAGAAATGAAAAAAATAATTAAATTTTAATTAAAAAAATATAAACAACTGGGGCTATATTTCAGTCAGTAGAGTGCAAAACTACACACACACACACACACACACACTTAAAATTTAAAAGATGATTTTTCAGATTTTTATTTAAAAATTAGCACTAATTCTCAGATGATTGGGTTCCTTGGAGATTTTATCTTGTCAACTCTTCGTCATTCAGCTATATCTTAATTAACTTTACATTTTTATTCGTACTACTATTATTATTTGTAAATTTCTTATTTTGGTTAATTTTTCCTCAAGAGGACCTTGTTTTCTCAGTCTGGTGCTAGCCATATTTGTGGCAAGACAAGTTTTTTTTTGTTTGGTTTTTTTTGTGACAGGCCTGATAATGTTCCCATGTCTTCAGCCAGAGCTCCGGGCTGTGTGGAGGGTGAGGATCCCAGGGGAGATCTTATGGACAGTCCATCCAGACTACATCCGGGTTTCTATCCGCCAGAGCTGTGGAACTACATTTCCCAGCAGGCACTGCAGCTGGCTAGTTTCATGATGAGAGACCGTGCCCTGAAAAGGGACCACGCTGGCTTCTACTGGAGGAATTATGGAGTACACTTCCCAGCATGCACTGCTGCAGGGCGTTGCCGGACTGAAACGGAGCACTGTAGACTACAATTCCCACTATGCTTTGCGCCGTAGCCCCTCCAGGGAGCGGCGAAAATCGAGGACTGCAGTGCCTACCATGCTGCAGGCTGCCCCGGAATGCTCCGCGGCTTGGGCAGTGCCCTGCTAAATCAGAGCTGCAAAGGAGCGGCGTGCGGTGTTAGGCAGCCCCTGGCTCCTCGATTTCTGTGTGTGAGACTAATTGTTGTGGCGTGCAGAGCTCCCTGGTTGTTTGAATAAAGAAGCAGAGCGTGCATTTTAACACGGCTTGGTCAGCACAGTGCAACCAAAAATTCTCATGTAGTAACCATGATTGATGGGAAGTTTGGGCTGGGTTTCAGAGACAGCTGGACAGCTGTTATTTCAAACCAGTCGCCTTTGACTTTGGATGGGTGCCTGTGTGCCCGCCATACTGTGCATCTGTATGTAATATGTGACTGCAGGGTTGGAGGGTACTTGCAGCTTGAGTAGTTCCTTTCTCAAAAGAATCCCTTATTATTTGCAGTAGATTTTTCTAGATTAGTGGATTGTACAATCTATCACTGCATCCACTCCAAGGCTCGTCTGGCACGAAAGTCTGCTCCACTCAGCCATAGCCTTTGCCTGGCTGTTGCCTACTTTGGGTTTCTGGTCAGAAGTTCCTGGTGAGGTGACCACTCCCCGCAGCACCTGCCCACCCTTGTAACCTGAGCATTAGGATCTGAGCTTCCCAAACTACCCTGGCTGTCTCCCGCTTTTGTTGGTTTTACCTGAATAAGTTCCACCTGCTAGTACAAAACAGAGCTAGGGTCAGGTTGACCTGTTCTTTTCCCTAGGACTCTGCAGGAGCAGGCTGGGCTTCCTAAACTGTGTGCCTGCAGACTCTTGCTGAGGGATCGTGTACCTGTGTTTGATTCTAGTTTGGATGTAAAGACAGAAGACTGAGGAAAACACAACTATGCAACAAAAACTCAGCTGAGGAGAGAAAAGAGGTGTGCCGATGCCAATTCTGCCCCCAGATAGAGCATCCTGATTTTCATGGTTGGGACCAATTGTGAAGCCCCCTGCAGACACTAAAGATGAATTTCTAGCCCAGGGTGAACTTGGACTTAGAAAGCCTCTAGCCTTCCTCTGATCATACTGCTGTCACTAACTGTCAAATAGAGGGCTATGCATTTTTGTTTCGCACTGGTCTTCACAATTCCTGTAGTTTGTGAAGTACACGTGTTCTTCTGGGCCTCGACAAGAAGGAAAACTAGTGAGGAAAGCTTTCAAAGATATTTTAGCCATAAAACCCATTTGAAAAAAGAAAAACATACGTGGAATTCAGGCTTAACTCCTGGGATAGGCTAGTCTCCCAGTCCTTCCTTTCTTTCCCTTGTCTACTTGTTCTAACCATAGAGAAGGTATCTGGAAGAAGATAGACCAACTAGGGATCCTGAAGCTTCCCCAACCTCCATAGGCTGCATTCTGTTTCCCCATGGATCTAAGTAAAGGTGATTTCAGCATTTCCAGTGCAGGCAGGTACAAGGGTCCCCCTGGCCTCCTTCGCAGTTTCCCCATCTATGAATGTAGGTGATGAACTGAAGTTCTCAGCCCTGGGGAAAAAAAAAAAGGCACGCCTATGTTAAAGATTCCACAAGACTAACTGACTAGGACTCAGTATTTGTAGAGAGTTAAAATGTTACAGATCTGTGGTCAAATTATTTTTGACAACCATCCATTGCCTGCCTCTGTTTCTGACCTACTGTTATTTTGAGAATCAAGCAGAACCTTTTGAGAAGATGTTAATAGAACACAGTTTCCACCAACTCTAAAGTTAAGACTCTCACTCAAGAACATTTAAAAGCTATTACAGTATTCCTCTGCTCTGCTATAAACCGAGTCATTCTTTGCTTCTGTTGTTGAGGCAAAACATTCTCACCAAAAGCAATTTAGGAGAAGAAATTATTTCAGCTCACACTTCCCAGTCAGTCTATCATGGAAGAATGTGGATTACCAGCTTGATCTCTGGCTTGTTCACAAGTTCCTGCTTATCTAGCTCTCGCATATGTCTTAGGATTCCCTGTGCAGGGATGATGCCACCCACATGGAGGCCCTCTCATATCTCGTCAATCAAGACAGTCCCTCACAGACTTGGCCACAGGCCAATCTGATCTAGGCAATTCTTCAACTGAGACTTCCTTTCCCCAACTGACTCCAGATTTTGTCAAGTCAGAAATAACTAACCAAGCAGTGGAAAGCTTAGGTCTAAAGGGAACAGGCAGGTATGGGAAGAAGAGAGGTTCTGGAGCTGGATAGTGACAGTCATACACAGCACCCTGTGTGCTTAAGGAAGGATAAGATGACAAGTTTTATAATGTGTTTATTTTAATGTAGCAAAGACAGAAGGAAAACATAGCAAAGTGGAACTCCTGGGATTGAAAACAATGTTAGATTAAAAATTCAAGTCACAATGCAGGATTAACAACAGAAAGGACCTGCAGAAGGGATGGGCAGTGGAATTAATACATAGCTTTGAGAGCTATCCAGGGATGGAAGAAAGTTAAAACTAAGGCAAAGTTGGAGAGGGTGCACAAAGATTACTTTAAAAGAAACTGTAGCCAGGATTTTAATCCATGAAGCTGCTTGAGTACTGGAGCAGAGCAGAGACAGACAAAAAAACCACCACCTTAAGTCACTAACAACTAATGATAAATTGGAAATCATAGGAACAGTCATATAGGGAAAAAGGGGGAGAGAAACCACAGGACCCTCCACAGGAATGTTTACAAAAATGATAGCAGGTTTCTCAGACATAGAGAGCCAGAAGACACTTGAACAGCACTGATAATGCACTAGGAAAAAAAGATTCCAACTTATAATCTTCTAGCAAGTATGTGATAGATTCATATAAGAGAGGTGTCTTATTTGTGAGGAAGGAAATGTCCAGATGGAAAAACTGGACTGACAGATACAGAATGCATAAGGAAGAAGTCAGCAATGAGCAGAAGAAAACCCACATTGAGGGAACTGCTCAACTTCACCAAGAAAATAAGAGAGCAGGCAACTCCTCAGCACAGGACTCTATGCTCTGTGACAGGAGTAGATTTAGGGTGAAAATGCTACTTCTTTGCAAATTAAAATATCCATGTAAACATCCTAAAGAAGAATTACAACTGGGTAGAAAAATTCGAAATAGTTCTAAATTTCATTAGAAAATAAATTAATTAAAATGTAATAGGGATTATATCTCCTGTTATAAAAATGTATGAAGATGTAATAATTAAGAAAGTTTTTTTTCCTCGCCCCTGGAGGAAGAAAAGTTGACCTGGTAATGGAAAAGAACAGAAAGTGTGAGGTCAGAACTAATTTATAGAACAAGTGAATGTGTGATGAGAGTGATCCTAACCTTAAAGTGGGGGATGGTGGCTTAATATGCTGGAAATAACAAGCAGTCTCACTTAAAACCAGTCACCTCTAAAACTTCCAGGAGACAATTATGCAGCGGAAATCAAAAGCCATAAATGCACCTGACTTCACTTCATAAGTTCTGCTTCTAGAAACTTAACCCGGGTACAAGTGCTAAACGAGAACCTCCACGGGTCCACACAAAAGGAGTGACATCCATGTTCACAGCTGTGAAACAATAAAGACAATTTCAACATCCTGTAATGAGGTGGCAGACAACTCATGGGAGTAAGTCCATAGATAATTGAGTATCTGGTTTTTGTATTTAACAGTAAACTAAACAGATATAATCAAGTAAACCTCTACAATAGCTTTTCTTTTTCATTTTCTTAGGTGTGTGTGTATGTGTGAGTGTGCATGCCTGTGCATGTGTGTGCACATAGAGGCTTGACATTTGTGTCCATAATAATTCCTCATGACTCTTCCACCTTAACACTGAGGCAGGCCACTTAGTCAAACCTAGAGCCTTCTGATATAACTGTGATATGTCCTGTCTCTGTTCCACAAGGCTGGGATTACAAGTGGACCACTGTGCCCATCCAGCATTTCTGTGAGTTCTTGGGGATCCAACTCTGGTCATCCATCAGGTTGGCCGTTGAATCATCTCCCCAACCCTTACAAGAGCTTCTAAGCATCTGTTACCCAGTATGTTAAGGAAGCCATCTGTCCTAAGCACCAAGCCAGGGTTGGAAGCACTGATGGGAGACTGACCCATTGGAAGGCACAGCAGGCGTGTCACAGAACTGTTCTGTGGACAGGACAAGATGGCCACTTTGACTGCTGCCCACACACACACTCTGAGCATTGGTGCCCACAGCATGTCAAGCAGCCCTGGTGCAATCTTCTGCTGACCCTTGGGGTCTCTATGGCACAACAAGTGAGAATCTGGGGGTAAAATCCAGCTAGAGGGAGACAGGGAAGGAGAACATGGGCTCCTCCTGGTGGTTGTAGTTCGTTATGGTTTGGATACCAAGTGCTCCCTCAAAGATGTGTGTACCCAAAAGCTTAGTACCCAACTGGTGATGGGATCACAGGGATGCTGTGAGTTAATATTGTCGCAGCTAGTTGGAGCGGCAAGAGGTGGTGCCTGGTTGAAGAAGTAGGCCACTGAGGATATCTTTGAAGGGTGGATGTTACCCCTGAAACCCCCTCCCCTCTTCTTTTCCACTATTAAATGAGTGATACAACCATCCACCATCACATTCTGCCAGAGCATCAAAGACAAGTGTCCCTGGACTGAAACCTCTAGTTCGTACACCAGGATGACTCTTCCTTTAAGTTATCTCGGG
>CAJQZJ010011617.1:3988506-4015510 GCA_907164525.1 Lophiomys imhausi
TTAAGTTATCTCGGGTGCTTTGCTGCAGTGGCAGAAGGCAGGTGCATATTTACGCTATGTCAACTTTCAAGTGTTTCCTGTTCATCCTTGGGTATGCAATGTAGTGATATCTGAAGGTGGGATCTCTAGGAGAAAATTAAGTTTAGTAAGGCCATGAGGGTGGGGGTCATCACACTATAGTGAGTGCCCTTGTAAGGGGAGGAGGGCACCAGAGTGATATCCCCAAGAAGGCAGTGTTTGCAGGCAGGAAAAGCCTCATCTAGATTTAGCCATTACTGCAGCTCAACCTTAGGCTTCCCACCTCCAGGACTATGAGGAGGTGGTAGTCTGTGAGGTACCCTGTCAGTGACATTCTGCCATGATCTCCTGAGCCGACCAAGATAACTTGTATCTTCCTTTCCTATGTGTTTTTGAGGTCTGAACCTTAGGATTAGCACTGTCATTTCTGGCATCAGTGGCTCAGTCCACATTGCAGGCTTTGTTCCTCTAGCAGAGAGAGGAATACTCCCAATGGGTCTCTGTCTGGGAAGGTTGCCCTCAAACTTGGAATGCCTAGGCAGCTTTCTGGTGTTTTCAGATGAACACTTCATTGGACTTGCCTATATGCTCTTGGTAAGGCAATGAATGATATGTATCTTACTCCTCCTTGTTTGCATCAAACAAGCCCCAAGTGTAGTTTTGGAAGTTCACATGAGCTATCGGCAGCCGATGTGGGATATCTGGACACCCCCATTGCTGCAAATGCCCCACCTAAGATGATAATGGTCCATCAGGTACGGTTTACAGTTTACAGACTGCACCCTTAACTGACATCACTCTACTGCCTCCCTCCAACATGCCACCTCAAGAATGGCCACAACACAACCCCATGTGTTCTATAAACTCAAGCCTACCTCACCTTCCGGTCCCACTTAGTGATTTCTGATGAAGATGACTGCCAAGCAAAATGATATAGCTGTTGTTGGAATTCAATGGCTTTTTAATGACATCATGGTTTTCTTGCCTAGATCCAGTCTGGCTTGATGTGTTGGAATAGTTTGTGACTTTCCCCCTCTGCTTGAGGAATGAGAAGACTGAAGCTTATAACTAGAAAGGAGGGTCAAGGAGACTACAAATATTTGGGAAGTGACATGGTTTGAGCACTCAGAAAAGAAGTACCATACAAATGATTGTTTTTAAAGGACCACGTGTAGGAAATGCAATCCAGCTTTTTTAAAGAAGTGTTTTGGAGTTTCATCCCAATTTCCTGATGAATGGCAACTAATGAAATGTTTGTCTGAGACTCTGAAGAGGCAATTCAATTGGCTGTATGTAGATAGATAACGCCAGTCGCTTTGATCTTGCAGACCAAAGCATCTTATATGATGATAAATTATACCAGGTTTCAAAATCCTCTAAATGATGTTATCTGCAATACCCTGCCTTC
Organism: Lophiomys imhausi; assembly: GCA_907164525.1. Taxonomy (NCBI): domain Eukaryota; kingdom Metazoa; phylum Chordata; class Mammalia; order Rodentia; family Muridae; genus Lophiomys; species Lophiomys imhausi. The sequence continues at coordinate 3,989,933 of CAJQZJ010011617.1, forward strand.
TTACTATCTCCCATTTTTATTTTCCCTCAGTGAAAGAAATAACAGTTTGTAAAGGCTTATAAATTCCAAACCTTATCTTTTAAAGCGGTTGTTCTTTTTCCTCATCTTAACATGCAAATAGACCGCCTTTCTATAGCCTTTGATAAAGAGCTGGAAGAAAAGTTCACAAGGGTTTGATAAACCATCCTGAGAAATCCAGCCAACAACAAAGACATACAAGGAATGTATTATCTGCAGTGCCATTGTGTACAGACCCTCACTTGACATCCTCTGGGATGCTGAACACCATGGTAAAAGATGCTCAAAAAATGAGGGGGTGGGGATAAAGAGATGGCTCAGCCTTTAAAGTCTAGGCTCCCAACCAAAACATATGAAAAGGAGGGGGGGAAAATAAGCAGAGATGTGGTATGGAGTGTAACTCTTCTGTCCACAGAAGAATGTCTTTATTTGCTTGTGCAGCGTGTGAGCTCAGGGCCAGGAGACTGTCCTGGGTAGCTCATGCAATGTGATATGGCAGAATTCCATTGACCTTCAAGTCTACAGATTTCTCCACTCAGTCACAAATTGTTATATTACCTTGGAAAGGCCCTGGGATGGTTAGTATCTTTCTCTATGAAATGAGGGGCAAGACTGATTGGAGCTGGTCGCGGTCATGCTCCATATTTCCTCTCTCCACAGACCTGTATGTCCAGTCTCGGGTACCATGGACACGAGTACAGACCTCTCCACCTGCACATATTCAGGCCCTGTGTCACAAATTTTCCTCTCTCCTTTTTAAAATTCCCCTTATTTTTCTACTAATTCTATCATGTTATTTGTGTTTTTAAACATTATTGTGCCATGACCTAGATATCCTTGTATTTTATTCATAAGGAACCCCATTTTTAATTTAAAAATAATGGACAAAGATTGTGAGCACTCAAAGCGCACAGTATGATGACTTGATACAAGTACACACACACTCGGCATGCCTCTCATCCATGTGGTACCTTAGCTCCTCCTCGATTCTGATCCATCAGAACGTAAAAACCAGTGCCTGCTCCCCACCACAGCTCCAGTGTGGTAAGCTCCATAGGTAACATGATACAACTTTTGTCACATGGCATAGTATCATCTACCTTCATCCTGCTCAGGACTCCCTTTCTTTTGAGGTTAAATATTGTTCAGTGATATGCATATGCACGCTCAGTCACATGCACACACACACTATTAGCAAAGGTCATACCCCTTTATTAGATTCTCCACTTTAGTCAAACTGGGACAACTGGAACTACCATAAACTGGTTTCTAGAACTAAAGTAGTAGCATGTTTTTTGTAGACTTTTAGACTCCCTCCCCATCATATCTGACTCATAGATAGTATGGACTCATAGATAGTATGGACTACTATCTATGAGTATTATACGATAGTATCATACACAGACTGACTGCATGAACGTACTATTCATTGCTCACAGCCATGTGGCAGACAACATCTTCCTTCCTCTGGAAACCTATAAGAAGGAATTTCAACTCTGCTTTGAGGACCTGGCTCTCCTTAGAGTCCCGACCATGGTGTCTGTCTGTCTGTCTGTCTGTCTGTCTGTCTGTCTGTCTGTCTGTCTATGATTTTAGTAATTCTCCTAATAGATCTGTTACTCGAAAAGACAATCTACCTCCATGTCTCCCTTAAGGCCCAGCGCCAAAACTCTCCATTCCCCACATTTTCCTCGTCCATGTATCTCCTGCTAGGCACTTGGATTATTTCCGTACGTTGACATTGTTGAGCTATACCATGCCCACAGGAACCCTCTGATGCTATAGTGATCCTTCCCAGTGCTATGTTCCTTCCTCGTTTATCAGCAATTCCCTTTCAGCTTTACCATCTCACATACCTAGAATGGGTCTTTGACTGATACGTACCTGAAAGGAAAAGCAATTGCCTGATGTGGAATAAATATGCAAATTAACATCAAAGTTATAAATTGCCAATTATGGGTGGGAGCAGGGAAAGAAATAAAATATCTAGGGAAGGACTCTGATTCCCAGACAATGAGACCATTTGTGTACACTACCAAGGAGGCTCACCTTCGTATTACAGCCTAGGAATCATCAGAACATGAGAACTTCCACAGTTGCATCAACCTCACTGCAGGCCTCAAGCACATCCAGAAGAGCTATAGGCACATTGGCAGACTTGGACCTACCCTGGATCTGCTGCTCCCGTGGAAGGTAGGGAAGAGATAGACAGAAAACAAAGTTCCCCTGTTTACCCTGCCTTGCAACTCACCTTCAAAGCCTCAGACTCAGCCCCTCGGTGGCTCCTGTTCACATCGCCACATCTGCCTGTCACCCCACCATCTCTTTCACCTGGTCATGCTGACATATATCTGACCTGGACTCCCACCCAGCCCAGTCTCCCTCTAGCAGATTCTCCCAGGTACCACTGAGGCCTCACTGCCTGCTGCTCTGGAATGAGGAAATCCACTCCAGCCTCTCCCCTGTTAAGAGAAACCTCCATGATCCTGATTTGCCTCTCCCTCCATGTTCCTGTTTGCCACCTCACCCACCCTAGGGTTCCTGCTTCTTCCCCTTTCCTTAGTGTTTCTGCTTCCCCCTCCCTCTATGTTTCTACTTCCCTCCCACCCCAGTATTCCTGCCTCCTCTCCCCACCTGGGTTCCTGCTTTCTCCTCCTCACCCTGTTCTCCTGCTATCCTCTCCGTGCATCTTCCTGCTTCCTCTCTCAGTCCAGCCCCAGTGATCTTCCTTCCACCCCATATGACTTCATTCTGCTTTCTTTCCTCCTAGACCTTTCTTCCTTCACCTCCATGACACCCTACCTCTGCCAACTGACATATGGTACTTGCCATCTGACTTCTAGGAATATTGAGGCCATCTTCCAAGGGGACTCTTAAGTCCTGAGCTGGCAGAGATCATGGCAGGTCATGACATAACCTGGATACACCTTCACCTCTTGATATCCCAGGATGACCTGACCTGTGCACCTGCTCCTGGGATGTCATGACAACTAGCAGCTCCTGGCTACCAGCCACAGGGTTGGGCCATCCCTCAGGCCTAGCATACAACAGGTGCTTAAATAGCCTATCCTCAAAGAATGCAGAGCACAGGCCTTGCTTTCAATGTAACCTGAGCCATGGTGTCCCCACTAGGGTTTTGCTGCTGTGAGGAAGTCAGTTACTTGGCCCAACTTGGGAATGCACAGTCCACTGGCATTGACTATCTTCTCTTGGTAACTGGCCTTCCTGCTGCTCTCGGGGAGTCTTGCTGTGAAACTCCCCGGGGATTAAATAGTTTCTAGGTTCCTGTAGAGTCAGCCCCTAGGAACACCCCCCACCCCCATGAGTGTCACACCCTGCTCCAGTTGCTGGGCCACCCTCTCTGCCCTCTGGCCTCTCTGGGAAAAGGCACTGAGCCACCATGTATGGCTCAATGAGTGCTTTAGACCAAGCACTCAAGCTTCAGGACCCTTGAGCACAGGAATAGCCAGAGCACAGTCAGGGGCTAACACTCCACAACCGCTTGTCACCATCCTAAAGACATAGGAACCCCAGGAATCAGTACATTTTGTCACAATGTGAAATCCTACAAACAGCAGCTATCAGGCAAGGCTACTCAGTCCCAGCACCTAGTCTAGAAGGCCAATGAGCAACAGAAAAAGCAGCCAACCAGGATCCTGTCTCCTTTGTTTAGAAACTTAAGCTTCTGAGAGAGGGACTTGAAAACATGAGTCCTGGGTCCTGATGCTGGAACTGGGCTTTAATATTCTCTCCTGATCCTCGGCTGCGTGGCCTCAGCTCTCCACCTGCAGATGAGAGCATTTACCCAGGAGCTCTCTAAGGTCCTGTACAGTTCAAAAGACTACAAGGCCTCAGGTGTTTATTTTTACATATTAGTGTTCTTCTTTTTTATTTTATCTTATCTTATTGGAGACCAGGTCTCATGTAGTCCATACTAAACTCAAACTCAGTATGTAGCCAAAGATAACCTTGTATCTCTGATTTCCTTCCAGTGACTCCCACGTGTGCACCATCAAGCCCAGTTTATACAGTGCTGGGAACTGAACCCCAGGCTTTCAGCATTCTGGCAAGTACTCCACCGGCTCAGCTACACATCTTTTTATCAAGATGAAATCTACCCTTTCAAGGTGAACAATTTGGTGGAATTTAGTGCATTCACAAAATTGTCCAACCAGATGGTTTATTTTGTTTTTGGAGAAAGAGATAGGAAATAGAGGAAACAAAGGCCCTGAGAAATTAAAGGATGAGGTTTGGGTTGTCATTCTGACCCCCAAGGGAACATCACCATCCCCACAGTGACAGGACTATGATTCGGGGGCCAAGAAGCTGGCAGAAACTCAGCAAGAGTCTAACCCCATGTCAGTTTTTGACTGGCATCCCAACACCACTTGACACCTAAGGGGGCAGTGCTGTCCCGCTGGGACTCCAGGTGTTCAGCTCACAGCTGTCTTTCCTCTCACCTCAGGGTCTGCATCCCCACAGGTGCCCTTGTCACCAACTGACAACCATGAGCATAGGAGAGCCTGAGGAAATGTCACATCCAGGCTCTAAGGAATGAGATAAAATGCAAGCAGCCAGGCCTGCTGGATTGGGAATGCCCTGGAGAACCCAAGTCATAGCAGTGGTGCACCGGTGGAAGGCAGGTTATCCCACAGACCCAGGGAACTTGAAGCTTCATCCAACTCCTGCCCAGCAGGGTGGGGTGGATGGGGGAGACACTGCCCTGTAGAGCAGCCATGCTTTGTGGGATGAAATAAGAGTGGCACCTGCTTGAAGAGAGGAAGCAGCAACACCACATATGCCACATTCTCACAGCTAAAAATAAAGTCTGCAGCCAGCCCTGGCCTCGGTTCTCATCATGTATCTAGTGTCTGAAAACGGATGCTGATGCTGTCTTCTTCTCCTGCATCCCTCCTCTCTCTTCGGTATGTATGAGTGGATGTGTGCCTTTGTAGTGTCACTGCTCTGCTTTCTGGGAGCGGGGCGAGGGGAGAATCTGTGTGTCTGTATTTAATGTAGCTTCTGAAAACATCCAGACTACCGCTTTACGAAGATAGAGATAAATATGCATATTTATCTGTTCTTCTGTGTGCCTAGCACTGTGACTCCAGTCTCCTGGGTCCCTTAGCTAGGGAGACAGGCATCCACGACCCTGTGGAGCTGATGCCAGGGCAGTAGATCAGTTGCAGCTCAGAGTAGAAGGGTGGGGGCTGGGTTCCTCCTGCACAAGCCCGGCTGCTAGGCATCTGCAGTCAGCATTCATTTGGCAGTGAGAGGGCTGAAGCTTCAGAGGTCATCCAGGAAGTGACAGGTGGAGATGTCCCCAGCGTAGGCTCTGGAGGGCCCTTGAGCCCTGGACTGTCTCAGCCCCTCCTCAGCCCTCACTTCCCTGGGTGAAGTCTCTGATATGACCCCTAGCTGGAGCAATGGAAAGGTAATTTTCCCCTGGAGCACTGGGAACGTGGTTTATGGCTGCTGCAGAGAGCACTCTCTGAGAGACTCTAAATTACCCAGCTCGATGAAACATGCTTGCATGAATAATAGATCCAGCCCAGATGCAGAGCGCCTCTTGTGCAATTTCTCAAGGCGCCTCGAGACTCTCTCAAGGGTGCTTGCCGAGGTCACAGCCTACTTGAGCTATTCCGGGATGGGAGAAGCAGAAATCTGCAGGTGGGAAGACACCATTCCTTGGCAGTGTGGTCTCTTGCCTTTGTGAGGGAGGCAGGCTCTGCGGGGCCATGCCTGCAGGAAGGGGATGGCTGCTGTCAGCTCCTGCTCTGGAACAGAGTGCTGCTGCAGACTCTGTGATCACTGCTCCATTTAATCCTCCCCAATTAGCAAGGTGTGCACGTCCCCGATGTCACAGTGTGGAAATGGCTAGAAACACGGAGCTCTTCCTGGCCCATGAGTACGTGTCACAGCAGGTAAAGGGAGCTTTCAAATCTAAGAGCAAAATGCATGCCTTTCATGAGTGCTGCTCCCCAGGAAGGTGGGGGCTTTCCTCCTAGCCTCATACTGGGCTCAGCGACCTTGAGCATGTCACTGTCACCACAATGTTCCCGGATCACAGCGACCTTGATGTCACAGTGTGCAGGAGGTACCCACAATGCTTCCCTGCTACACTCTTCTGATCTTGAAGAGAGAATGCTGTGCTCCCTCAACAGCGTGTGACAGCCATTGTTCTGCTTCTGTGAAATCTGCAATAGCTTGGGGAGAGAACAAGAGACTGCACAAACAGGCACCTCATGTTATAAATTTGGGGTGACATGAGAATCCCACCTGTATTCATCTCTGGAGCAGAATAATGGCTCCCAATGATGCCAGGGTTCTCATCCCTAGAAGCTTTGAATGCGTCTGTTAGTGGCAAAGGAGACTTCACAGGTGTGATTACATTACAGAATCAGAGATGGGAAGAGGAACTAAGGTGGGTCATGAAATTCAGGGTCTAAGAGAAGGAAGAGGGGGTCAGAATGAAAAGAAACTATGGGAACAGTTTGAAGGATGTGACTCACCAGCCAAGGAAACCCAGTAGTACCCAGGAGCCCTTCCACCCTAGTGGAAGCCACTTGGTCCCAGCTGTCCTGAGATGTTTCCCAGCATGCTATGTTTTCATAGGTGTGATACTTGAGAATGCTTCCTGCACCAGGTTGCACCATTCTTGGTCCTGACTATGCTGATAGCCATCTCTATGCATCCTAAGGTGGGAAACACGGTGGTACTGCTGACAGCCCCAGCCTGGCTTGCTGTTGGGCATGTTCACCCAGGGCTGGCTAAACAGGGAAGCATTTACTTCAGAATCCTCCCTTCCGATCCCTACCTGTGAAGGCAGAAGCTGAAGAGTTGGGGAAGAAGAGAGGGTTCCATCCAAGCTATCTGGAATGGGATCCAGTCTCTTTGGGGTTATCTAGGAATAAAACATGATTCTTTATGGTCTGGGGTTTAGTACCTGTCTGTGTACTATGGAGATGATTTTTTTTGGGCAGATAGTCCCCATCAAGGCTCTGCATTCTCCCCACCCACCACTGCTTTGCTGTCAGTCCTCACAGCCCTTGTGCATGCCCCTGCTTGCCAGCTGCCCCCAACCATGTAGTACTGTCCCAACTCAGGGTATAGGAGAATTGGGGACACCTTTCCACCCATGGCCACTGAGGCTACACTCAAGAAAGTTCTGCGACTTAGTGAATTTAACATAAGGGACAGATCCCGACAGGGACCTGAGGTAGGTTTGTGGTAGGGAAGTAGGGGTATGGATGCCAAGTCTGTGCTGGCTAGTTCTATGTCCACTGGACACAAGCTATCAACATTTTGGAAGAGGGAATAATCTAAATTGAGAAAATGGCCTTAACAATATTGGCCTATGGGCAAGCTTGTGGTACATTTTCTTGATTTATTACTGATGATTGGGCACCGATTGCCATAGCTGGTGACACCCTTGAACAGGTGCTCACTGGTGGTATAAGAAAGCAGGGTGAGCAAGTTATAAGCGAGCAAGTACTCTTCCCTGGTCTGTTCATCAATGTCTACCTTGAGTTCCTTCCTTGATCTCCCTAGATCATGGACTATAAGCTATAGGATGAAATAAATTATTTGTGCTCCACATTGCTTTTGTTCATGGGCAGTAATAACTGACCATGAACTGTAACTAAGACAAAGACCCACAGGGAGCCTAACACTTGCTCTGCACAGGTGATTGCCAAGGCAGGAGTATCTGATAGGTCAAGCCCAAGAAGGTACCAGGTCTAATGGTCAGAGCTTCTTCTGGTCATCAAATGAGCCAGGGGAGTGACATCTGCTTTACCATGGCTGCTGTGGACTTGGTTTTGTTCTACCTAGCAATGATTCCAGAAGTAGCTTTGCCTCAGTCTTGGTATGATGCCATAAGGAAGCAGCTTTGTCTGAATCAGGGTTCAAGGTTATGCACACTTTATACTCAGGGGTCTTCGGGGTGGGATGTCAGAGTTCTGTGTAGTGTATAGTTATAGGGAAGCCAGAGCAGCTTGTTAGAGTCCTATGAAGTATCTGTTCACAGGGAACCCACAGCTGCACACTAGTGTCTGCTCACAGGGGCTCTGGCCAGGTCATTAGGAAACAGGGTTCTGTATCAGCCTTGCGTTTCCCAGTCAGCTTCAATCCACTCTCTCCAGCCATCCGCCATTCTCATCAGGCCTGTCAGGACCACAATAAATGTCAGATGACTTCAACTCTTTTTTTATACATTTATCTACTTATTGAAGTTACAGCTCCATCATAACTCCCTCCCTCTACCCCTCTCAGTTCCACCCTCCCACCTTCATCCCCCTCTCCCTCCTCTCCTTTCCCGCAGGTAAGGAGGGTCCCACTCTATCAAGCTCCCTCAGTTCATCAGTCACATGAGGGCTAAGAGCTTCCTTTTTCACTGGTACCCAACATGGGAGCCCAGCTAGGGTAAGGTGTTTCACTAGCAGGAGCCATAGCTCATGACAGACACCAGCGCCCCCCCCCCCACTTGCTCAGGGATCTGTATGAAGACCAAGTTGCCTATCATCTATGTATAGGGGGCCCTAGGTCTATCTATATTTTTCTTTCTGTCTTTCTTTCTCTTCTTCTTCTTCTTCTTCTTCTTCTTCTTCTTCTTCTTCTTCTTTCTTTCTTTCTTTCTTTCTTTCTTTCTTTCTTTTTGGTTAATATTTCAGTCTCTGTAAGCCTCTAGGGGCATAGATTGATTGGTTCTGTTGATCTGTGGTTCCATTGGTTCTGTGATGTTTGTGTCTCCTCTGGGTCTCTCTATTTCTCCTCCCTCTCTGATACATGGCTCCCAGAGCTCCACCTAATGTTTGACTGTGTATCTCAGCATCTGTTTTGATTCTCTGCTGTGTGGAGTTTCTCACAGGATAGTTGTGCTAGGTTCCTGTTCCTTTGGGTCTGTGGGTTGTAGGATAATGAGTTATTCTGTACTAAATGGATAAAATCCATTTAAAAGTAAGTACATACCATGTGTATCTTTCTGGGTCTGGGTCAGGATGAGCTTTTCTAGTTCCATCCATTTGGTTGCAAATTGCATGATTTCCTTGTTTCTGAAAGCTGAATAGTATTCCATAGTCTATGACCACACCACCCTGAATGTGCCTGATCTCATCTGACTTTAACTCTTAGAGCCAATATTACATGAGGGTTAAATCACAGTTCATATCTCAAAATCAGAGAGAGAGAGAGAGAGATTGAAATCTGGGAAGGGAAAGTCATACATGGAAATGTTAATATATGTGCTGTCAAACCAAGCACAATATACATGGAAATTTTGATGTGTTGAAAATGTATTTCAAAAATAAAGAAAATGAAATGATGATGTGTTAATTTCTGAAATGTCTTAAAAGCAAGATTTAACTATGGAAATTTTCAAATTAAAATATTTTCTGTACAGTTAGAGAGAATAAAACTTACAACTTATTATGGTATATTTATCCTCATTTCAGTATCTTAATTTATATGCAATTTAAATCCAGCCAGTAATAATGGTGGAACATTACCTCCTAAGACACCCTTTGTGCAAATGGTTTCATGTAAGCCTAAGAAGCTTTCAATAATGCTTTCTCTTTTCCTAAAATTTACAAATTGTATTGGGAAAATATTTACATAAAAAGCAAGGAACAAAGGGACAGAGAGCTGTGTGAATGAATCTAGACAATTTAATACCTACATATCCTTGGAAGAGTGGCCTTGCACTATGTGTGTGTCCAGTAGAGTTGGAATCTAATACCACAGAGGTTTCTAGTTCAGCCACTTGTACGCAGCAGCTCTGTGACATTGGGGAAGCCTAGTGGACAGGAGGCAAGAGCCCAGGCCTGAGGTGTGGTGACCAGTGCCAAGATAAGGAGCATATGACATTGGCCCTCATCTTGGGGTACAGAGCAGGGGCCACTAGGTAGCTATGCAGAACCAGCCTGAGATAGAAGCTGAATCTAGCTCTTAGTGGAGAAAACTTGAGGTCCATGAGGAAGGTCGCTATAACCCCACATCAGCATGGCATCAGGATCCAGGGTGTTCATCTCACAGCTGCCCTGGAGCTGATTGATCTCCAGTCATCAGACCCAGATGTGTGCTTGCCACTGGACCTCCACATAGTGATTCTGGCTGTGCCCTGCAGTTTATCCCTCTTTCTGATCTTGAGAGGGGACCAAGGCCCCAGGTCAGGCCTCTTGCCAGAATTTTCAGGGAAACACCCAGAGAGTTCAGGCTACAGGCACCAGATCCAGCACTCCAGTTGCTCCTTATTAACCTACTCTAGTCCCATGGCTCCATGAGTGTTGGGGTCAGCAGGAAAATCTGGACTTCTTGCTCTGTGGGGTGCTCAATCATAGCTACTTCTGCTTGTCTGACTCAGAGCTGATACCTATGATGCCTGGCCCCACAGAGGATTTCCCAGGGCCCGTACTGGGCCCAGGTCTGCACTGTGGGCACCTGTCTCCCCTCACCCTCCATCTCCATCCCACATGCCTTGAGGCTGAACCTGAACTGTCTCAATGGTATCCCTATATTCCTGTTTCACTCTGATGTCTCTGACAGTGAGAAAACACAGGACACCCTCATGACTATAGCTTTGACCAAGCTTAGCAGACATCATACTTCCTTATGTTCGTAGCAGTTCTGGCTTGATCTAGGCACAGTCTTCCCCTCTTCATCTTCCAGAACAATCCCTGATGACTTGGCCAGCCTAGGACTTTGTGAAGTGGAATCAAGAGAAAATGTGAGGGAGTACAAACAAAGAGACTCTAGGGCTGATCCTGCATGGAGTGGGGAAAAGGTAGGGCACACTCAGAATAGCTGAGAGAGTCTTGAGAGAGAAGACTGCAAGGCTGGTCAAACTCTAGGCAACACTATGCCCACCTGCAGTGGTACCCCGCCTCTCTGCATGCTGTCTGCCCTCCTAGGTCCCCAAGGAGGCCTGGTCTGAATTATATATTCACAGATCACAGCTGTGACTCAGTCCATTCTGCCTCATATGGAGAGGGACACAGTTAAAGAGATAATGGCATCTACACAATGCACACTGTAGCATTTGAAAATCTGCCATACCTCGCCTCTTTCATTCCCATATACCCTCATGAGGAAGGGCACGTGCCAGAGGACCTCAACTATTCCCTCAGTCTTTCAGAGGGAAGGCATGTTCTAGATGGTCCTCATTCCTGTTAACCCCTGATAGGAAGAGTAAATACCCAACAGCCTCTGTGATTTCATATGACTTTGGGAGAAAGGGCATGTCATAAATAGTCCCCTGATCCCCACATGATTTTATAAGAAACGGCAAACATCAGAAAGCCTCCATTACCCCATCAGCCTTTTGAGGAAATCATGATCCAGATGCAATGAGGCTCAACTTTCCTCCATACAGTTGGGCCCACATTTTCAGTCTTCTTGAAAATATGAGCTCTAGACAGTTAGAAGTGAGCCATGGTCATGTGCTTCTTACCCTGGATGCCTCTCTCATCTCCCCATGATGGCTGACTGCAGAGGGTCTGGAAACCTTCAGGGAACCCACAACATGGAAAGATCTGGATCCTAATGATAGTCTGTGTGAGAACTCTATTGGCCTATATCCTCCTCTGACACAAAGGACAGCAAGGACTGAGTGGAGAAGACATCTTTAGTGGACAGTTCAATCAGGTGCTCCTCCATGATGTACAGGTGCAACTGGGGGTCTTAAGTTGTGTACTTGGCACATGATGGTGTCTGTAGGGTCCTAGTCCAGTGAGAAGGAAATATCAACAGTGCTAAGACCCTGAAATTGGGCAGGGGAGTATGGTGGAAGAATAACTTGTCCTGAATAATATGAGTAAATTAATATTTCTGTCTTCAAAATTAGGAACCTATACTTTAAAGCTTTATAATTTTTTTCTAAGCCAGGAAGCTGAGAACAAAGCAGAATCCCAACAGGGCACCAGGTGTCAGACAGGGTAGACCAGGTTAGCTTATGAATAACTGCACAAACCTCTCATGAGCCCCACACATCATGGGTTTCTCAAGAAACTGTTGAGTGGATAATCCCTGGGTTAATGTGGGATGCAGGCTTTCTACAAATTAAGTTTATCAAAGTAAATGTTAGTTTGGCTAATTATTGTTTACTTTGGGGAAACTGTTGGATTTCTATTGTCAAAGAGCTATGAATGACCCTTGAGTTGAAAAGTTAGGGAAAAATTAACATGCACAGCTTTAATTAAGGCATGGAAGAAGGACATGCCATAAAGCTTAGAGTCTGTCACACCTACTCACATCCTCAGGAGCTTGCGGGGGTGGCTGCTGGGTGGCTTCAAAAGTATTTGAACCCCTTCTTGTAGAATAAAGGCTGTGAAACTTCTCCAAAATTCACTTTTCTCTTCCATAAAATCATATTCATAAAGCTCTGTTTCTACAGTCGTTTATAAGAACACCACTTTACCATGTGCTGAGATCTTGTATGAATGTATCATGACACCCTGCATCATCACACCACCTGCATCATCACACCACCTGCATCATCACACCACCTGCATCTTCACACCACCCTGCATCATCATACCACCTGCATTTTCACACTATCTGCATCTTCACACCACCTGCATCATGTCACTCCTCATCATAGCATTACCTACATCTTACCATCCTGCCTCCTCATGCCACCCTGCATTATCACATACCTGAATCATACTACCCTGCATCTTCACACTATTCTGCACCATGCCATCTTGAATCCTCACACTACTTTGCACACACCACCCTGAATAACACCACCCTGTATCCCTACACAACCCCACATCACATCACCCTTCTGTCAGGACACAAGGTGAGTTACTACTGAATGGGACCACTAGAAAGTCTGAGATGAAGGCTAATCTAAAGGGGCATCCTCTGCTATCATAATCACCCCCTCCTTTAGTTCATCTTTTCTCCTCTTGGGATGCCTTCCTCCCTCAGTTCACTTTCCATCCTCCAAGAGCACTCTCTTCCCTTAATCATCCCTCATCCTCCCTTAGTGTATCCTCCCTTCTTCCAAATTGTCCTTCTCCCTCAGCTCAACCCCCTTGGTCCCCAGAGAGTCCTCCTCCCTCTTTCCATCTTCCCTACTCTGAGTATTCTACTTTCAGGTTCACTCCTTCCCTGAGTCCACCCTCCCTCTACCTACACTGCCCCTCCCTTAGTCTCTGCTCCTTTCTCCCACAATTGCCTCAGTTTGACATAGAGAAGCGAACAAGTTGGGCTCTTGTTTTCTTCTTGTTTCTTCTTCACCTGGTGTGGGGACTTTTCAAGAGAGACATAATCACAGAACATTACAGAGATTTAAAATTCCAGGTGGTCAGTGTCCCCCATCTGTGCATAAAGACTCCATTTCTAGAGCGTGGGGTAGCTGGAACATGGCACCAGGTTTCAGGGGAGGCTGCTCTGAAGAAGTGTGGCTCTGAGAGGAGTAGCATGGTAAAGACCCCGCAGCTCTCCTCAGGCCTTCCTTGCCCTTCCTGGAGATGCTGTGTGAGATGACCACATCTGAGGGTAGAATGTCAGCTCCTACAAGGGATCCACAAGTCCTCAGAGGTACATTAATGATACTTTGCCAACAGACATCCCGACAACTATAATCTGTATCCTGACTCCTGGATGGTACTAAACATGGTATCTCCACTACATGGGATCCCTATGCTTATCTTTGTGGCCCTCAGTTTGTTTTCTTTTTCAGCTATCCCTACATGATGAGCTCTTTTCTGGCAGTCTTTTGTGTGATTCCCCTCTAGTATATCACCACAAGATATTCATCAATAGCCCAAGTTCTGATAATGTACTGTAGTCATCACATCTCTATCACTGTGACCAAATACCTAACAGAAACAGCTTCAAGGAGGAAGGTTCAGTTAGAGGCTCTAGATCACCATGGCAAAGACAGTTAGAGGAGCTCACTCAGCTATGATAGGAACATGGCTGCCCATACCTTGGTATGCCCATACACATAGCAACCAATCAGAGAGACTGGGCCAGAAACAGAGATGAGTTATAACCCTCAAGGTCTGACCTACCTCTATGAAACATGCTCCCCACCACAAATATTCCACACTCTTCTCAAGCAGTTCTACCAGATGGCACACAAGTGTGTAATGACATGACCCAGAAGAGATCATGTCAGAATCAGTCATTCCATCCCTCAAAGTCTCATCACCATTTCATAATGCAAAAAGCACTTCAAAAGTCCCCTAGTCCCCAAGGTTCAAAAGTCCAAATTCTCTATACAATCTCAGGGCAATCTATGAATTGTGAGGCCCTGTAAAATTAAAAGCAAAAAAAAACGAGTTACAGATTTCTGACTTACGACTGCAGAGAGTAAATACTCCCTTTCCCAACAGGAGGAATGATAGAATAAAAGTTAGATCTGGACCAAGACAAGACCGAAACTAAGCAAGAAAACATCAAGCCTTGTAGCTCCACATCTGGCATATGCTACGATCATGTGAGCTCCAACAGGCTTGGTTACATTCTTCAAACCCTTCCACCAGCAGCTCAGGTGGTGTCTCCCTTGGGCTGGACTATTCAGCACATTCAACTTTCCTTGGAGGAAGTCTGATGTTCCTGACACCTCCAACATTCTGGGGTCTTCCCTGAGACTGAAGCTTTGCCTTCATAGTTCATTTGCAGCTCTTAAGGGATCCTTATGGGTAACATGGCTTGCTAAATATTACCTATCTGTATGGTCTAGTGTGCTGTCTATTGCTGTAATGAAACACTCAGAGCAAAGGCAACTGACAGCAGGAAAGGATTTATTTCATCTTAAAGGTTAAAGTCTACCACTGAGGGAAGCCAAGGAAAGAACTGAAAGCAGAAACCTAAAGCAGAAATCATGGAAGAACTCTGCCTACTGGCTTGCTCAGCTAGCTTCTGTATGCTAGAGTTGAAACTACCCAGAGTGGGCTGTGCCGTACTCCATCAAACGACCACAGAAAATAGTCCACAAGCCAATCTGAGGTTCTCTTTTTTCAGGTATGTCAACCTGACAATGAACATTAACTGCCACACTTTGTTAGTCATCCTCTGGAACATTGGTGTCAGCCTCAATTACTCTATACCTCTTTCATTCTGCATGCCTACATAACCAATACCACATAAATGATGTCAAATTCTGTTGTCAGCTTGAAACACAGGCTGGAGTGTGTGGTCCCTGATTAGAGGTCTATGAGCCTGAACCTGGAAAACATTACCCTAGCTGTCCCTATTTGAACAAGGCATGCCAAGAGACTCTATTTTATCAGGCACTATCTTTTAAAGGAAACTTTTCAACTGGACTTACACTTTGTGCCATGGAACTTCCTGTGGGTGGTTAAGTGTCACCCTAAAGCCACCCAGTGAAAATGTCTGATTTCTCTTTGATGGTACTAATGCCCTTACCATTTTAAGTAACTTTGTCTAAGACTTTGAGAGTCCTGCATGCCTTTCTTTGTCAAACTGCACATTTTTTGTTGTTGCATATTTCTGCTCTGTTTGGGCTTTGCAGTCTTGACATAAATCTGGCTAAATGGAACAAGCAGTAACTATGTCACAGCCTAACTACTATGTTGTGTTGGGATTTGTTCCACCACCACCCTTTGCCGCAATATATATATATATATATATATATATATATATATATTCTTGATGTGCCTTGTTTGAATAGGGACAGCTAGGGTAATGTTTTCCAGGTTCAGGTTTATAGGCACCCATTCATAGGCTGCTTCATTGCCAGAATGCAATGTGAGTGCCCTCTAGCCCACTTCCCAGCAGAGTCCTTGTTTTTGTCTGAAAAACACTAGCAAAATCTTTAGTTCCTCGTTTTTTTCTATTACATTCTAGCCTTCCACATTCCAAGAATGACCCGCAGAGCATGTGTCACAGCATTCTGCAGCATCTCTGGCTCACTGTTTCAACCCTACAGCAAACCATGAGCCTAAAAAATACACATAGATTTATTACAGCAGCAACCCTGTTTTGGGTACCATTTCTCTACCTTCAGTTATTTTTTTCTCATCATTGAGATTAAAAAATGTGACGGAAACAACCTAAAAGAGAAGAAAGCCATGGTTCAGGGAGACAGCCCGTGATGTAGAGAAGGCGCGGTCCCAGGGGTGGCTTAGTCCATGCTGGTTGGGACCCACAGCACAACCTCTCACAACTCAGCAAGCCAAGACACAGGAAGCCGCTCCAGGCTACAACCTAGAAGGCTGTCCCTCAGGGACACACTGACTTCTGTCAGCCACATCTCCTGCTTCAGTGGCTACACAACCTTCCACAGGGATGCCACTAGCTGGAATCCAAGTGTTTAAACACATAAGCACATGGGGGGGGGTGCATTTTAAACTCAAACTGTGACATGTAGTGATCTGCTTTTAAAATTGCTTTCTACCATTGCCACATGGAGAGTATATTTGCAATGTGACTCAAAGAGCATCAAAAATGCCTAGGTGAGATAAGACACTATTTACAATTTATTCAAAAAATGAGAGATGAATTCAGAAGTCAGATGGTTAATTCTAAACCACTGGCTCCACACATACTACAGACTTCGGTTCTTTCTTTCCCCACCCTTATGCTATTACTCCCACATGTGACTTATAACTCCAACTCACATATTCTGACCAACAGGAAGGAGGAAGTGAACTGAAACCCACATGCTGTCATGGTTAAAAGTGTACTGCCTGGAATTTAGACTTGAACCTTTTGCTTAAGCCTTTTGAACCAGTGCTTTTCCCCTAGTCCCTCTTAGCTACAAAGAAAGTAATGAAATAGATCCTTATTTTAGAGGGACAGCTGCTCAAATAGGAACTCACACTTAAGGAAGGAAGGGGGAAAAAAGAATATTGAGAGAAAATATGACTTTCTGCAGCAGGGACAATAAAACTCCACGAAAAAAAAAGACCCTGAGACCCTTGGGGTCATCAACTCACACCTAACACCATGCAGAGTCAACATGCAACAGTTGCAAAAAACGGAATATAAGTAAATGAGCCCCTCCCCTAATGACAATTGTTTTTAGTCATCAGAGAGGAGGCTGTAGTTAGTCTTGAAAACCTCCCCTTTCCTGTGTATTATTAAACACAGCATTAGCAAATCACTAGACTAAAAACAGGAAAAGATGATTCCAGTAAATGATCTCTCTCTCTCTCCCCCTCTCTCTCTCTCTCTCTCTTCCCTCCTCCCCCATTTCTCAAGTGCAACTAGAGTGATTGATTTGATTACCCCATCCCAATTCTAGAACAAAGACCTACCCTTTGTGTCAGGATTAATCATCCCTGCACGTCGTCAGTCTGCCTTTCCTCCCATGCTCCTGCCTGCACCCTCTCCATTTGTCCCATTTTCTCAGTCATTAAGAAGGTTGGCACCATGCCCCACATCCCACTTGTTTAGCAGCAGGAATTAAGACCAGTGTGCCTTCTAACCTTGTCTGTGTCCTTCATTTGAGGCCAGCTAGTTTTCACAGTCAAGTTGAGGTGTCTAAGAGCCTTACTTTCAGTTGTGCAGGAAGAGGTTAGACAGCAGAGAGGAATTGGAGCTTTTGGATAGAATCAATGGGGAATCAGAGCCTTGGTCAAGGGGGGTCAAGAAAGGGGACTTTGACTGATGTCCTGTGATTTCTACTTTCCTTGTCTGACTTCCTTTCAGATCTATTCTCATACCCTTACAGAAAGAATGGCCATTGGAGAACTTTGGAGATAGAATAAAAGTCAGGGCTGGGCCTAGTTCAAGGTCTTGCACAGCTATTGAGAAAAAGGAGAGTGTGAAAGGACAGACAAGGAGGAAAGTTTGGGTGTTTGTGGAGGAAGATAAGGGCCTAGTAGGCTGGGCTGATCAGTGGAAAGAGCAGAGGGTTGCAAGGTTTTCACAGTGTGTGCATGTACATGAGTGTGTGCATGTATATGTGTGTGTATACAGAAAACACATGCACCCATGTGGACTCATAGAATCACATACAGGCAAGCCAGCCCCCTCGCTGTTCAATGGCCACTGTCAGATCATTCTAGAAGATTCATTCCACTCTAAGATCTAACTATGCAACTCATCAGTGCTGCCCTGTCTCCTTAGCTCAATCCCTGAAGGATTTAGTGGAACCCTAACGTCCCTGTCCTCTACAGTTCCTGTGTGCCTCAGAAGGCCATCTCCCTGGTTCCTTGTGCCTCTAATGGTCATTTAGCTTCCCAAGCTGCTGATACTTGGAAGCGTGGCAGCAGAATAAGGCTGGATACATTCCTTATAGTTGGTTCTTGGATAAGTGGCACTAACTGATCATCAGAGGCTCCTCTGAAGCAGGTTCTTGGAGGAGGAGGTGAAATGAACAGAACCACAGACAATGAGGCTGTGTAGATTGTCCTCTGTGGGTTAGAGACCAAAGGGGCCTCAGCAAGCACTCAGCCCCACTTTGTTGCAGAAATGAGAACTGTAACCACTCCAGGGAAAGTAGGGAAGGGAGAAGGAAAGGGAACCAGATTCTGCCCATTCCCATGTGATCTGGGACCTTATCCCTGACATCTCAGATACTACCCCCTATTACAGGAGGCAACCTTACTGCCCCACTATGTACCCAACTCACAGCACCTAGGCTAGGTCAACAATGTCACTGGAGCTAACCAAAGCCTGACCAGTCCCAAGGGAAGATCTCTGAGGGCCTATCTGTTCCCTCCACATCCTTCTTCAGGGTACAGGGGATGCTTCTGTAGCCTGTGCCTGGGAACCCTGAAATGGGAACAATGTGGGTTGGAATAGGACTGCTGGGTTGGGACAGTCATTGAGGCCATTTCAACCCAGAGGGTCTTATCCGATGTTGGTTTTGTTTATAATAGAAGCTACCCATGTCTTCCACAGGACCCAGAGAAAAGGCTAATACTTGGATTTGTGGGTTATATGCATCCCCCAGGGGTTCTGATAGGGGGCATTTAAGAAGTAGAACTTGTGAGTCATATGCACTGTCCTTGGGAGGGACAAAGTTGGTTCTTTTGAGCTACTGACTTAATTCTCATGAGAAAGTTGCCATAGAAGAAGCAAGCCCGCCCCTTCTCCAGCCACTCCCTGGCTGCCTTCTCACCTTGTGATGTCCCCTCTCCTCTCTCACATATTCTTACCTCCGGGAGCCTCACTAGAACCAGCACCACACTCTTTGCACTTTGGACCTCCAAAATACCCTAGATAGATTATCTTTTCCTTCTAAACTACCCAACTTCAGGATTTCCTTACAGTGCAAAAAAAATACAGAGACAGGAGACATACAAACTGGTTGAACAGGTTGCTTCAAGACTCACTCTGAGTCACAAGGTCTGACCTCACTATTTCCCAGCAACCCAATGTTCAAACTCTTCTGCAGAGCAGCCTACATGACTTCAAACTGTGACCCATGACTAGGCAAATACTGAGTCATCACCCAATAAGTATGATGATACCGGTGAAGTCAGTACCTCACTGAGCATTGTTCATGATATAATTGCCTGAAGAATTAATTCTGGGAAGAGCTTGGAATACTAAACAGGGTAAGGATTCAGTGATAAGATTCTAGAGTCTTTCAGAATATTTTCTTATTCCTGTGGTATATTTCCCTTTGGTCTTGACAATGCTTAGCCCTTTAATCCAAAGTTAGAAACTCGGTTATGTGTTAAAAGCAGAAGAGTCATCAGAAAGGCCTTGATGGCAAGAAGCCTGCATGTAAACACATCTTGAAGCATCCTTACTCACAGGCCTCTTCCTCTGACCACAACTTGGACTGTTCTGGGTTCAGGAGAAGACCCAAGACATCCATGTCAGTGAGGAGCAAATGGTAAATGAATTAGGAACATATGATCTGCATTCTCCCTTACTGTAAGGAACTCACTGAATCTCATCTAAGGGTCTCCATAGACATCCATGGATAGTCCACTTCCAAAGTTTATGAACAATGGATAGAATTGGAGTTCCAGTTCTTATTCAAGACCCTCTGGGACCCTTCTGGTTTTTCTGGTCCCTGCAGAAGTTCAATTTGCTAATGAGTCAAGTCACAAGTCCGGGCTTTTGAAAACAGCCCAAGTCTCCTGGAGTGAGACTTAACTGAAATACAAATTTGGCAAAGACATGGTCCATTGGAAGACATCTCTTTTTATTTCACTCACATAAAATAATGAGGTCTTTAAAAATTGCTCTAATTTTCTTGAAAAATAATAGCAATTGCGGTAGTATCAGTGGAGGGATTAATAAGGACAATAAAGCATACTTTGTAGACCAAGGAAAGGGAATGGGATAGGAAGCCGAGGTTTAAAGGAATGACTGCACAAGAAGGCAATGAACATACGGAATAAATGAAGAGGCTAGCAAACGTAGCAAGAAATTAATTCAAGCCCCTGACTTATTTCAGGGAGGGAGGCCTGTTGACAGATGGTAAAACATAAGGAATGTGGGATTAAGATAAATTCTGAGAGGACAGGTGTGCTGTATTGAGTGGCCTTCCCTTCCCTTTATATTTACCACTGTTTGGACCCCAAAGCTTAGCCCCAACATCCCCTTACCCCTCTATGAGATGCCCACCAAAATCTGCCTTGCAAATGGCCTCAGGTCTCCTCTCTGCTGCAAGGCTGATCTGAAATCCATCTACAATCTATCTCGAGAAAAACAGGGTCCTCTTCTCTGCAGTGAGTACACTTGGGCTCTTGTAGTAATAGGGGGACGCATCAGTTATGAGCTCTTGCTGTCAATAGCGGGGTGTTAAAATAAAAATCAGACCAATGCTCTTCCATAAAATTTCACACATCATAAAGAGGTGGGTGTGTTTCACTACAAGAAAATGTAAAAATTTTATAGATCCAAAGCATTGTGGCAAAATTAAATGACAAGTGCAAATGAGTATTTGCTATGTGTAACAAATCAGTATTCTTAAGACTTGAAGAATTTTCACAAAGAAATATGGGAGAAATCACTGCTAATGAAAAGGAATAGCCCTGCTGTCTCTTGCTCTTCCTCTCTCTCTCTGTCTCTCTGTCTCTCTCTCTGTCTCTCTGTCTCTCTTCATCTCCCCCCTCTCTGTCTCTCTTCCTCTCCCCCTCACTCTCCTCTCTCTGCCTCCTTCTCCCATTCTATCTCTGTTACTCTCTCTCTGCATGCCCATGCCATTTCTCTTCCCCTCTCATATCCAATAAACCTGCCTTTATATAACTTTAAAAAAAAAAGGAATAGCCCACTGAAAATACAAATGGTAAACAAATTTGCAAAATTTTTCTCATCCACTAGAGTTACATAGTTAAAATTAAAAGTTATATATCATTGTGTTTATGGAATAGATAGGAAAATGAATGCAAGTGAATATTTTGGAAGAAGGAAAATAGATTTTTCACGTGTTGGTCATAAGAATGCAAGTTGGTGCCATTTCTAGTTTAAAATTTGACAGATTTATCAAGATCTATATAAAAGCTCACACTTTCTGATCAACATTTTGTCATAGAATTTTTCCTCAATTAACATCAAAAATACACTCAAAGATTCACCTACAATGTGTTTTACTGCATCATCATTTAAAACATCTACAAGGGAAGAGAATAAAGTCCGCTCATTATCAACAAGTGTCTGTTATCTATGAGCTACTGTGTATCATGTTGTGTTCTTCATGTGAAGTGCTGACAACAGAACAGCTGGGAAACCCAATGCATTAGAGCTGCTGTTTTAAATGAAGGCCCAGAAAAAAAACAAACACAGCACTGGACAATGGCAGAGAGACTGTCATGTCCATTTCAATTGGAAATACAAAAAGCAAAGACAGGAAAAGTAAGAAAATGCCTTTTTAGTTGAATTAGCCTCTGGACTAACGCTACAAACAATACTTGGTGAATGGTCTGGGAAAAGTAAGATATTTAAAACTCTACAGAACTTTAAGAAGCAGTTACACAGCAGAGTGTCATAGAAACACACCTAGTAACTGCCATGAGTTGACTATGAGACAGACTGCGTGCACAGAGTCATGGGTTGAATGTGTGGTCCCTGACTACTGATGATATCCTTGGAGGCTGTGGGAGCTTTAGTATGTGGGGTCTAATTGTAGGAAGCAGGTGACTGTGGACAGGACTGACTGTTCCTTGCTCTCTGCTTCTTATTCACCACAAAATGAGCAACCTTTTCCATAAGCTCATACCACCATGATGTTAGACCCAAGAATACAATGTAATGACTCCACTGAAACCACAAGTCACTGTATTTCCTCCTTTTATAAAAACTTAACTATTATCGTCATTATATTTTTGCATGTATGATGGGAAAGGGGGCATATGCCACAGCCTACATGAGAAGCAAGAGGACAACTTTGTGGAGTTGATTGGCTGGACTCCACCTAAGTTCAAGGGTATCAAAGTCTCTTGAAAGACTCCTTTGAGAAGAGAGTCAGATATACTGCTTACAGAGGACCAGGAAGTTATCTCTCCAGGAATCACTACAGGGCATTCAGTCACCCAGGCACTCAATGATGTCCACAGCCATGGCCCAAGGGAAGGGGAGCAGCCATCACCTGAGCTTGTGGCAGACTTTGTGTTGCCTATGTGATCTGGCTTTCAGGCTTTTAATTTCATGGAAGTCTCTGCCCAGACTACAGTGAAAACACTGAAGGTCAGACAATGCAAAATAGGATTTGAATCCCTGTGAATAGTATTGCATGATGTATATTTGTAGCAAATTTATAAATTTGTAAATAGTAAATTTGCAAGGGAGAGCCCAGGAAGTTGAGAATATCAGAAATGCAGAACGTCTACTGAGAAACCCTGTAAGAAACAAATGCAGTCCGCATAAGAAAAGACTGGCTGTTAATGATACGAATGTAGGAGTGGATTTCCCAGGACTCACATCATGACACCATGTATCCCAGATGTCAGACATGGAAATATAAAACTTAGTGTTTGTCCTAATAGGTTTCAGTGTCGCCGTGGTCGAATCTGTCTGTCCTTTATTCTCCTGTTCTTTCCTGTCCTAAAGAAGATGTCTACTCTGTGTTACTGTATGTTAGAAGTATATAAATTATGTTTTATAGGGATCACACCTAAGAGATTTCCTTGAGTCTCAACAAGGATTCTGGAGTTAAACTTTTGAACAATGATGGAATGATTGAGATTGAACTCTTGGAATCAAATTGTAGTTGAACTGGAAACTCTCCTTGTTGGGTGGCATTCATAGGGCTGGAAGGAGCTATGCAGGCTGCTGGAGGAGAAAACTCATCAATAGTCTCATCCCTCTTTAGACCATACACACTGCAGTTCTGACATGTCAAGTAATATGTGCTCACTGGTACAATAGTGGCATGACTATTTGGGGGTAACCAATTACTCTGAAATAGGATCAGAGGCCTGTTCCATGAGAGGGAATCCATATCTGGTACTATAAGCCTCTTCAAAAGTTTATGCCTATGAAGAGATGGGGCCAAGAGTGGAATATACTACTGTTATTTTCCTAAATGAATTTGCTGTCAAACTGACTTCTAAATGTTTGTGTATATAAACCAGTTCTGCTGTCAGTCTTTGAAGAGACTGATAGATAACACAAAGATTCATATCTGATCAAAGTGCTGATAATAAGTAACAGTTGAGCACATACCCCTAAACAGAATGTATTGCTTCTCAAAGCCCAGGAAACTTCAAGGAAAATGGGGGAAAAGAATTGAGAACTGAAGGAGTGCCATGAAATGCTGCCAAGCAGATTCTGACATAGCCATTACAATCACGAACACACAGCAGCAATGGATACCTGCATATGAATGGACCCTTTGGCATCCCATCAGGCAGTGATGCCCATTTGCCTCACAGGACTGAGCATTCAGTACTGTCTGATGAGTAGAGGAAATATCCCTGAGGCCCCAGACTGCCCGAGGAGCTATTCGCTGTTAATGGTTGCTGTGGGGAAAGGAGGGAATCAAGGGTGGTGTCATTTTTTTCTATGGTGTAGCTACTAGGGGCTAGAGTTTGGGAAGAAGAGGTTCAAGGTGAAAGGAAAGGAGCTAATAGAAGGTAAGGGGAGTAAATACAATCACAGTGCATTGTATATATGTATACAATGGCCAAAATTTAAAGAATTAAAAGTTAAAAAAAAAAAAGATTTGAACTCCTGAGAACAGACTAAATGTATCTGCCACTATGGAAGATGATCAGGACATTTTGGGGACCGAATGTTATAGTGCAAAATTGAAAGTGTTTTATAGATTCATGTATTGAACACTCAGGACCAACTGGTGGTGCTATTTGGGGGACTCTGGAAACTTTAAGATGTGAGATCTAATTGGAGGAAGCAGACTGAAGAATAGGCACACCTTTGAATCAGACCCTCCTCCTCTCCTCTCTGTCTATGGTTCCTGTCTGCCATGTGGTAAAGGGTCTCCCCTCTCTTATCTCCCTACAAACCTGATGCTTTCTGTTCAAGGGAGTGGAGCCAAGCACCTATAGGCTGAACCTCCTGAAATCATGACATAAAATGAGTCCTTCTTTGTTTAAGCTGTTTTCTCAAGCATTTGGCCACCACTCTATATAGATAAAAGAACAATTAACAACACACATGAAGACAGAACTCATCGGAACGAAAGTCTACAGTGACCTTCATCTCTCTGAGAAAAGAGGACATATGATGCTTTGTTTTGTTTTTAAAACCATGTCCTGCATTTTCAAAATGTCAACCCAATTATGTACTTAATGCAAAAATAAATACATAAATAAACACATGAAAGGGCTTTGATTTTTTTCCCTACTAAGCAACATGTAAGTATGCCTGCGGGAATCTAATAAAGGCCTAGCAAGAAAGCCTGGGCGGTGGTGCCGCACGCCTTTAATCCCAGCACTTGGGAGGCAGAGGCAGGTGGATCTCTGTGAGTTCGAGGCCAGCGTGGTCTACAAAGTGAGTCCAGGACAGCTAGGGCTGTTACACAGAGAAACCCTGTCTCGAAAAAAATCAAAACCAAAAAAAAAAAGAAAGCCAAACATGGCCAGAGCTGGGAAGCAGGCAGAAGTCTTTACTGATACACAAAATGGCTGCTGTGGTGGTCTCTGAGTGCTTTAAAGAAAACAGACTCAAATCTAGGTGTTTCTGCTATGTGAGGCTCAATAATCAGGAATGGGACTTAAGAACCCTCTGGTCCCCCATGCTAATGTCTGTGCCTCAGCTCAACCCAATGAACTCCAAATAGCATCCACTACCTGGTTCCTTAGAACAGTCTTCAAAAATAGCCACGTTACACCATTTTAGATGTAAATGAAAGGAAGAATCAAACTATGAAAAATGTGTTCACAGAGAGGATTGATTTCACAGAAAAACAAATACACTGGAGCAGTCTAGTTACAAGAGAAGATCCACCCCAAATAGGCAGCATTTATATTACCTTGATTGCCCACATTACTTCGGCTTATAAAATATGTACACCATCTAAATCACATCTGCCTTCCACATATCTCCAAGTGGAGTTGGGGCAGCCCTTATCTGCCCTTGACAGAGGTGGAAAGTGACCCAGAGAGCAGCAGCTACCCACCAGGGGCCCTGACTTCTGTGTCCTCCAGGTAGCAAGGTGATAAACCTGAAGCGTGTGTGTGTGTGTGTGTGTGTGTGTGTGTGTGTGTGTGTGTGTGTGTG
>CAJQZJ010011617.1:4015520-4029845 GCA_907164525.1 Lophiomys imhausi
GTGTGTGTGTGTGTGTGTGTGTGTGTGTGTGTGTGTGTGTGTGTGTGAGAGAGAGAGAGAGACTGCTGGTTCTGGGTTAACAGCTAACAGATAAGGGAAGTAAGTCTCGTGCTCCTCCCAACACCAGACCAGGGATCAGCTCATCTTGTGCTCTCCCTCCCCCAAGATTGGATTTGGCATTTTTAAACCCTCTGATTATAGCCTCTGAGGCTGGGGTTTATGAGAAAATGGATCTGAGGCCAGCAGCCAGTGCTTGGGAGAGACCTCACCAGAAAGGCCAACCTTTTCCTCTGTGTCTCTATCGACCAGGGTTGCAAATGCTTCCCCTGGTGGGGCCAGCCAGCTTGCCCACCTGCCTGCAGCCTCAGGATCTTGGAAGTCTGCCAGGCTCTGCTGCTGTTTAACACTTTGCAGGAGGCGACTCCTAACACTGGCTCAGGTGTTCTGGAAGAAAGGAAAGGATCGGATCGATGGGTCTGTAAAGCCAGGAGGGGAAATGTGAAACACATTTGGAGTTAGAAGCAAGGAAAGGTGTGCTTTGAAGATATGTGTGATACTCTGTGGATACAAGAAATTAAAATTCAGAGACCCAGAGAAAGGTTTAAGAAATCTTGCAGGTGAATGTGCTAGTCTATGCTCTGACCAGACAACTATATCAGGCCCTGCCCCACAGATGGCCCATTACAGCTATCTGGCCCTCCCCTCCTAGGCTTTTCCTGTTCAGCTCTGCTTTATCTTCCAGGCCTGTGATTCTTAATGTCTTGTTCCTGCACCTAACACTAGGGTGCTCTTGAGGCTCCTGAAGTTGGTGGAAGGGCCATGCTCTGACGTTTGTCCATAGAGCCGCCCACAGTCGTCAGTCCAGGGAGACTCTGCAGGTGGCTGGGGATGCCTGTATGTGCTATGGATGCAAACTCAGCACATCTGGAACTGGGCCATGACCTTTCCACCCAGTCTACCTCCCTTTCTAATTCCCAGCCCTGCTGGACTCTATATTACCTAGAGTCTTGTTCATCCATTTTCTCCTGAACAATGGCTAAGTCTTGGATGCTGGTTTTAACCCTCATAGGATCCCGACAGATGACAAAGAATGTGAATCTCATAGTGACACATTGCCCAAGAAGGCAGCAACTAGTCCACTAACTCTGTAGTCTACTTCTCTGTGTGCCCTCCACAGCTCCTGCCAGTCTCAAGTCTCCTGCACCTTCCACTATGCCAACCCAACCAATGCTTCTGCTGAGTGGCACCTGATCTCCCTTCCATAAAACTACTGCAGCTTCATCTATTGCTTTGAGGCTGGGCTCTGGCCCTGGAGCTACGGTTCACCCCATCACCCCTCCAGAGGCAATCCCCAGTGCTGATCAGATCTCAATGAGTCCTTTTGGTGTTTTCTGTCAGAGAAACTGTTTGTGCTTTCGGTGTGGCCAGTACAAACCAAGGTAAAGAACAGAAGCAACTTGAGGACAGGGAGACCTGATTTCTGGCCAGACATGCTAATGTCCAATGAGCTATCCATCTTCCTGTGTCTCAAAGGAAAAGGGCAATAAACTACCTCAAAGGATCTTTAGAGTAGACTGTTACCCTACAGCTGAAAACACATGTGGTGGTTATCATAGTGACAGCCATTGTCACAATAAACGTGTTTCCAGCCTCTCTGCCCTCTAGATCCCTGACTGCCCTTCTGCATGAACTCCAGATCCCTTATGACCAATGTATGACCATTCAGACTCTCCTGCTTCCCTTTCCTAGAACCTCTTGACAATGCCCATTTGAGAAGTCCCTAACAATGTCATCATTCTGCTAGCTGTGGGGCAGGGTGTGGGGAAGTGACTTCAGTGACACTGAAGCTTGGGAAAGGTTCAGGCTGTGGAGCTCCTCTGAGGAAATACTACCTCTGCAAGGCACTGACTGCACAACATGCAGTGAGACTTCAGCCGACTGTGGGCCGTGCATGTTGTGGGGTTAACCTGCTTGGTGGGAACAGAAGCAACAGTCATGGTAAGTGACTTGGAAGCCCATGAGGTTATAGATGAAAACTGAAAAGAGTTGATTCCTGGCATAGTTAGCATGGCGAATCTAAGCAGTTATTTTGAGACAGATAGAATAATCATATATATCTAAAACACAATGATAGTGACAATAATGATATCGGTTGATGGCAACTGATTTCTACAGTGCTTCAGAGGCAGGAAGTGGCCACACAGAGCAAGTACGGGAGACAAAGATACTGCAGGGATACTGGAATGGCTGTGAATTTCCAATAGAGTGGGGACCTATGGTTAGGATTGTAGCATGCAGACATGTATGAAAAATATAATTTATGGGAGAAAGGGGCTTATTTAGCTCATGGTTCAAGGTACACTCAGTCCTGCTGGAGGCATCAAGGCAACAAGAGTATCTGATCACATTATATCCCCAGTCAGAAGCAGAGGTGATGGGCACATACATGCAGCTCAGTTCCTTTCTCCATTTTATTCAGTCTAGGACCATCTGGCCAAGAGAATGGGCCCGCCCACATTAAGGATGAGTCTTTCCATATCCACTGATATAACCAAGATGATCATTTGTTAAGAGACAAATCTCCCATGTGATTCTAAATCCTGTCACGCTGACAATTAATACTAACTATTGCAAGGTAGAGAGCAAAGACTATGTACCCATATGAGATTCACCCCATAGTGTCACTAGCTTGTAGTGAAGCCAATGGCTTAAATGGATACTATGTTGGAACAGCACAGAAAAAAACAGTGCCTAGTAAAGGTGGGCTCATTGCTAGGACTGATGACTCAACATAGCAGAGACCAATATGAAGGATCATTGTAGCAGGTTTGAAAACCACAGTGAAGGTATTGTGTAACAGTTTTCTCTGAGTTGAAACCTCCCATTCTGAAGAACTCAGAGTGTAAGTAACTCACGAGTTTCAATAAGTCCCTAAAACGTGTGAAGTCCACAAGACTTTTCCATTCCCAAGTGTCCTAGTTGGGTTACTATTGCTGTGATGAAACACCATGACCAAAAGCAACTTAGGAGGAAAGTTTTCAGCTTACACTTTCACATCACAGTCCATCAGTGAGGTAAGTCAGGGCAGGAGCTCAAACAGGACAAGAACCTGGAAGTAAGATTCAGAGGCCATGGAGGAGTGCTGCTTCCTTACTACCTTGCCCCTTATAACCTGATCAGCCTGCTTTCTTACAAAATTCCAGGAAGAGTGTTACGCAACAAAACAACAGATGATGTTATGGTCATCAGGAAAGCACAAAGTATAGTATTCCTGCCTACCTGTTGTTGGTCTATATCACACGCATCTTTGCTGCTTGTAATGATTGCAGATCAGCCCTCCTGGTCACTGCCCAGATACTCCCACTT
Source organism: Lophiomys imhausi (assembly GCA_907164525.1). Classification (NCBI taxonomy): domain Eukaryota; kingdom Metazoa; phylum Chordata; class Mammalia; order Rodentia; family Muridae; genus Lophiomys; species Lophiomys imhausi. Next base: position 4,018,887 of record CAJQZJ010011617.1, read on the forward strand.
TACCCAGGCTAATTAATCTTCAGAACCGGAGTTCAGCTATGCTACATAGTGACTGTGTCTCCAAAAGGCCCATTCAAGTCAAGATCCCCAGATCTCTGAAAGGAGCTTTGTCTGAAGAGTCTTGCGTACGTAATTGACTTGAGATTCTCATAACTCGGTATCCAAGTATTTTTAAAGACAGTCACAGAGCAAATGTCCTTGCAATATGGTGGGGCATCTTTGGGATATAGGTCCAGGAGTGGTATAGCTGGTTCTTGAGGAAGAACTATTCACATTATTCTAAGAAACTGCCAGATTGCTTTCCAAAGTGTCTGTACAAGTTTGCACTCCCAGCAATGGAGGAGTTTCCTATTTCTCCACATCCTCGTCAGCATGTGCTATCATTTGAGCTTTTGATCTTAGCCATTCTGTCTGGTGTGAGATGGAATCTCAGAGTCCTTTTGAGTTGCATTTCCCTGATGACTAAGGACACTGAGTACTTCTTTAAGTGCTTCTCCACCGTTTGAGTTTCTTCTCTTGAGAATTCTCAGTTTAGCTCTGAACTCCATTTTTAAATGGATTATTTGGTTTGTTGCTGTTTACTTTTTTGAGTTCTCTATATATTTTAGATAGTAGCTCTCTATCAAATGTAGGGTTAGTGAAGATCTTTTCCCAATCTGTGGGCTGCTGTTTTGTTCTCTTTTGTGTCCATTGCCTTACAGAAGCTTTTCAGTTTCATGAAGTCCCATTTACTGATTGTTGGACTTAGAGCCTGAACTATTGGTGTTCTGTTCAGGAAGTTTTGTCCTGTGCCAACGAGTTCAATGCTGTTCTCCACTTTATCTTCTATTAGGTTTAGTGTGTCTGGTTTTATGTTTAGGTCTTTGATCCATTTGTACTTGAGTTTTTTTCAGGGTGATAAATATGGATCGACTTGCATTTTTTTCTACATTCAGACAACCATTTACTGAGGATGATTTCTTTTTTCCATTGTATGGTTTTCGCTTCTTTGTCAAAAATCATTTATCTATAGGGTGGTGGGTTAATTTCTGGGTCTTCGATTCGATTCCATTGATCAACCAATCTGTTTCTATGATAGTACCATGCAGTTTTTATTAATATTGCTCTGTAGTACAACTTGATGTCAGGAATGGTGATGCCTCCATAAGTTCTTTTATTGTTTTAGAGGATTATTTGAGCTATTGTGGGTTTTTGGTTTTTCCATATGAAGTTGAGAATTGTTCTTTCAGAGTCTGTAAAGAATTGTGTTGGTATTTTGATGGGAATTGAATCAGTAGACTGCTTTTGGTAAGATGACCATTTTTAATTATGTTAATCCTACTGATCCATGAACATGGGAGATCTTCCCATCTTCTGATATCTTCTTTGATTTCTTTCTTCAGAGACTTGAAGTTTTTGTCATAGAGATCTTTTACCTGCTTGATTAGACTTACACAAAGATACTAATTTTGTTTGTGGCTATTGTGAAGGGTGTTGTTTCTAATTTCTTTCTCAGCCTGTTTATTGATTGTATAAATGAGGGCTACTAATTTTTTAGTTAATCTCATAGCCAGACATTTGCTCAACTATGTTCATAACAGCTTTATCCATAATTGCCAGAAACTAGACATAACCTAGATGTCCCTCAGCTGAACAATAAATAAAGAAAATGTGGATACATTTACACAATGGAATACTACTCAGCTGTTAAAAACAAGGAAATCATGAATTTTGCAGGCAAATAGATGGAACTAGAAAATATCAACCTGAGTGTGGTAACCCAGACCCAGAAAGACACACATGGTTTGTACTCACTCATAAGCGGATTTGTACTTTAGTAGCCATTTAGTACAAGATAACCATACTACAATCCACAGGCCCAAAGAAGCTAAGTAACTAAGAGGGCCTAAGGGAGGATGCTTGAAACTCACTCAGAAGAGGAAAAAAAAAAGACAGTGGAAGTAGATGAAGAGAGGGAACTGGGTAGGAGAAGGGGAGAGGAGGGATCAGCTATGCGAGAGGGGGCAAGTGGTGAATGGGCTGTGTAAAAGATGGGAAACTGAGGGGTGGTGTCATCTTTGAGACAAGCTGGAGACAGATGACAAGGTAAGCCCCTTGGTGGAGATGGGGATAGCTCTATCTGAGACTTTTACAAGTGGGGGATATGGAGACTAAAGTGACCTTCTTCTAGCTAGGTAGGACTTCTAGGGGAGGGAGGGGACCACCAACACACCCACAAAAACTTCTACCCAAAATTTACCATGTATACAAGATGTTTGGTGATAAAGATATGGAAGATATTGAGGGAATGATCAACCAATGATGGGCCCAATCTGAGACCTACCCCAAGGAAGAGAGCCAACCTCTATCACTATTAGTGATACTCTGCTATGATTACAGACAGAAGCATAGCGTAACTGTCCTCTGAGAACCTCCATGCAGCAGAGGATCCAAACAGAAGCTGACATTCACCACCAAACATTAGGCAGAACTCGGGGGAACTTGTGGAAGAATGGGGGGGAAGGATAGAAAGACCCCGAGGAGACAAGAACTCCACAAGAAGACCAACGGAGTCAAACAACCTAGGCCCATGGGGCCTCACAAAGTCTAAACCACCATTCAAAAGGCATGCATGAACTAACTGGATATAGGCCCCCTACACATATGTAACTGATGGGCAGGTTGGTCACCTTGTGAGCCCCTAGCAGTGAAGTGGGGACTATCTCTGTCAAGTGTAGGAGTTAGATAAATTAGATTTAGGAAATATATAGGAGTTTCTGATACTGTCTCTTAATTCGGGGCCTGAAGAGCATTATCAGCATGAAGTCAGCAAAAACAGGAAAGACTCAATAGACTGAAAAACAAGTTTGAAGTCAGCAAAAACAGGAAAGACTCAATAGACTGAAAAACAAGTTTGAAGTCAGGAAAACAGGAAAGACTCAATAGACCTGAAGAAACAAAGTATCTGGCCTGACATTGTTTTCAGCTGCTAAGTGGGCAGAGCCCAAATTAAGCTGAAACAGAGTTCCTCCTATCTGAGGACAGTTCGTGGAGCCGAGAAGAGGCCCCTGATGCTAGAGAGCTCCAAGAGTCCTGCTGAAAAAAGGGCTGGCCATTGATGGCCAGCTCTCTCCCTGAAGCAGAAAGAAGCCGGTGAGCAAAGAAAGCCTGAGCAAGACACCAAAAGGCCAAGGACTGGACCCTGTGGCTCAGCTTTTGCCTAGAGGGGTTTGATCTGTCCAAACAGTGGCCTAAAGGAAACAGTGCCTGGCTTTAAGGACTGAGGCAGAGCAGCTGAGTTCCTGATTCAAAAGAAGTAAGCTGGCCTGCAGACGGCTGGGGTCTCCCACAGAGAAGAAAGCATGAAGCTTTATTTAAGGTGAGACTGCAATAACCAACTACCCTGACGAACCTGCATCTGAGAGATCCAGAAAAAGGACTGCTAAGTGTGTTAAAGAATCTACAACAAAGACTGTGTTCCTGATGACTGAGGACCTGCCCCAGAGACTGTATCATTCTAAAAGGTTATGAAAATAGTTGTTATAATTATCAATAGGTTTAGTGGATAGGTTAAAGGGGTTGTAGGATTTTATAGGATTAATAGTTAAGAAATTGTTGGTGTTTGTTATAAATGAATTTAGTAATAAATAAATAAGTGTTAAATAATAACTTAAAAGTTCGGTTATAGTCAAAGACTCTAAGGCCTTCTTTTTTTATCACTTTTGATCACTTCTCCTCAACAGGGCTGTAGTGCCTGACTTCAGTGGAAGAGGAAGCACTCAGACCTGATGCAAATTGATGTGCTGGGGTGAGATTGCACCCTTTTACTGTTGAAAAGGGGAGGAGTGATAGAAGAAGGGGGCAGGAGGATTGGACCCAGAGGAGGAAGGAGGGGCTACGATTGGGCTGTAAAATTAAAAGTAAAATAAAATTTAAAAAGTCACAGAGGCATGCCCAGTGGGAAGACAGCAGAGTGACAATGGAAGCAGAGGTTGAGGAGATGAGGCCACAAACTAAGGACACTTGAGCCTCCAGAAGCTGGAATAGGTAAGGATCATCCCTGTGTTCATTAGATTACTACTGTGGTGAACTACCCAAAGAACACCCAAGGAATGAAAGGTTTATGTGGCTCAGCCTCATAGGCTTTACTCAGTTTCCACAGAAGGTCCTGACACAGAAACCCGGGAGCCGAGTGCAGTGACAATGCATGGGTCCAGGACCTCAAGGACATATGTGGTGAATGTGCAGTTTCCTCCAAGCAAGCCCCACCTTCCACACTCCCACTGGCTCACCTCCTGCTGGCCACCTCCCATTCAAATCCATCAGATGGATTGAACCTTCCTTCTCGTGGTCTGAGCCCACAAGATCTACTCATCTGATACACCTCACAGATACCACTGGGTGCACTTTGCTAATCTGCTGCATTGTCTCAGTCCAATCAAATTGGTAGTAGGATTCAGCAGCTCACTCTCTCAGAGACTCCAGGAGGATCACCGCATTGCCATCACCTGGCTTTGGGATTTCCAGCCAGAGCTATGAACAAACCAGAATCTGCTTCTTTAAGCCTCCTTACACTAATGTACACAGCAGCCCTACAAAGCTCTCATGATGGGGACCTCAGCCAGGTCCCTGGTTCCACTGGAGGGCCAATCTCCACTTCAGCTCTGCAGTCTCTCATTCCAAAGTTGAAATTGTCCTTGCATGGCACTTAGAGCCTCAGTAGTCAGAGCCAGGCAAAGGGACTTGGGATGAGGCTGGGCCTGGTTCTGCCCCAGCAGAGTTCTAGGTGACATTACATCTTCCAGGACCAGATTCCTAGGCACTCCCATGGTCGATCCAAACTCAATACTCCATTCTGTCCTTGGAAATTTCAATAGTAACTGCAAAGATTGAAGAGAATGAACAATACGCAAGATCAAGTGTTCTCACAGTGAGCTCTCAAACAGCAAATTTCTTTCTCATTCTCCATCATTGTCACAAATATATTCTTCAAAGCTTATGTATTTCCTCTATCAACTTATTTCAGCATTGTGGGCCCAATTTCAATGCACATACAACCTTCAAAATGGGACAGAAGTGAGCAAAAGGCAGATTTGCTTTATCTTAGCAAATCTCTGTGTCTTGAGCTCTTGTTCTGCCTCAGAGGCCTTGAGCATGAGCCTAACCCTCCTGTAGTCTCTCAGCAGACAGGGGGACTAGCTCCTCCAAGAGGACTGCTGAGCTTCTAAGAGTTGGGGGTGGGGTGAGCGCCCACTCTGCAGCAAATGCCAGCATCTACCACATTCTTTAGTCAGAGGTGAGGAGGCAATTTTATGTGAGTCTTGGATGCAGCTGGGCCTCTGGGCCCCTGGCCATCCAAGGCTCTGTACCACTGTCCACTGGCAAACACACAAAGGTCCCTCTGAACACCTCCAGCCCCAAGCACCGGCTCTTTCACATACCTTGTAAACTACTCAGATGCCTGGCACGCCCTGAGCAACTTGCCTTCTCCAGGAAGTTCCCAGCTCTGGGTCCCTCACTGGGCTAAGAATGAGAACATCCCTGGCGAATCTATCTTCAACAGGGCACTGACTCCTCCAGAATCTCACAACTCCTACAGAACCTGTGAGGAGAAAGGGCCATTTTAACCTGCTCCTTCTGAGTCAGAACTTTTCCACTAGAGCCCTCACCTCACACCGAAAGACTTGTGTTCCCCCCTCAAAGTACATACGAGGTGCCTTCCCAATAGCCTGGCTGATAGACTTTGCACTATGGCAACCTAATTCCCCAGTGTCTCACTAGCATTGTGCCCGACACATGGGAAATAGACAATAAATATTTGTTATTTGTAAAGTACAATACCGAGCTTTCTTTCACTAGAAATAAAAGGAACACCTCCTCTCCATGGAACAATAAGACAGTGTATAACTCAAATCCACGCCTGTGACATTTTTAGGAGGGAGAAACCTCATGGTAATATTCCTCCTGCAAAACTCCTTCTAAGTGTCTACTTGAGCTTTTGTGAACATCAGTCATAGATGCTAAATTGTGCTCTCTGGCAAAACCAGGATATAGATGCTGGGGAAATAAAAGGCATCTCTCCCCTTTAAGGAATCTGAATGTGCAGCCCTAAAGTGTCCCTGCATCCTGCTGGCTGCCCTGGAGACCAGGCTGAGGACACCCATAAAAGAATGCATTCAGGACCCCAACCTGCCCAGGGAGGCTGCTCTTGGGTACTTAGAACAGTCCTGTTCTACAGGGAGAACCAGAACTTCCCTCCTGTACTGAGTCCTTCAAACTTTTATACTCATTCTGAAGGGAGGTGGATAGCTCTAAGTACCTAACATGAGGAAGGGTACACATAGGCTCTGATCTCAGTGTTTTTTCTTAATGTCTTATATTAAAAACCAATGCAAAGCTTCATGAGCCCAATGAGCCCCACACCTTCTATACAGCATCTTAATGTTTGGATGAGCACCCAGTTCTAGGCTATCTTCACAATGTGTCATAAGTACAGAATGCCATCTGGTCCTGATTAAAAATTGCCACATAGAGAGCAGCCACTTGACTGAGGAGTCCAGAGAGTAGCTGAGGGCTGCTTGCTGTCTCTGCCCATGAAGATTTGGGTATGACCATCTTCCCATAGAGATGTGGTCCCCATGTGACTTGATACCCTGACATCATCTCTTCCTGAATGGTGTGGTCTGCCTTAATATTCACATTGTAGGTAAGGCCGAGAGAAGAGGAGTCCTTGCAAGGCCCTCAGGATGGATGAGGCAAAGACCTGCATTCTTCTGGTGTGTCCCAAAGTCCACAGTCAAAAGCAAAGGACAGTCAGCTATGAGTCTGCCCTCTGATGGGCAGAGAAGTCACTGGGGTATGGAGACAGTGTTCTCTGTATCATAGATATGTCACAAAGATGAAGACAAGTGAAACAGCCCTTGCGGAACAGCACCTCCTAGCATATAGTGGCTCTTCAGTAAATACCAGCTCCAGCTTTCTGCCACTCACAGCCATGTTTAGGAAGATACTGCTTGATGTCAGAGCTGAGGTCAAAGGGACCTAGGCCTGAAGTATGGTGAGCATCTCCTGGGTTTCAGAACCTACTCTCTCTGAACCTCAGTGAAGACAAGCACTTTGCAGGGTCATTGTTATGTTTAGCCACACATGACTTCACAAGCAGGCATCCCGTCAGTAACCCTCCATCTTCTGGGAATGCTGACATGGCCAGGAAGTCTATTGTACAGCCAGTGGTCCTCCTGTCTCAGAGCTAAAACTCTCTTCAGTCCCTGCATAAGAAACAAGTCCCTCCCTCTCTCCTCACATGGCCAGCACTGAGTCCAGGCAGGCAAGGTCTTATGAAGGGGAAAAGCTGGACATGCAGCTTTTGTGACTCTAGAGAGGGTGCAGGCTCCAAGGCAGCCCATCCCTTACAGAGCTGGGAAACTGCAGAAGCCAGACCTTTAAGAAAAAGACCTGTGTGACCTGGGAGTTACTGTCTTAGTCCCATAGTCTGATTCTAGGAGAAGCACCCAGAGAGGGGATGGGTCCACACTGAGGGCCGTCTGTCTCTTAAGGCACCTCAGTGTTCGGACAAGCCCCCAGCCTCTAAGACATCTTTGCAATATGCCATGAGCACCCAGAGTATCATCAGCTCCTGATTAAAATCAGCACCTGGAGAGAAGCCCCAAGAATGATGAAGCCGGAGAGCAGCTGAGGGCTGGCGGAGTCATTGCCCATGCAAAGTCAGCCAAAGAGTAAAGTTCCTGCACAGAAGTGGCCCTGGGTTGAGCCTGGACACTGTGACAATGTTATGAGATTTGCTAGAGGAGCTGTGATTTGTTTTAAAGAACAGCATTATTGCCACTGTGGCCACATAAAACTCCTTAAATCAATGCCCAATGATCCCAAACAGCCTCAAAGGAAACTGGCCAACCTCCCAGTCTTCAAGGACCAGTGTTGCCATGCCTTTGACCTCTGGTCACAATTCTGCATTCATGGTCAGGGCTTGCTCTAATCAGTGGGTTCTACTTCTGCATTCTTCTCACATACTTCTGATCATTCATGCCTGTAGACTCTGGCTGGGAAATGTCAGGCTCTTCCTCCTCCTTTCTCCAGCAGAAGAGCCTACAATACTCTCAATAGTGTTCACAGCCAGTGAGATGTGAGCATGCGATATAAGAATGTCTAGAACACATGGGCCCCAAGCTTACCTTCATTGTATCACCATGCATCCTACTCAATTCCAACCAAGATGTAGCCAAGTCCCAATCCAGGGTAGAACAGAGTAGCAGAGGCAACTAGAGGACAGTGCAACTGGAGGCCAGTGACCATGAGCTTACATATGCTACAGAAGAGCACTGGGCCCTTCCATTGACCCATAAGGTGTGACATTCAGTTCACCAGAAACGAAAGCACCCTAAGGTCTGGCTTTTCCTTCCTCTCTTGTGTTTTATGCACAGTAGTACAGGGTAGATGAGTAGGAAGCATGAGGTGTCATCTCCCAGTGGGTCTCCTCAATTATGCCCATGGACCCTGCAGGAGAGGGCATTCTCTACACTCTTCAGGGCTGAAGGATAGAATGACGGTTCTTCCCAGACCAGTATCCCAGTCCTCAGAAAAGACACGGGTACAGGCGTCACTCCTTAGGAGCTCATGGTCTGTGTCCATCACATCATCAGTGCCTTAAAGCCACAGCAGGGGTCAGCTAGTCTAACTGACCCTATGCCAACCTTGGACAGTTACCTGCCTGCCTGGGCTTTATTGCCCCCATCATTGAACCTGTTCTCAGGATTGAAACTGCACATGTGGGCCATGGTGACCTGGCAGCCACATGATCTGGGGTAGGTCTCCAATCAGATTTGTAATGGGAATTAATTCTCTTTGGTGAATTAGCAAGGGCTTAATGGGTATGCAGATCAGCCTGGCACCTGGCAGCACATAGTCCTGTTCAACCATTGAGAAGGCACTCTGAAAGCCCAGGAAGCTGAAAGAGCTTATAGCTTGGCATTGCTTGGATGATAGAAAGATCTGAACTGAAATGGGCAGAGCCCAGTTGAAGCCACAGATCCGTGAGAGACGTGGATGGTGCCTTGTAAAGGGGTGTGGCTGAAAAGCCACAGAAGCCGAGAGAACTGCCAGTTACCTCAAGAGAGCTCAAGAGTCTACAAGACCTCAAGAGACCTTGAGATCACCCCCTGTTTAAGCCAGAGAACTCCATATGAAGGGGCCTCCACAAGAGAGAGAGAGACAGAGACACCACATGTGCCTGAGCCATGTGAGGAGAGCCCCCAGTGAGAGAAAAGAGACATAGGTGTGACGACATACGTCAGCTACTTTCACTGAGGTCTTGATGACAGAAAAGGCCTCAGAAAGGGGCTCTGGTCACAAGCCAGCCCAAGAAGGCCGTGAAAAGTCACAGAGATGAATGACAGCAGTGGGAGAGGATCTGCCTAAGGTATGCTAACAAGTCGCCAGGAGGCAAGCAGAGTTCAGAGGCCACAGCAAAGACCTCGAAAACAGGAAGGTGGGTAACCCCTGCCACGTGAGGCTGTAGTGAGACTTTGAAGTAAAAGACTAGGCCAGACTAGGCCACACGTGGCATACTGCCTGTGCCGTGTGTGACTGAAGCTGGCCCCAAGTTGAACCGGTAAGGGAAGTTGACTCCATGAGCCAGCAGACAGTAATGACACTAGGTCCAGAGGAAGTTGAGTCAAGCTGAAGATAAGACTGCTGTGACTGCCAGAGCCAGACTGTGGCTGTTGTTTGAGGTGTGCCAGCAGATAGAAGGCTGACCAAGTTGCCCACACAGATCTGCGCTAGAGAATCCTAGTGTCCTTTCAGGAGGGATGAAGTAGGATCGTGTAAGTGTTATTAGGTGTTAGGTTATAGGTATTATAGGTTCTATGTATTAGGTGTTTGTAGGTTCTAGGTATTATAGGTGTTTTATTACTATTATTTTTTTAATTCAGGGAGGAGGCAGGACCATCTGAGGATTCTGAGCAATGGAATAAGAAAATCTGCTAGGCTGTCTGAAGAGAGACTCTACTTACTGTAGAAACAGGCTATGTAAGGAAAGAGTCATGGCCACATGCTCCACAGGTTGTTACTATAACCCAGCTGTGGTGGTTTGAAAAGTATGGTCCACATAGATTAACGTGTTTGAATGTGTTGCCCATGGGGAGTGGTACTATTAGGATGTGTGGTCTTGTTGGAGAAAGTGTGCCACTGAGGAGGGCTTTGAGGTCTCCTGTGCTCAAGCTCCACCCAATGTGGAATCCAGTCTTCTGCTGCCTTCAGATCAAGATGTAGAACTCTTGGCTCCTCCAGCACCATGTTTGTGTCTGCCCGCATGCTGCCATGCTCTCTGCCATGACGATAATGGACCAAACCTCTGAAACTGTAAGCTAGCCTCAGTTAAATGTTTTCCTTTATAAGAGTTCCCTTGGTCATGGTGTCTCTTCACAGCAATAGAACCCAACCCAAACACCAGCTGAGAGAGGACACCAACAGAAGAAGTGAGGGGCAAGACTGTGGTTGGGCTTTGGTGACAGATCTCAGCAGACTCTCCACCAGTGCTGGATACAATATGTGAAACCAAGAGAAGAGTGGGAGATGGTGTGGTATCTCTTATTTCCTTCCTTTGGGTCTTCACACAGAGTTCCACTTTGTCATATTGTCACACTCTAGGGTTATTTGAGAGGAGGAACTGCAGTTAAGAAAATTACTCCAAGTAGAAGATGAGCATCGAAGAATCTCCAGTGGGAGATGATTGAATTGGTGGTAAGCCATTCTCTTGGCAAGAAAAACCACTTGCTTCAACTGTAGACAGACTTCTGTCCAAAAAGGACAAAACTTGGAAGCAGGTAAGTCGACAGCCTAGCTCTGCCAAGACAGGGTAGGTAAGTCCTTCATAATTCCTGCTCTACAACCAATGTCTGTCAGAGAAATGGGGCCAAATGGCTGAAGATTGATGCTGTAATGTATGGAGAGAAAATGGGA
>CAJQZJ010011617.1:4030245-4044334 GCA_907164525.1 Lophiomys imhausi
TGGGGGTTGAGCAGGAGGAGGGTGGAAGGGTGGGACTGGAGGGGGGAGTAGGGAGGGGATTGTGATTGAGATGTAACTTGAAGAAATAAAAAATAAATTATTAAAAAAAATTTAAAAAAAGAATCTAAAAAAAAAGAAAATTATTCCATCAGATTGGCCTGTAGGGAAACTTGTAGGGCACTATTTCTTAATTTGTAATTGATACAGAGGGATAGCCTATGGTGTGTGTTGCCACTCTTGGGCTGGTGCTCCTGAGGTCTATAATAAAGCAGATTGAGTAAGTCATGGGGAGCAAGCCAGTAAGCAGCACCCCTCCATGGCTTCTACATCAGCTCCTAACCTCATATACTTGCTTCGAGTTCCTGCTCTGACTTCCTTAGATGATAGATTGTGGTGTGGGAGTGTAACCCAAATAAACCCTTCCTCCCAAATTGCTTTTGGTCATGGTGCTTTACCACAACAATAGACATACTATGTAGCACAGGATAACCTCAAACTTGAGATTGTCCTGGATCCATTCCTATGTTCCGAGACTACAGATGGATGCAATTGGCCCTGCTAATGCTATAGTCTTTTACCTGAGAATAATGAAAACAAAGCTGAGATGGAGAAGGACGAAGAAGGAGATTCAGCAACAAAGATGAGACGCTGGGCAGTAGATGTCAAGCAGGCCATATCTTCCAGACATCTGGACAGAGGTGTCACTTGCACAGCTGGAGGAGGCAGAGTCCAGAAATGTTCGTGACCTAGAGATGCTGGGCAGTGAATCCTCCCTCAGAGAGATACTGAAAGCAAAGGGAAGCAAAAATAACAAAGGTGAAGCCTTGCATCCTACCGAAATGGCAAGATCAAGATTTAAGGCCAGATGAGGTGCTGCACACCTTTAATCTCGGCACTAGGGAGGGAGGCAGAGGCAGGCGGATCTCTGTGAGTTTGAGACCACCTGATGTATATAGTACCAGGCCAGCCATGGCTATATAGTAGTGAGGCCCTGACTCTCAGGGGAAAAAAGAGAGAATGAGTGAGTTTGGAAGAACTATAAAGTGAGAGAAAATAGTGAGCTGGGAGGAAGCTGAGATAAGATGATTCAGTGTCCTCGGATCTAGAAGGAGAGAGTAGCAGGAAGACTAGGAGGCATCAGTGGACTAGAGTCCCAGTGCAGTCAATGACTACAGATTGAACACCACAGGAAGAAACTGAAAAACCTGGGTGAAAGCCATCCCAGCTGCAGATGTGCTACCTGTTCATGGAGACACTACTCACAATAATGGGACGGACAGAAGATTGTCATTGCCTGTGTCTGCATTGGCTGCTACAACAAGATACTGTAGCTTTTTGTAAACAAAGAAACATGTTCCTTCTAGCTGTGGATGCTGGGATCCAGGATTAATAAACAGCAGAATCTCCTCTGGTAAAGGCAGCTCTCTGACTCTAAGATGGCACCAGTTGCTGTGCCCTCTTGTGGGAAAACAAAACAAAACAAAAAACAGAAGTGTGAGGGGTCTCTACTTGCCCCAGCCCTGTCAGGTACTTAGCCTATGAATGTAGAGCCCTCACTACCCAGTCTTTGATGAGCTGTAGAAAGCCATGTATATTCAAGGTACTGGGGACTGAGAGGCTCTGAGGGGAGGGGTTCTAAGTGATCAGGAGCAGGCCTCTGCAGGGTGGGGCAGAATGGCTAGGAAACCTAATATAATTTCTATATAGACAATGTGCTTATTTCTCCTACAGTACCCTCTTCGTAACCTTGGGATCACTGGGGGAAGTAGAGGTTCTTCCAATACCCAAATCCAGTGGTGAAGATGCCAGATGGGGTGGGAGAGAGTAGAAATCCTACAAACACATGGTCCTTTCCTGAAACCGTAGTAACCCTGCGAGAGATTGCTCACTGGTCTTCCCACAGTACACTTGGCCAGGGCTGCTCTTAAAATCCCCATCACTCATGCCTGAGAGAGCTCATAGCCCTCTCTTACACCATCCTCTGAAAGTATCTGTGCTTACTTGCCATGTTTGATTCATCTTCTTCCCAGCACACCCAGCGAGGTCTTCATGCCTGGGTCAGAAATATGCTGGAAGAATAGCTATGTGATATTATGGCTTGCAAGGATCTCAGATGTTGAGTAGACCTCAGCCTCCATTCCCTTGCAGAGAAGAATGGGATGCCAGGCAGTGGAAGGACTCCAGGGAGTTAATAGCCTTCTTTGAACACAGTATCCAACATACTGTCCATTGCTTTCTGGTCACCTGCCCACGTCCATCATGTGAGATACCTGAAGGAGACACCATTTCAGCACTCTCATGAGAGATGGGGAATCACTTTGAACTCCTGTGTTGCTTTTGAACAAGGACTTTGGGCATCCTATTTTATTTTGGTTAAATAAGACAGACACTTCCTGCTTCAACTCACGCTGGCACATTTGCCCACCTCCACTCTGCCATGGAGATGGACAGAGACAGGCATGGTGGACTTCTTCCTGTGTTGCAAACTTTTTCTTTAAAAAAAGCATGTTCCATTTCACATCTGTTTTGTCTATTTCTCTGGTCTTCTCGGCAGAGAGCCAGGGCCTCCTTGTTCATTTTTAACTTACCAGAGCGTCTCCCCTTCCCCCTCCCCACACTGCTGCAGGGGAGGCCATTATCTTTTGAGCAATCAATGCTTGGCAAAGGCCCAGGCAGAGGATGGCTGGGTCTGCAGGCTGTTCCTCCTCAGCAAAGAACCCAGGATGCTATTCTAAATAAATGTGCAGGCTTACAAAAAGGACAAATATCAAGTAAATCTTGCCCATAATGTCCCATCAAGTAATATTCGTGAAGATTAGCTGCAAGAACCTATGAATTTGGGGACATATAAATAACCCTGCTTTTGACAAGCAACACATATACTTTTTTTTTTTTAAGAGCAAAATGTCAGGAAATTCATTTCTGGAGATCCACGGAGACATGCACATCAACAGGCTGCTACCTTGGTAATAAACTTGGGGGTGTAAAATATGGCTGGTGTCTTTGAATTTTCGCATCCTCATCAGCAGCCTCAAAGAATGGAAGCTGGGGGAGTCCTGATTTAAATCAGAGGCTGTGATTTTTCTCTAGAAGCAATTTCCATTCTGATGCTTCTCTCTGAAGCAGGATTGTGAAAAGAGAGGATCAAGAACAGAAAACAGGCCTAGACCTCTCAGGATAAGCACAAGGAAAATGCAGAGGTGGCAGAAGCTTGGCATTGATTGCAGACAGCATTATCAATAGCCCCATCAATGGACTCCCACTGGGAGAAGCACCTGGGCTCTATGGAAGGGTTGTGTGGACAGTTTTTAATCTATCTTGTCATCAAGTGCATGGAAGGTGACTGTCCTCAGAACGTTTAAACTGTGAGTCATTTCACCCAGTACCATTTTAATTTGCAAGTTCAGATCTGAATCTAAATCCAACAGGATAAAAATATTTCTCAACCTAAGAATTTGGATAATTTCTAACTCTTTTCATTTTAAGGCTTTCCAGATCTGTAAGATCTACCATTAAAAGCCTTGACCCTAAATCTTCCCCAGGGCAGTAGAAAGGATGGGGGAGTCTACAGCAAGGCATTGGGAGGCCTTCTAATAAGTTAATGCATAAATGCTTTTACTTTCAGTACATTTTATAGTCTGTGGCTTCATTCAGAGGCTAAAAGAAAGTTCAACTGATTGTCTGATTGGCCCGATCCCTTTTGGGTTTCTTGTTTTGCTATTTGATTTCTTCTATCCCAAGTAATGTCTTCTTCCATCCCTGCTTTCCTTGCATCTGAGATTTTGTGTAGCAGACACAGCAAAGCAATCTTCGTATGCTAGTTCACTGCTACATCAGAGCTGGCAGTCAGCAATGTATCCACATAGAACACACTCAGAAGCTGAGGGTTAGACAGGGCCACTGGCTCCAGAAATCACGAGGGCAAGGACCCTCATTATGAGGCTCTTGTGGGCCTGTAGATGAATAGCCCTGCACTGCACCAGCTTTGGAAGCTCACACAGACGGCAACACTGGGATGCAAGGTCAATGTGAAAAGTGACATAATGTAGCCTGTTAAAAAGGTCAAGGAGATTCAGGGGGAAGAACAGCATTTCTTCCCAGGGAGATGCCCTAGGAGGCAAGGGGAGCTGTGGGAAGGGGAGGGGAGCTCAGGGGCAGTTACAAGTTTTCCCTGACAGGGCTATCAGAGCCGCAAGTAGAGACACATGAAGTTATGTATTAGCACACTCATGGGCAACTCAATTGTCTAATTATGTGAAAAGATGTACACAAACCACAGCAGATTCATGGAGAGAGATTGTCACACTGCTCTGGTGGCCCCTACAGAGAGGGGATTGCGAAACTGCAAAGAATGTAGAGGGTAGAAGAGCTAGAGAGATGGTGACAGGAGCGGAGGGCATCCAAGGTCACCTGTGTCAACTTCAGTGAAGGCTAGATCAAGGTGAAGATCGGGGTGTAGAGGTGCCCATTGCATTCCAGAGAGGCATCAAAAAGCTTAGCAGAACTTGAGAATGGAGCAGCAGAAGAAGGGGCCAGAGTGGAGGAGGACTCCATGGGCAAGAGGTGGAAGGTTGGGAGCAGAAGTGGTTCTCTGGGCAAAGAGAGCTGTGAAAGACATGAGTTGCCTTGAGGATGGATAGACCAAGACCATCCTTCTCATCAACACCTTGTTCAGTGTGAGATGTGGTCTCATGGTGTGTCCACAGGGAGGGTTCCCTCAAGAAGTGTGTGGGGTATGCAGGGGTCAGGCAGCACCTCATCTCGAAGAACACAGGAGCTAGAAATGAGCCATGAGCAGTGCCAGGGATGTGAGGAATAGGATGCCTGGCTTTGCCCCATATGGGTGCCTCTGCTCTCACTTCAATGTCTTTGAACCTCATTTGCACAGATTCTAAACTTATGTCTGCAGTTCAAACCCCACTCCTGGTACCAAATTCTGTCTTGGTTTGGGTTTTATTGCTATGAAGAGACACTATGACCAAGGCAATATGTAATTGAGGTTGTCTTGTAGTTTCATAGGTTCAGTCCATCATCATAATGGCCAGAAGCATGGAAGCATGTAGGCAGACATGGTGCTGGAGCAACCGAGAGTTCTACATCTTGATCCACAGACAGGAGACAGTATACCACACTGGGTGTAGCTTGAGTATAGGAAACCTCTTAGCACGTGGGTCATTTAGCAGGACCACCGCTTGATCCTTACACCCCCATGAAATTTCCTTCCCTTCTAACAAATAGAATGTTCTAGAGGTGAGACTTTCATGTCACTTGTGTCACACCTGTCTTGCTCTCATCTGCCTGAGTATATTCACTCATTCTCTCCTTTTCTCCCTCTCACCTGACCCTCTTCCCCCTCACTCTCCCACCAATCCTTCCCTGTTCCCTGTCCCTCTTCCCCTCCCCCTCCATCCCTTTTTCCCTTCCCCGTGTCCTCCTGCCCTTCCCTTTTCCCATCTCTTTCCCCATCTCTCCCCATCACTCTCCCTGTCTCTCTTCCCCCTCTTACATTTATCCTCACCCTCCCTCTTCCCTGTCCTTCTTCCCTTCTCCCCCTCACCCTCTCCTCCTTCTTCTTCCTCTACTTGTCTCAATAGATGAAGTGAGAAAGTCCTGCTGGGAAAGCCTTTGTGGCAATGGGTAGAAGATGACCTCAAAGAGCTACCATTGACTTTCAGTAGTAAAAGATGGCCTTCAGGACCTTAGAGTGGCCTCCAGGACGCAGTTGGCTATATGACCAAAAGGAAATAGGTTCTGCCCATAGCCTGAGGAAGGTGGGAAGTGGACTATGCATGATGCAGCATCCAGATGACATGCAGACTGCTCCACATAATAGCAGTGGCCTTGTGAGAGCCTGAACCAGGCCCTAGCTGGCCAGGTGCACTGCAAGAATTGGGTAGCAAGTGGTGACAACTGCTGGCAGCAGGCGTCTAGCATGGAAAAGAACAGACCTGACATCAGCTCCCACACCTGCTCCTGCCTGTGTGCAGGTCTCTCTGGGCACATCTGGGGTATAGATCCTGGTCCATCTGTAGCTACCCTACCTACATCTTACACACTACTGGTCTTATGCTGATGCCAGTCCTGGTTGGTCACAGGTCCCTCCCTCATTTCCTTTGGGGTTTGATGTCCCACTTTGTCATTTGGAGACCTAGACACATCACAGGACTTTCTGGTGAGCCATAGTGAGCACAGTGTTTGTCACCATTCCTTACAGTCATTGCATGCTCCTCACCCTTGGGATAGGTGTGGGCTTCATTACCATAGGGTCTCTTCTTAATCTCCCTGCCCATATTTCAGAGCTTCTGCTCTCAAGCAGAAGCTTGACTTTGTAGTTGGAGCAGACATAAGACTTTCTGAAGTCTCTGAAAACAGTTACCTGGCTCTGACAGCTAACTGAAACACAGTGTTCCAATCAAAACAGTGAGGAAGATGCAGAAGGCGTGGATGCACCCTTGTAGTGTGAGTTTCCAGTTTCCTACCTAGGCTGAGTCCTCTGCTACTCTCTGACTGTGCACCTTGTCATTAAGTCAGAGGCAGGAGAGGCATTCGATCATTGAGATGGCTTCTTCACAGAGCAGAATTGGTCCCTAGGGGATATTATGTCTTTGCCTCATCTGGCCTTCCACATCTCAGGAAGCTCCACTGCTCCTCCAGGGACACCTTCCCTCTGAGCAATAGCATTCACCACCTGCTCTTCCTGATTTCCCAACTTTTCCTCTCCCAACTCACCCTATTACTTGTGTCTTACCTCACATATCACATATAATGATTCTGTTCACAGCCTCCTGTTAACCAGGGTTGCCAGTTCATATGACCTCTTCCCTTGTCACCAAATTGTCATTTAATAAGACATATTGTCATTGCTTCTTTTGAACCCCTGGTGCTGTAACAGCCAGTCTGGATTCTGTGGACTTGGATGGTTCACTGCCCATACTACCGTATGAAAAAGCCCTTCTGTGGGCAGGGCATGCTGTCCAGCTGTGTTCTCCCTTTGCAGTGATATCCTGGAATAGACTCAAGCCCTCTGTACATGGGGACATTATCCAAATCTCTATGAATAGTAAGCAGAGATCTCACCAGGAATCTATGCCCTATCACAGCAGGGGCACATGGCACATGAAAACCCTGCACAAGTCTGAGCAGGACAAGGCAATGCCATCAAGTTTCTGACCCAGGGCTAAGACTGTGGGAAGTCCTAGTGATGTGATGGAGATCTTAGAACAGCATGTTCAGATGTGTCTACATCAACCATTCCAAGTCACTAGGCTTGGGAAGGAGCCTCTATGCCATGCCTGTGACAGGGACACAGTTCATATAAGGAACAAGGGGTTTTCACCAGCCAGGTAGGCTCTCTGAGGGGTGCCTACAGCAGAGACCTCTAAGGACTTAAGCTTACCAAGCAGCTGACACCTGATAGGGCGCCAGGAGCATTCCCAAAGCCTACACATGGCTTCTCAGGTATGAGCTCAAGATGACCTTCCCAAGCTCACCCCCAGCCCCATAGACAACTGCTTAGGGATCAAAAACTGATGTGTAAGGTACTGGGGTTCATTAGTGACCTCATCTGGAAAACAGTGTCTGCACCATTACATCTGCTTCTGGTAGAGAGGGGCTCAGGTGTGTTTCTTCAGCCTGGAATTCTCTTCCTTTTACTCCTGCTTCTCCACAGGGTCTGGTGCCACACATGTCAGGTACATACACACAGAGACACACACATACAGCTACATGTTATTGAACTGGTCATGTCCACCAGGGTCCAGATTAAGGCAGATGGTATCTTGACCATCTTCAGTGCACCCTAAGCCATACTGTCCACACAAGGCACAGAGAACATTGGCTGGTGCAGATTGGAGACCAGAAGGGGAGACTGAGGTCCAGGCCTATTCCACGGGCATAGTGGCTACCAGACCCTAGAGCACTGTAGCACACAGGCACACACTCACTCACAGTTTCCTTGGTCTCAGGAAAGGCCATGTAAATAAAGAAGGGAAAAAACGCTGCAACTTGTAAGCGTAGCACAAGACCATGGGAGGACCATGGAGAAAGAGAGGGGCAATGCCACCAGAATTAAAGGGTTAAGACAACCTTCTAGAAAATCATATCCTTTGAGTAGTTGGGTGAAAAGGGGGTGGGGGGAATTGCCATACTGAGCCCACATGAGGATGCTCAGGAAAGCCAGAAGAAGGAGCCTGGGTATGGATCTAGTGATGGATGGATGTGGAGGGCAGAACTTGATGAAAATGAGCAAGTACAGGACCTAAGTACTGCCAGGTACCAAGAACCCATGTACACCACTAAGAGTTCATATCCCATGTTGGGACAATGGATACCCTGGATATCCCCTGCAGGGACTGACAGTTACATTTATACTTTGTGCCTCTGGGACAGAGTTGAGGAGCCAACAGTAGCAGAAGCATCCTCCAAGGAGGCTGCCCCTCCAGCCCTGTAGCAAAAGACCTTTCCTAAGCTAGTTGAAGACTATAGACAGAAAAGGGAAAAAGGATTTAGTGATACCACCTTGCACCAATTTATTATCCATGGGATTCTAGGAAGAAATAAAGGGGGAGTTGAGGTTCTGATTTGAGAAGTAGGACAGGAAGTCTTTGGTGAAACAGGAGGAAGAGATGATTAGTTAAATGTAGCCATGCATTAATATGAAAATATCTCTTTCATTCTAGGAGACTGGAACTTTTGCTAGACCTGACAGAGAGTGTTAATAATACACCTGGATGCCATTTAAAACCGCTATCCTACTGTGTGTTCAGTCTGTTAGTTTAACCTATCTTAAGAGAACAATATAACAACTACCTTAATTCCCTTGGGTTTTTTTATATAATTAATGTTTATGACCTAAGCTAATAATAGGTGAAATCTGAATATAATATAATTAATATAATATAATATACCCTTCCATATCTCAGACCCACAAGTAATACACATCTTTATAAAAGAAAATAAGCCAAAGGTTGCCTTATAAAGTGAATATCCTCCATAAATGGTCAGGACGACAAATGGATATTGCTCAATGCATTTTTTTTTGTTTATCTAGGTCAGTTGGAGTCAGTGACTTAATCCCTTGAAAAACCCTGTTAAAGATTTCTGTAAAGTATCCCTGCTTCCTTCCCAATGTGATGTTTTCTGTATTGTTCAATATAGCAAGAACAAGGCAGGATGGAGGCAGACAGAGGGACACAGACAGATTCACAAGACAGCATTCAGACAGGCACGGATCCAGATTCACACACAGAAAGAAGATTATAGAGGACACGGTGGGGGGGGGGGGGAGGAGTAGAGAATTCAAATATGAGCTCATTCTTAGTTAAATTGTACCAAGGAGAACTGCTTCTTAACTTCTTTTCCTTAATGAGACACCTACACACTATTAGTGACTCTGAGTTCATTATTAACAGGGTCAGACTGATTCATTGGCGGGAAGGTGGCTACACCAGAGTAAGTGACCATAGACTTCAGTCGAGTGTAGGTCATTGAGGTGACCGAACCCCATCTACCTCTATAGACCCCCCTCCTCAAGCCCCTCTGCACTAAAGACAAACACAGTCATGTTGATGCTAATGCCCACCCTACTCCATACTTGAGTGAAAAACTGAGGAAACCATATCTTCTTCACTTTCTTTTATTACTATATTATGCTACTCAAGACCAGCAGAGCCTCTCTCAGATAGGAAAAAGAGAATGTATCAGAGAAAAATGTTGAGTCTGCCAGTGTGGGGGTGACTCCCAACAGCTTTCATTGCTTCTGCAGGCCTGGTTCTCAGCAGCCGCAGCTGCCCAGTGCCAGGGGCTAGCCTGGAGGAAAGGAAGAACCTTATCATCCTGAAATGGTCTCTCAGCTGCTATGGCACAAAGCCCTGTGAATGTGAAATTCTGGCTGGCATCAGAGATGGCAACCTAGGAAGGGCAGTGGGCATTCTATAAAGCTACAAATGATGCTGCAATTATGAGGGAGAGCACGTTCCACCCCACAGCTGACGGGAACTCATGTAAGGCCACGTGGGGCCTTAGCTTCTGCACAGTAAACAGCACAGGAAGTCTCACTAGCTGCTTTGAGACAAGAGAGGCCCTTTCAAGTTCAGCTCCCTGCTTTTCCTTGCTAGAGATGCACACCTCCTGCTCATGCCTCTGTGGCCTGTGCACAAACACACATCTATCACAGAAAGAGGTACTGCCGAAATCTGAGGCCATGACCAGAATTCAACCCAGAGCACAAAGGAGGACAACTATGTCTGTGGCTCCCAGTCCCACTCTCGTCTGTCTTAATGCCCATCTCCTTTCTGTCCTTAGAAATGCAGGAAGGATGGTTAATAATTAATAGGTAAAGGCCTCTGCATTATTAAATGCCAGGATGCTAGGCCAGTTCAGCCCAGAGCTGGAGACAGAATGGATAGCACAGCAGTCCTGGCAGCCATCTGGAGTCCTCTGACCACCTACCCTAAGAAACAAGGGCAAGACCAGGTGCCATATAGCACACACCAGCCAAGAGAAGGCAGGAACTTGTCTGTAGGGTAGGCTGCTCAGAGGACCATCATGACTGAGGGCCCCTGTGTTCATGCAAGATGAGGTGACAATGGTCGGGGCAGCAAGATGCAGAAGTCTTGAAGAGGAAACAACTTGGCAGGTTTATGAAACAAATCCACTTAGATCCAGAATCTATATCACTGAACACACAAGGGTGCAGGCACACAGGGAGCTCATGACCAAGCCCATTTCAGAGATGTTTAAATAGAGGTGCAGCAGAGTTTGCTCAGAGGGCACTGATTGACCCAAGAGATGCCACGTAGATGGAGCATCTCATCTGAGGTGACCATCTGTTTTTCATACGCAAGCACTGAGGATAGAACATCAGATTGGGGTATACCACGTAAAGCAAATACCTCACAATTAGCAGGACTGGTAATTTGGCCTCAGCTCCTTGGGCACAGAGTGCTCCCTCCCCCTTTCAACTCTTCTTTTGGCATTCTGCTTATTAGAAAAAGGAAAACCCAGTCACAGGCAGGGGCTCTCACTGTTCCTTCTCCAGAACAAAGGTCACCTGTAGGAATTGGGCTCTTTTTAAAAGCAAATGGGTCATGGGGTGACCAGGGCCACAAACTCTAGAGCAAGACTCAGGGAGGCTGACTTCCAGCCTTGGAACATGTTCCTGCCCCACAGCTGACGGGACCTCATGTATCTGGGCCACATGGGGCCTTATCTTCTAGAGTAAACAACACAGGAAGTCTCATTAGCTGCTTTGAGACAAGAGAGGCCCTTTAAAGTTCAGTCCCCTGCTTTTCCTTGTTAGAGAATTCAACCCTGAGATCACAGAGCACAAAGGAGGACAGCTGTCTGTGGATCCCAGTCCATGTCTCTTCCATCTTAAAACCCATTGTGACTTTGGGGCTTTCTGGACAGAGATCCATTGAATCCTGACTGCCATGTGCAGTCAACATGGTGCTATCCTCAGTGGTTCACCTTGAGCATTATCTTGGGCATGTCGAGTGGTGGCAGGTGAGCCTAGAAAGGCTGTGAGCTTCTTGAAGGGAAGCATGGTCTTGTTAGTCCCTCTTGAAACCTGGAAATGTCCGTATAATTAACAAAGAAAGTGTTCACCTATGTTATGTGATCTGGTTTCTAATATTATCGCACCTAGCTGGGCTGGTAACAGAACAGTGTTTCTTTGTGAAGCCCATATTAGCTTAGTTCAGAATCCACCGTTAACATTTCAGCAAGACTGTCACAGGAAATCCCAACAATAATCATGCCAATGGCCTCTGCACCTCCAGTGACCTCTCCCACCCATACCTTTCCCCCACAAGATACAAAGAAAGGAGAGTCACGGCAGCCAAAGACCAGAGGGCAGGTCTCCACGGTCTCCTTTGCGGCTGACTGAGCAGCCTTGGGTATAAGCCTCAGGCCTGTGCTTCTCTTTGAAGAGCAACTTGCAAGTCAGCTCCATGAAGTGAATGTCAGACTCACTGGACTCTGACCCAGCAGGCTGTGCCCCTCCCCTGCTGATGTGGCCTGGAAAGAACTCTCCCTTGAGATCTGGAGCCTTGTCTCTCTACCCACCCCCCCTCCTGCATCCCCAAGCCCTTTATTGTTCTCAGGCACCAAGTGAGGCAGGCTGGTGTAGAACTGACAAAAGTCACATGCAGCAGAGTGGGGAGCTGCAAGAGGCCCTTGGAGTGGTGCAGGGTCATTGCTTTGAGTCTCAGGGGTGTGGGCAAAGCAAATGTGGTGGAGGTGGCCTGGGGCTGACAGGCTGTCCATTTACTCAGCCTGGGTTTCTGCCCACTACCTCAGACTCCATCCTGCCTGGCAGCTAAAGTGGTGGCTGGCTCCCTCCAAGGTTCTCAGCCTGAGCTATTATCGATTGACAGACACTTTGAATGAGGCAGGGGAGACAGGAGAGGAAAAAACAGCAGCCAACCAGAAATAATTAGAAGGAAGGAAAGACTCCCCAAATCCATCTCCTCTCCATAGTACCAGGGCAGTGCTCCCCCCCATAGCTGCCTTTTGTTTTTTAAACACACACACAGCACATGCACACACACACACACTCAAGCACAACACATACACACACACAGAAACATCACGCACAAATGTGCAAATACTACACACATAAAAACACAAATACACACATATGCACACAAACACCACACATGCAAATATATACACACAAATGCAAGACACTAACAGCACAAACATGCTAACACACAAAACACACCATAAACACAAACATCACACACAAAAGCACACACCTATAAACACACAAGCGCCACACACACACCCATAAACACTATACACAAATACACATAAACATAGAAGCACTACACACAGAAACATTAAACACACAAGCACCTCACACACATAATATTCATTCCTCAAAAAGAAATGTTAAAAATACAGGTTAGATGATACACTAGATCCCAGCTGTTTCTCGGAGTTTCCCAGCAGTAAGGCAGGGGCAGCAGCTGGTGTGACTGACAATGGTCATTTTTTCCTTGTTCTAATTCCTCTTTCCCTCCCTGAATCCTGTTTGTTATGTGCATACAGCCCTGTGTCACCAAACCTAGATAGCAGCAATAAAACAATCTGTAGCTATGAGAAGGGATTGTACCCTAGTACTGTCTTAAGTATCTTTTCCAAGGCTGGGTTTGAATGTTCCCATTTTACAGACTGGGACACTGGAGGAAGGAAGAACAGCAGAAGTTGCCTGTTGATGGACAAAGAACCCATTCCAGCCTTTCTTTCCTTGTGAGGACTCCCCACACTCTAAGCTTTTTCACTGTTTCTGTCAGCATCTGGGAGTAGGAAGACGAGCAGGAGACACACAGCACACAGGATCTCCATGGCCTGCAATTACATGTGTCATGTACAAAGTTCACAATCAAGAACCATGTGATGCAGTTTCAAAAACAAAAATCACAGTCTCATGATGTTTCGGTAAGTTTATAGTTTTGCACTAGGACACATTCATAGCTCTCCTTGGTCACATGCAGCCCATGGGCAGTGGGTTGGATGCTCCTGTTAATCTGAACAAACAGTCCTAGAGGGGGTCCCAGCGGGGGCAGGAACAGGTCTACCACTCCCTGTCCAGATCTTTATGTTGACGCTGTCCTCTCCTCCCTGTCTCTTTTTCATTAGGGAGTATCTCCTTCCTGGCTAAGTGTCACTAAAACCTTAGCAGGGCCCCCAATTCTGTGCAGCTGAAGAGCTGAAAAGACAGGACAGGCTCTGAGAAGAGAAGGAGGGAGAAGATTGCCATGAAGACATCTGTCCAATGAACCCACCCATCAGGGTTTCCCCCTATAATGAACCCACCCATCAGGGTTTCCTCCCCTATGTTTCCCAGCAGGTAGGTGACTCAGGCTCTGCCTCACACAGCCTTCAGTCTACAGAAAGACAACCAAGTACACAAGCCCCACGGTAGGAAATGTACATGTTATCAACAGACAATTTAAGCAAAATGCAATGAGAGCCAACAGGGGAAGTGGAGACAGAGACAACCTGCCTGAGTACCTGCAATTAGCATCTGCCTGAGCACCAGGCAGTGAGCACCAGGCAGTGAGCACCAGGCAGTGAGTACCAG
>CAJQZJ010011617.1:4044344-4056135 GCA_907164525.1 Lophiomys imhausi
CAGTGAGCACCAGGCAGTGAGTACCAGGCAGTGAGCAGCACTCAGTGAGCACCAGGTAGTGAGCAGCAGGCAGTGAGTACCAGGCAGTGAGCACCAGGCAGTGAGTACCAGGCAGTGAGCAGCATGCAGTGAGCACCAAGCCGTGAGCACCAGGCAGTGAGCATCAGGCCTACAGGGGATGTGAGAGGTATGGCCCAGGAATCCATGTCCTGCTTCCCAGGCCTCTTGTTGCTGATGAGGCAGGAGATGGATTGGACCTGAAACAGCAATTATTCAAAGCAAGAGAGGCATGCAGAATAGTCTTCTTGGGACTAGCAAAGAGAAGGTGTGCCCTCTGTGCAAAGTTCCTTGGCCTGTTGCAGTGGGGGCCTGCGTACATGTGCAGTCTGAACTCCTTGTTAGAAAGACTCTGGACAGACCCAGCTCTCTCTACAAACACTTTGTGATAAAAATGAGAAAATGGGGGCAGAGGGTTTGGCCTCTGGAATGAAGTCTGTTAGGAATATGTAATTTGGGGCCATTTGGAGGGACAGTGAAGAGGACCCAGGGTCTCATCAGAAAGGTGCAGGCAGATCAGGACACTGCAGGAGAGAGAACTAGAGGGAAGAACAAATTCAAAAGTCTAGTCCTTAGGGTGTATGAGTATGCATTCTGTAGTCCTTAGGGTGTATGAGTGTGCCACCTGGATTGGATAAGCATCCTCAGACAAGACTGGGATAGTAGTTTGAGTCAGGGATAGCCCTGATTAGTGTATTGTACCAGACAGTAGGATTTACAACAGTAGAAATTAGACCAAGCCATATATGAGCAGCTAAACCAATGCTTCTTGTTGAGAGCTTCAGCTGGGAGCACAAGAGAGCCTGCAGTCATGCACATTTATAATCCCAGCACTACAGAAGCGGAGGTAAGAGGATCACAACATCTTGAAGCCATCCCAAGCTAAGCAAAGGTAGTAAAATACTTTATTTTGCAGGGTAGGCAAAAGTTTGATAATTGCTCATTGACTATGGATGGTTTGAAAGACATCTCCCTTCTTGTGTGCTAAAATTTTAGACTTGTGCTTGCTGGGATAACAGGGGCTAACGTGACCCAAAACTGTTGAGTCTATACATCCATCGTCTTGTACAAAGTCCTGCCTTGTGGTTTGACTTCTCCCAAGGCTAAGGGACTGTAGATGCTGGAGCTGCCAAAAAAAACCAAACCAAAACAAAACAAAACAAAGAAGCACAAGGCTCAGTAGGAGAAACACAGAAATGGGCAATAGGCCGTGTTCACCCTGTGATGGAGTCTTAGAGAAAATAGCTTCAAATGATGACTATGTCTATATGCAGAGCTGAGTAGACTCTGACCTCAGTTTGAGACAGCAAAGGAGATGGATGAAGTATAAAGACAGAAGGCAAAAGCCTTTTGTCTTTTCTCAGTCTATCAGTATAGGCTTTGATGAAGTCAGTATATTTAACAAAAGCAGGCATCAAGCAACTGTTATAATACTTGTCCAAAACATTGTCTGTAGTCAGACAGTAGGAAGTTAATCGTGGACTGCCCGGCTGCATAGTCTTCAAAATAAGCGCTTTTTAAGCTAACTAAGAATGAATGAATCGGGGCTGCAGAGATAGCTCAGTGGTTAAAAGCCCTGGGTGCTCTTCAAGAGGACCCAGGTTTGATTCACAGAACCCACTTGGCAGCTCACAACTATCTGTAACTCCTGTTCCAGGGGACCCGACACCCTCACAGAGATATACATGCTGTCAAGGTACCAATGTACATAACATGATTTAATTAATTAATTATTTTTAAAAAAAAGATTGCTTTAAAAAAAGAATGAATGAATCTATCTGGCGTGTTCAGGATTGTTCTCTTGCTCTGTTTCCTGGTGATACTTTGCTTTGAATGGACGGCAGGACAAGGGACCAGAGTTTGCCCAGAGATGTTCTGCCTCCATTTCTAACCTTCCACATCATGTCTGTGGAATTTCACTTTCAGGATCACGAAAATGGCTTCTTTAGGTGCTTCTCTACAATAACTAAGCCATACAGAGAAATTCCTAAGTCAACGTGAGCCCCCTTCCAAAACCATGTGCTGCTAGATGAGAAAGCGGAGGTGGGTGGGCAGGGAAGGATTAGCATTCGGGGCAGTGTCCAACATATCATGAGCCCCAGAAAGTGAGAACCAACCAACAGGTCATGGATAAGAACCCACCAAAGGGCAAGATATATGTGAGGCCTTTATCCTATGCAAAGAAAAAGCCAGGATTCCTGGTTTGTCTTTGCCTCACGGTGAAGTCTTGGCCCCACCTCTGACTGTCAGGCCACAGGTCACTGCCCTCTATGTGTTCTGTGATCGGCACACATTCTCTAGGAGAGAATAAGCAGAGATCTGCCACGGAGAAGTGGATGTGAAATAGGAACAGCATACACACATCTGCGTACCAACGTACACACATGCATTATGTACACACAGCCCTGGCCTGCTGACCTTTGCTGGATTACCATGCTCCTCATCCTTTCTATGGCTGGCAGCCCTATAAACTACTTATGATCACAGACCTGATCTTAGAAAACTCACCCTGTATTTGTCCTGCGGAGAGAATGGCTCAGGGACCCCAGGCAGCTCTGCAGGAGGCAGGGATGCTTTTAGACAATCTCATTTGCATGATCAGAGTGCTGTGTCTCTGGGAAGATGAAAGGCTACCCCTCTCTTCTTATGCTTCCCTGATCAGGCAGCGGCCAGGCACTGACTGAGGAGAGGGGCATAGCAGCACACTCTCGCCTTCTCTCCCTTGCCCAAAGAGTCTTTTGACTGCATAATTGAAACCGAGGAAATGAAAATGCACAAAGGCAAATGGCACAGATGTTTTCATCCCAGGTACCTCCAATAACTCCAAAGGCCCTCATGAGCAGAGCCTGTGCATATATTTCATGCCTGGCTCGCTGAGAATTAGCGTTAGAAATCATCGTTGTGAACACAGGGGGCTGGATGGATTTCAATCCAGGGCACAAACCAGCCACTTCTGTTGCCAGATGTCAGCCGCAGTCACATCAAGACAGAGATCTCTGCAAGGCCAACAGAAGCCGAAGTGTCACTTTTGACACAGCAGCTTGTCCCTTTTCCCTGCACAGCTGACAGCATGCCCAGTGCCTGCCTGTTGCTCTGCATTGAAGAGACCCAGGTGCCCACGCTGAATTTCTGGGGCTCTCTGGGAGATGTCAGCTCAACTCTGTGTCTTGGATGGCAGAGCTGTTGGGCCAATTGATTTGCCTGTCCGCCGCACTGGCATCCAGGAGGGGAGGTGGCAGGAACATCCACAGAAAGCTGACGCCTCCTTCAAAGGAAGTTACATTGATTTTGGAGAGAGAGAAAGGCAAGTGGGAGAAGGGAGAGCTCAGCCTTGCCTGGCACTGGCATCCTCTTTTTTTTTTTTTTTTAACTGCCTAGGATAGAGGGTACACCTGAGCAACCTAGAACCTAGTCACCACGGATATGACCCCTGCAGAAATGTTTTCTCCATTTCAAATACTCTCATATGTTAATTTACAATTTCTTTCCTATTTTTAGTTGCATGGAGGAAACCTCAGCACAGAGAGGAAGAAAACCCACCAAGAAATGTACAATTGTCCCTTCCTTGCCAGCCCATTGGGGAGGGAAAACTCCTTTCTTTTCCTAGGGTAAGTTCTAAATGGAATGCCCAGAACTGACTAATAGGGACAGAACACCGCCTTTGTCCTGGTGCACTGCAGCAAATGTTTGCAAGGTGGACAACTGCCTATGGGGCAGTGAGCAGTGCAGAGACACACACCTGCAGGCTCTGTGTGCATAAAGCTGAGACATGTGCACCTATGTATGCCACCAAGAGTGAACATTTAAAAAGTATGTACATAGCAGCTTGGAATCAGACAGATGGCCAAGGACACTGGGGACATACTCTGTGGCCTGAGGTTCATCATCCAGCTTCTATAAGCTGTAGATCATTTCACAACTAAGACAATGACCTTCTATCCCTGCCCCTAATACAGATATGCGTTGACACTGAAATTGCCCTTTAGATGCTGAAAGCAGGGGTATATCATAACCCCTTCCCCCTCAAGTCAACGTTCATCCTAGAACTGACCAATAGGGATGTCACTCTCAAGAGTGCTTGTCACTCTCAAGCACACCACTGTTTTCCTAACTGTGGCCTCTGGGGAACTGAGGCTGGGCCAGTTTCCCAGCATGAGGCTGAGGTTGCATATTAGGGAGGTGGAAGAGTGGCCATGTATAATGCCTGGTCGCATCTTTCTACTAAGCCTTAGGAGAGCCCACAAAAGGCTGTGGTCTGGTCTCTATCTTGCCAGTGCAACAAAATGCTGGACAAAAACAACTTAATGAGCCGGGCAGTGGTGGCGCACACCTTTAATCCCAGCACTTGGGAGGCAGAGGCAGGCGGATCTTTGCGAGTTCGAGGCCAGCCTGGTCTACAAAGTGAGTCCAGGACAGCCAGGGCTACACAGAGAAACCCTGTCTCGAAAAACCAAAAAAAAAAAAAAAAAAAAACAACTTAATGACATGTTCATACTCTGAATGGATATGGTACACCATGGCAAGGATGACCGTAGCAGAAATACAAGTCAACAGGCCACAACGTATCCACAATCAGGAAGCCTAGAGATATGTCCAGAGGTGTGTCTCTTATTTTAAATCTTGTCAAGTTGACTATGTTAACCAACATGGTAGCATTCGCAGGTTTCTGCTTCCTTGACCTTCAAAAGTTTCCATGTCCGGGGGAGGTGAGACAGTAGTGGAGAACTGTCAGAGGGAAGGGTAAAATGGTAGGCACAGTGTGGCATAGAAAAAGCTTCAGGGGTAATGACTGAGATGCCTGGAGCTGCTTTCAGGATCTGGAGGGACTGGAGGTGACGTTGAGAGTGGAAGTACAGTGGCATGTATACACATGGTTGTATTCAAGTGTTGTTTGACTGGAAAACCTGCATGCAGGCTCTGAGCAAATATCAATGACTTCTTAGATGTTTTATTTGAGCCACCATCTCTTTCTGTCTAGGGGGCAATGAACCCTGATTTGTAGGAGCCTGAGTTGTCAATGTCCTCTCCGCCTCTGTCCTCCAAACAGCCTCTTGAGATTCCTCAAGCGGTTCCCACATGCTGAGTCTCTTCCTCTGGACTCTGACTACTCTTCACTGGGAAGACCCCTCCCCATGTCTCTCAGCCAAGCCATCTGTCCCCCAATGCATGCACGAGTGTGTGCGCGCATGCGCGTGTGCACACACACACACACTTGCACATACACACACACACTTGCACACACACACACACACACACACACACACACACACACACTTGCACCACTTCCTCTTCATGCTTTGCCACAGCTTGGCCAGCACTCTGCTTGTTGCCCTGGTGACATCAGAAAGCTGCCACTGGCTTGTGCTCCCCTGGCTTCATACTGCCTGCAGCTGGTGGACAGTCAATCGTCAGTCACCGCTCCCAAGTTTTGCAGCCAGTCTCTCTCTCTCTCTCTCTCCCTCTCTCTGTCTATCTCTCTATCTCTCTCTCTTTATCTCCCTCCCCCTCTCTCTGTCTATCTCTCTATCTCTCTCTCTCTTTATCTCTCTCTATCTCTCTCTGTCTCTCTCTCTCTCTAAATTTTCAGACAGGATCCATATGTCACCTATTTTTTCATGGTTTCTGGTTGGTTGGTTGGTTGGTTGGTTGATTGGTTGGGAGGATAGAATCCACATGTCTTTTCCTTTTCTTCCATTTATATTTTTATTTTGTTTTGAAATAATATCTATATTTTCCTCTATTTTTATTGTGTTTTGTTTGGTTGTTTGATTGGGGTGTTTTGTTCTATTTTGCTTGAGGATAAGGTCCACATGCTGCCTCCTGTTGTTTGGGTTTGGGCAAAGGGTCCATATGCCTTTTCTTTTTTTGTGTTGTATTTATTTTAGTTTGCTTTTTGACAACAAATCTATGTATCTCCTTCAATCACTGCACTCACATGAACCACCGCTTTTTTCATTTCTATTCAGGACCCTCCTTCTACCCACCTTCCTACCATTAGTCACTCTGGTACTGAAGTGCAACCTGCTCAGATGCAACTGAGCCAGGCCAGAAGCATCCTGGGGCTTGTGACCAGAGTGGCATCCTTTTCCCATTTCCCTGAGAAGCAGGCCACATGGAGGACCCTCAGGTCCTCCAGATCTGCCATACTTCCATAGGTTGCTTGAGAACTCCTGTTTAGGGTACACTGTCTCATCCTTCCACTTCTCAGAACACACTGTCCTGATTTGTGACTGAGTCCTTCTCAGCTCTGGTTCCAGTTCCCTCAGTTCTACAAGGTCTCCCAGCATACCATGAAGGACCAGTTTGCCATTTCAAGAGCACAGGGCTTGCTCACCACCCTTGGAAAACTATTGACAGAACCACGATTCCTCAACTCCTCTAACCATGCACTCTGGTGTGTAGACTCCACTCTACTTCAGGAAACAATCATTTCTCAAATGTAAGTTAGCCCATCCCTCTACTAGCACCTATTTCATTCAAAGTAAGTGTCTTCCCCTGAAGAAAGGCATAAACTACATTTTGTTCAGAGAAATAGAAAGAAGAAAATAAATTAACTATAAATCTGTCTTGAAAAACCTGCCAACAGCTCATCTTAACACAAGAGAGATGAATGTCCACGAAGACTCAGACACCACTCCATGCCGAGATCACACAGAGCTCAGATGGAGTCAGCTATAGACATAGAGACAGATATGCAGGAAGATGCCAGAGCAGCCTTAGAGAGGATTGGACATCCAAAGCACCACAGGGTCAAAGAATCTTCAAGTTTGTGTGAAAAACATATCTGGTTTCTAGAAGGAAGCGAGAGAAAAGTTAAAAACATGGTGTGGCAGAGATTAGCAGCAGCAGCAGCAGACAGCCTCAGAAACTGATGCTGGAACTCAGAGAATGCCTTCCCAATAGGAAGTAACATGAAGGAAATTACCTTAGCCGGGAAACCAGGCCTGACCAGAAGAAAGCAATGGATA
Source organism: Lophiomys imhausi (assembly GCA_907164525.1). Taxonomy (NCBI): domain Eukaryota; kingdom Metazoa; phylum Chordata; class Mammalia; order Rodentia; family Muridae; genus Lophiomys; species Lophiomys imhausi. The sequence continues at coordinate 4,051,370 of CAJQZJ010011617.1, forward strand.
CTTGCCTCTTTCCTTCTACCCTTGAATCCTGGCAGTGTGGTCCCCTGGGAGAGTCTAACAAAATGTGATAGGACCACAAGGATCATGCCTAGGGAACATAGTCTGAGGATGCATTCTGCAGGGTACTGCAGCCATCATGGACTCAGAGTGGGAGAGGTAGCAGGGCTTGTGCTTCAGTGGCATGGCCCAATGGGAATGTAGCACAAAAAGTATCTTTTTCTCATTGAGACAATGTCTTGTGCATCCCAAGATGGCCTTGAATTTTCTCAAGGACGACCTTGACTTTTTTAGTTTCTTGTGTCAAGCTCCCAAGCATTGGGATTACAGGTACACACCATGACATCTGTTGATGCAGTGCTGGGGGTCAAAGCCAGGGCTTTGTACATGCTAGACAAGCTCTCCACCAACTGAGTTGCAGCCTAGAAAAGTGATCATATGTGGCATCCCACATACATCCATATAACAGCTTCATTGTGATGCCCTTTTGGCTCTTCATCTGACGTCTCATGCAAAACTAGCAGTGACTGAAACCTTCCACGAGTTTGTAGTCATTCACTAAAAGTTCACATGCTTATTGACCAGCAGAAATATCCCAGGAACTGTGCAGAAACTTACGCAGGGCATGGTTGTGTATAGGCCCGTTCGTATGCTCTTGAAGTGCTCCTTATAAGACAATAGCAACCATCAAACAGTACAAACATAACAATCACTGAACTCAGTAGAAAGAATGTCATGGCAGGAAACCCTCAGTTTAGAAGAAAACATTCAACTCAGCACTAAGGGTGAGGCTTGCTGGGGAGCTTAGGGTGAGATAACATCTTCCCCAGAGTTGGAACTAAATATTATCCCTACTTCCCTCCCAGATACAGCTAAACAGACTTAAGAAACACACATGCACACCCCCAAACACACACATCATTAGACACATACACACACACTAAACACATAACACACATACCATACACCACACAACAGATACACACATATATGTAGGGGTTAGATAAATTAGATTTAGAAAATATATAGGAGTTTCTGATACTGTCTCTTAATTCGGGGCCTGAAGAGCATTATCAGCATGAAGTCAGGAAAAACAGGAAAGACTTAATAGACTGTAAAACAAGGTTGAAGTCAGGAAAAACAGGAAAGACTCAATAGACTTGAAGAAACAAAGTATCTGGCCTGACATTGTTTTCAGCTGCTAAGTGGGCGGAGCCCAAATTAAGCTGAAACAGAGTTCCTCCTATTTAAGGACAGTGCATGGAGCCCAGAAGTAGAAGAGGCCCCTGATGCTAGAGAGCTCCAAGAGTCCTGCTGAAGAAAGGGCTGGCCATTGATGGCCAGCTCTCTCCCTGAAGCAGAAAGAAGCCAGTGAGCAAAGAAAGCCTGAGCAAGACACCAAAAGGCCAAGGACTGGACCCTGTGGCTCAGCTTTTGCCTGGAGGGGTTTGATCTGTCCTATCAGTGGCCTAGGGGAAACTGTGCCTGGCTTTAAGGACTGAGGCAGAGCAGCTGAGTTCCTGATTCAAAAGAAGTAAGTTGGCCTGCAGACGGCTGGGGTCTCCCCAGAGAAGAAAGCATGAAGCCTTATTTAAGGTGAGACTGCAATAACCAACTTACCCTGACGAACCTGCATCTGAGAGATCCAGAAAAAGGACTGCTAAGTGCGTTAAAGAATCTACAACAAAGACTGTGTTCCTGACGACTGAGGACCTGCCCCAGAGACTGTATCATTCTAAAAGGTTCTGAAAGTAGTTGTTATAATTATCAATAGGTTTAGTGGATAGGTTAAAGGGGTTGTAGGAATTTATAGTATTAATAGTTAAGAAATTGTTGGTGTTTGTTATAAGTGAATTTAGTAATAAATAAATAAGTGTTAAATAATAATTTAAAAGATTGGTTACACATATATATACCACACCACACACACATACAACACACACTATGTACATATACTATATATGTACACACATACACCAAGTACACTACATACTACACATACTACATACATGTGAACATATATACATCACACACATACACCACAAATACCTTACACATGCACACATACCACCCAAAGCCACACATTCACAGCACTGTACACTACACACATGCTGTGATTTCCATAAGGCCTGAGCTAGAGCAGTGTGCCATCACTCTTTTTCTGTCATAGGCCTTGCTATCACTAGATCAATCCATTTCACCTCTGCCTATTCTCTGAGTTTGCGGACGCCAGATTCCCTCTTCATCACTGGTACCCTGTGATTAGTGTGCATGAGGTATTGCAGAGAGCCCTGAACACCGCTCATGCCTGCCAGTCCCTGTGGAGGTCTGGCCTAAAACACTGGGCTTTATGGGAAATGATACCCAACACACATAGGCATCAAGGACAAATTCACCTTCTTCTGGCAGAGCTTCAGAATTATTGTGTTTCTGCACCTCAAGAAACTCCGTTAGCTATACCATGGAGTAAGCTCTTTGTGGGCCACTTCTACCAACCCCCTGTCTGGTTCTCCCTCCTAAGACCTGGACAGATTCCATATGCTTCTAGCAGGGTTCACCGCACCAGCCTTCCTCGCCCTTGTTCCCATTCATGTCCCAAAGTGTTACTCTCAAAATTCAATTAGCCCATCTTACCTTGACTAAAAAAAACAAGTCTTCAGGATGTTCTCCAGGGCCTCCCCTTCTGTTTCCCCTTCCCCATTGCCCCTCCCCTCCTCTCCCTACTCGCCTCATCTACTTCAGCCATCACCTATCAGGTCTCCTGATAAACTAACTGACTACACTGGCCCATCTAACCCGTAAGACCTTACTGGCCTCTCTGGGACATCCTCCTCTTTTGTTCAGAGACTCCTTCACTATAGTGGCCTGCTCTAAAACACAGGAGCATACATCCACAGGTGTTCCCCTCCCTCACACATGACTCCCTTGCTACTTTTAGAACTCAAATTTCAATGCCTATAACTGAAGCTTCGCCGTATGGCTTCCAGTGTCTAAAACGGAAGCATCACCCTATGGCCTCTAGTCTGTCTTCCTGAACCTGTTGCAAGGACCAAGAGCAGCAAGCTTTTCCATTTTTCAACCTCGTGTTCCCCAATTATCAAGCAAATGGCCTGAAGTACTCAGTAAGATTCTTCCAGAAGCCAAATGGATGTTTCACATATGTGTGGCTAGCTCAGGTAAGGTGCCCTGTAGTCAAAGCTTCTGTGGAGACCTTAATAAGTTTCCCTTTCCTATGGAGAAACAGCCACTCCTGGAGCCTCATTTTCCATTGCTCCAGTGTTAGAAATAACACCAAAAAAGTTAAGATACCCATCATGATAGCACTGGTGGGAGGCATTTGCAGGCTGAATGTCTCTCTCAGGCAGGGGAGAAACACTGGAGACTGTCACTTGAGGGATAAGAGACTCAAATTGTATTGAGTCAAATTTTAGGTAGCCAAGAAACATGGATGGTGAAGTGAAAACTAAGAAGCTGTGTGGTGACATGATGTGCTTTTATGAGGACTCCACTAGCAAATGTCACCACACTGAGAACAGAAAACAGAAACTCTTGACAGGGAACTGTGTGTCCCAGGGACAGGAAGCTGAGAATCAAGGGCTGCCAGAGAAGAGCCACTACATCCAAGGACAAAAGCTAAAGATTAGATCTCTCTGGGAAAGAGAAGAGAGAGCTGGGAGACACCCCCCCCCCCCAAAGAACAGAGTGACAGGTGAGATATCTGTCTAGAACGGTACATAGGGACAATCCCCTAGGGCTGCAGGGAGACAGAGTCCCTGCCCCACATTACTGGGCCATGTGGAGAACAGAGAAGGCCATTTGCAGAGAGCCAGCAGGAGCCATCCAGGCAGGCAGAAGAAGCCCAGGCAATGGAGGAGTTGACTATTTTTAACCTGTAATCTTTCCCTTCTGGTTTCCTCTTAAAATTTATAAAGGATTTTTCAAAAGTCACCCTGTCACCTCAGAGATAAGAAAATAGGATTTTAAAGGAGCATAGGGACCTCCTGGGGTATCCTGGTGGAGGCGGGGGAGGCACAGGGACAAGGCAGGGAGCTCCCTGGGGATGGGGGCACACTGCCACACTACTGGGGGAAATGTCATCTCTTCTCACCTGGAGTTTCCTTTTACCTACTGGGGTCTCCTCTGAGCCTGCATGCAGCCTTCAGTTTGGCTGCTCATTGAAGTTACTGGCCCTTTCTCAAAGATTGGGTTGCCCTCTGCCTCTGTATTCCTTATCTCCTCTAATAAAGAACCTCTGCCCTTCAGAATCCTTGGAGTGTGGAATACCAGCCCTGAACTCTGAGCACATCAAGAATGAGACCAGTTTCTATGGTAGGAACATAAGTGCATTACATAAAATCTCTAAGTAAGAGATTCATTATTTTAAGTTATACTTTTCTTTACCCAAGACACAACATTCCCATGTAGCTCAGGCTGGCTTTTAATCTGAGACCCTCCTGTCTCTGCCTCCCAAGTAAAAAGATGAAAGGCATGTGACACCATATCTGGCAACTTTCCTATCACTAATTTCACAAAACATATGATTTTGGAAGTCTTATAAGCCAACATAAAAGAGCTAGAAGGCTTCTCAGCTTTCCAAGACTGCTCACAGTGGTACTATGATTTAAATCAGCATTTGGGTTAAGAGAGCTATGGCTTAGCTGTAGCTTGAGTGTGTCCCAGAGTATCATGTGCTGGAAGCATACATTACAGTCCTGGCATGGTAGGGGCATTACTGGATAACTGCACCTTGGTAGAGTGAGCCTAGAATG
>CAJQZJ010011617.1:4056793-4153255 GCA_907164525.1 Lophiomys imhausi
CACACACACACACACACACACACACACACACACACACACACACACACACACTATGATTTTTAATTCCAGCATTGGCAGGAGAGGGCTCCTAAGGCCCTACATTGTGCTGAGGGCTATTACCAGCAGTGGCTGCCCAGGGAGGATGAGTCACCTTTCTTGATGAGTGTGGCAACTGATAGGTTCTCCACGTCCCAGTGGATGACACCATGCACATGTGGGCAGCAGTGATCGGACTGGATGGACTATAAACAAACAAACAAATAAATAAATCATAAAGGGTCATGAAGTTGGGAGGGAGATGAGATGGGCGTCTTAAGCAGAGATGGATAGAGAAGTGAAGGGTGAAAATGATGAAGATACACCATATTCATATACAAAAAGAATGACCCAGCTTCCTTAGTAGAATCATTCCTGAACCACGTCTTTCCCTACAACCCCTCAATTACCCTGGAAAAGCTCCTTCTCTCTACTTTCCAAGAATATGTTAATCTGTTATCACTTTTTCACTTAAAAAAGATTTTACATTAAAGAAATTCATGTCAATTAATATTTTCACTTAGAGAATCTGAAGTAGAAAAAAATAGCTGTACTTTTTTTTCTATTTATATTTTTCTATTTTCTGAGAAGTCATACACTTCTCAGGAGAGAAGAGACAGAAGCCACTGGTCACTAGGTGCCTAGGTCATTTGGTGGAAGGAGAAAAGCTGGCAGTGTCCCGCAGCCCCCTAGAGTATCCACCAGTAGGATACAACAGCTGATATCTAAGACTTTACTGAATAGCTAAAGATGTCCTGCAAACCTTGCATAAGGAAATTCAGTAGCCCACCTTAGAAATATTTCAGTTCAGAATTGACTTGCATATATACACTTTGTAGCTCAAGTTGGCAAATGTTAGTTGTTTGGGAAAGTCTTCCGTGTATAGCGTCCTGCCATTCCACAATGTTGGGCAGATGAAGCATTCCCAAAACAGCATTAGGCACTGGGAGAGATCACAATAAGTTAAACTTGTTTAAACTCTAATGAAGTGTCAGCTACAATGCCTTTCAGAGTTCCCATGAAGCTGATTAGGACAGGCTTTAAAGTAAGCCCACTGGGATGACTTGTGAGATGGCCACAGTGCTGAAAGAAAACATGCATCAAGCCACAACAAATACCTTCAAATGTCCTGGATTCTTGTGGAACAACAGCTGGACTTGCCACTTTTTTTAATGATTTGGGGGACAATGCATAGATACCATTAGTTTAAAATTCAGGATTCAAAGTTATTCAAGAGCAATGTACCCTTGCTTTGATAGAAGGCCTTGATGCTCCAAGCACATTTCAATCCCAGATTGCTACCTCAGTGTGGTGGGAGAGGATGTACTGGGGTCATACCCCCCCCCCATCAGGAGCTTCTGATAGGGGTTTGCAGGAAGCTGAAAACATGGCTCAGACCTCTGACATGTAACTGTGGACTAATTCGATGCCACAAAGAGAGAAACAGCACAAAGGTGAGAGAACTCTTGGCTCCTGGAGGGGAGTGAGGGTGGCACCCAGTATCTGAAGGACAGATGGTTCTTCGCGCACTGCTGCATGCTACCATCCAAGTTGCTTCACAAATGCAGCTTCTTCTTAAAATAAACAGCGACCAAGTAACTTAAGTATTGCAATCTTATTCTCAAGAACAGGAAATAAAAAGGGTTTTATTCCTCACGTTACTGTTAACAAACTTACTCTCTCCTTCTAAGGCATCAATACTTCTATCTTACAAAATCTTCCAGCAGCTTCTCAGGAAAAAAGATACAGAAGCCATCTGAACACTCACCAGTCACTGGATGCCTAGGTCATTTGGTGGAAGGAGAAAAGCTGACAGCATTCCACAGTCACCTAGAGCACCCACTGGTAGGACACAACAGCTGATATTTGTGACCCTGGCGACGTATGTTACATATCACAACTAACTGATAGATGGATTTATTAATTCCATTAAGATCTCTCATTTTTCTACCAGTGTGTGTACACTATGCTTGGCACTGGGCAAAGCCAGAAGGATCTCCACACCCGATCATCTGATTACTGCCTTCATGGATGGAGTTATAAATAGGCAATTAAAATGCAGAGTCAGGCAGAACACCATTGCAGGCAGAGTAAACAGCGTGAGCAGTGATCTGGAGGTGAGAGGCAAGATGGCTCGTTTAATGAACTGAGAGTAATTGGTTGTGGCTTCAGCAGAGGATGAATGGGAGCAGGGAGTTGAGATATGGCTATGAAGACATCCCTCGGGCCAAGGAGGGCGTTGGTTCTCAGTCTCAGGAGAGGTTAGACACTTGGTTCTGAGAGAATTGGTTGGTACTAAGCCAGGCAGTGACTGCAGAAGGTTCCAATTGCCTCAGGGTGCACAGTGGTAGAATGAGAACAGAAATAGAAAAGCTTGGTTTAGAGGCTACTGAAACAATTTGGGCAAATTGTTTGATGTAAGATATTGTGGAGAAAACACGTAAGACATTCTAGGTAGACTCACTGTCTTTAATACCTGGCACTCAGGACCAGGGACAGATCCTGGCAATGGAAGGCATTGAGTGGGTATCCATCAGAGACAGGAAGGAGCCAGTGGTTGGACTGATATACATATATCAGACTGTCATTTCTTTAGTAGTCACAGTTAGACCATGAAAGGAATGCTGAACTCTAGTCAGGAGGGTGCAAACCCCTGCTCTACAGTTGCTCCAAGGAGCACATTCAGCTTGCAAGAAAACAGTCACAAATGGGCAGGATGATAAACTACCAAATCCTGGATGGTGTGACATACTCCAAGAGGATTTTGTACATGTGAGAGAGTATGATGGGGAGTAGAGGACAGACCACAGCAGAAAGCACTGAAAGTTCCTCCCCAGCAGCTCATAGCTTGCCTACAGGCACACACAGACAGCCATGCCCCCTCCCTCTGAGAGCAGTTGGTAGGGCTGGTGTCAGAGGGCAAGCTGCTTGTTGTTTGTCTGATTTCCACATCCAGGTAAACTCACACAACTCCCCATGGCCATGCCACAGGGCCATGCCTCCTTCCCTGGTGTGGGTTCTCAGTGTTACCTCAACAGCAGAATCCCATGGTCACAGTAAGACGGGCTGAACCTGAGGCTCAACTCAAGGCTTTGGACTGACTCTCTTAGTTCCACTGTGCACCAGGATGTTTAAAGATTGCCAAGGTTATTTTGATACACAGTGGGAATTACCACCCTGGGTCCAACAAAGTATCTGCTCAGGCAGAGTCTTTACTCAGCTTTTCTGAGTTCTATGTCATACTGCCTGCTTTCTTGGGTCTATATCTTTCTATACCCAGAGCCCCTAACTTGTTAATCTATTCCATTGCAGCTTCTTAGAAACTGAGTTCAAGCTGGTAATTGATCACCAAAGCCAGTCAGAGTGAAATGCCTGCTTGAGGTATCCACCCTCAAGGCTCTCTCACCCTCTACCTACTTTGGCTTAAGTCACATATGAGTGTGGTTTCCTGTTCCCTTCACTCTTTACAGTATTCATGAATCTGGCTATGAAAACATGCAGCGGGTGCCTAGAACAAAGTGGATTCTAAAGAGACACCACTGTCATCCAGAAGGCACATACGGTGTTATCAAGATCTCCAGCCAGCCCTGCTGTGGCCTTACAGGTAACTTCAGAGCTGTATGTTGATAATCAATGGGCTGGAGTCTATTATCCCAGACCACACTATCCAAGAGATGCTAACATAGGCCAGGAATAAACTTCCTGGTTGATGTAAAGAACCCCAAGATTCTTAAAGCTGGTTGATCCTGGAATTCAAACCCCACAATCACTTAACCTTCAAGATACACATCTCTGCTGGATAAGGGAAGTGAATTCTCATCACTTCATTTAACCTTTGCCTTCATCCTACATATGTGTCCTACAGCAATACCCATACACAATGAAGGAGCCAAACTGTATCAGATGTATGAGTGTTAAATCAGCATTCCCTACAGCCTGTCATTTTCAATGCCTTGATTTCAAAAACCTACCCCCTTCCCTATATGCTTCCAGATCACTTACTCTAGTGCAGTGGTTCTCAACCTTCCTAATGCTGGGACCCTTTAATACAGTTCTTCATGTTGTGGTACCCCCCCCAACCATAAAATTATTTTCACTGCTGCTTCATAACTGTAATTTTGCTACGGTTATAAATCCTAACATAAATCTTTATGTTTTCCTATGGTCTTAGGTGACCCTTGTGAAGGAGTCTTTTCACCCTGAAGGGGTCGCGACCCACAGGTTGAGAACCACTGCTCTAAACCATCCAGTGTAGTTTATGCTCTGCCCCAAACCTTTTCACTGTCCAGAACCTTTCATAGCTATCCCCATAAGCATTTCTCACATGCCTCCTAGGGTAGTCTGAATGAAAAATGTCCCCCATGGGCTCACATTAGAAAGGTTATGGAACCTTTATGAGGTAGAATCTTGTTGGGAGAAGCAGAGTTTATGGCTTCATCCCACTACCAGTTCATGATCGATTCCCTCTGCCTCTGCCTCTCTACCTCCCTGCCTCTCTGCCTCCTCTCTGCCTCTCTGCCTCTCTCTCTCTCTCTCTCTCTCTCTCTCTCTCTCTGTCTCTGCCTCTCTCCCTGCCTCTCCTTTTCTCTTTCCTGCTTAGAGATGGAGATATGATCTCCCAGATTTCTACGGCTATACCTTTCACACCACTATGAACTCTCCCTCTGGAACCCTAAGCCAACTCTTCCATAAGCTGCATTGGGTAAAGATGCCTCATCATACCAATTTAAAAAGTAACTCATACACCTCTGTAGCTCCGTGCCCATGCAGACTTCATCTAAAAGCAACTAGGCTGGGTTACACAAACAGCTGCCGTCTATGCATGAGCAAAACACACATTGTGTTCTCATATAATGCACACACTCTCACAGACACATAAGTGCAGTGACTTTGTTACCGTGCTGACATATCTGCCTACACACAGAACTCTTACCTTCCACTGAGAACCTGTGTCCTGGGCTGCACCCCATCCATCCCATCCCATCTCCTCCCATCACTCAGATGGCTGCCCCTGATGCTCTCTTTGGTATCCACATCATTCCCTCTACCATTCCAATTCCCACTGGTTTCAAATCTTGTCATGAAATAGCAACAACTTCCTCAAGGCCGTCGAGGTGGGGGAACCTCTGCAGCTTCCAGTTCTCTCTCAAGTGGCCATCCACTACCTCATGGGTCTGTCACCTGTTTTCTCCTCATTCCCTCACCCCTGTGATACTCTCACTGAAAGTGGCCACATTTCACAGTTGTGCTTTTTGAGCAAAGCTGAACCAATGACACAGCCAGACTCCAGCCTTTGTTAATTCCGGTAATGCATGGCACATTTGGACACTACCACCTCACAGCATCCCCTTTTGGAGGCTCTTCCCCGGCTCCTCGTTACCTCTGGCCTCAAACTCGGCCCTCTCACTGTTGTCCATGTTACTCTGAAGGCGGCTCCTCCTGGAGCCATAACCTTGAGTCCCACCTGTATGCTATGACCTCTTGTCTCTGCCTCTTACCTCGGCAATATTCCTGGCACAGGCTGATATTACCTGACCCGACAGGACTTCCATTTATGGACTAAAGTGCATTTCCAGCTAAGCTTCAAGAGCAGAGTCCTCTTTTATATCCCTAAGTCAGTCTTCACTGTCATTCCCACCCTGACAAATGACACCACCATTCAGGACACCTTTGGTAAAACTTAATCATTATTTCTTCCTTTCCCTCAGATGGTTGTGGGATCTGCCAATGGGATGCTCTAGGCAAGGTCTCACCCTTACTTCTGCCATAGTACTCTGCTACACACCCCATGCTACATGGATTATAGGCATGCTATCCTAATTACCACCCCCCATCCCTCTGTGGTCTAATCAATGTACAATCAGTTGCTAAAATGCACCTCAGTTACTTTTTTGATCACAGTCCTGACTGTCTTGTATACTATCACTCTAGTAACAAAACTTCCACAACCTTCTATAGCCCTGGAACAGAAGATACCCTCCACTCAGCACCAGTGACCTCTGACCCCATGGCCTCTCTGCTCCCCTCTGCAGATCAGTTCTGATAATATCAGCCCTAGTGCTGAAGCCAAGTACACCTGACGATCACAGTTCCAGGTCACCTCACAGCGGTGACACACACAGGTCACCATGCCTAGAAAGTTTTTCTGCAGCCCGAGGAAAACAGTATGTACACCCTCCCTGCCCTCCCTGCTGCTCACACCGTCTCATTTTCTTGAATTGTGTATGTCAAGGCTCCCATTACGCACCACATCTTTCTTTTGTCTTGTTTTTGTAGGCTGACTAGAATAGGGTTACCTGTCATTGCAGTTTTGGTTTCAGGTTTTCACTCAATCTTTTCTGACTCTCCAGCCCCTAGAAGAGCTGCCAGAATATGCATGATATCCATAAAGAAATCACAGACCAGAGAGGTGCAAGTTAAAACTACACTGAGATACCATCTCACCAATCAGAATGGACCTCACTGACAAGAGCGACAGCCAATGTTGGTGAAGATGTGGGAAAGAAGAGCATTTACACACTACTGGTGAGGCTGGAAACTGCTCCAGACGCTTGGAAACCTGGATGGAGTTTCCTCTGAAAATCAAAAATAAAAACAAAAACAAAAAACCATAACTACCACATGATCCAGCTGTGTGACTGCATATAAACCCAAGGACTCAAAGTCAACACACTACACAGATACTTGTACATTTATTGCTGTGCAAGTCTCAAGAAGTCCAAGCTGCTGAAGCAGCCTAATGTCTATTATCAGATGAAAGACAGTGTGACAGTATGAATGACATACATAATGGAGTTGTATGTACACAATCACTAGTTGGCCATAAAGAGGAATGAAATTTTACCACTTGGAGGAAATTTGATAGAAGTGGAGACTATAGTATTAGGCAAGTAAACTAGACTCAGAAACCCAGAAAAACAAATGTTATGTAATATTGTATGTTTTCTCTCATATACAGAATATAGATTATATAAGTTCATATATATGCAAATGTATACATATACATACATATGAAAGTATGGGAGTGGCAGGAAGGGGAAATAGTAAGAGAAACTGAGGATGTAAGAATGCTAAGGGGCAGAGACAAGGTGAGGCCCAAGGTCCCAGAACATCCTAGGATGTCTGTCTCAGTGGCATCCTGATTACTGGACTTAGGTGGTGAGCTCTGCCTGTGATCATGCTGCCTGCATGCCTGGTAGTATGTGATTACCCTGAACATGCAGTATCTCCATGCAAAAGTAAGCCCTTAAAGATGCACTTAAAGGAAAAGCAGAGCACAGCATCAAAATGAGATTAGAGCTAAGAAAGGGGCCGAGTCTGCACCTCAAGAGCCTCTAACATAGACCTGGTGCTGCAGCCCGCAGCTGGAACTGAAACCATGGCTCTCCTAACTGCTGCATCACAGCTCTGGAACGTGCTGAGACTCTCTAGAGGAGAGGAAGGAAGATGGCCATTATCCAGGGCCTGGGATACTTTGTGAGGAGGCAGTGAGGCTGTGCCAGCAACATCAAGTGTCCAGGCCAGTATGAGACAGTACCATCTCCTGTTTGAAGGTTTCCCTCCACATTTCCCACCATGATAAAGAGTACACCTCCATCACAGTGAACCTGATGTCCTCCCTCCAATTGCCCACCAGGCTGGAGCTTATCCCTCCATTGCAGTGAACCTGATGAGCCATGGACAGATGGACAGACAGATGAATGGACAAGTGACTAGAGCTCAAACCTACTTCTCATGTACCATTCCACCATCCAAGCCTACCTTCCCTACTTCTTGCAGCCTTCTTCCTCACATTGTACCATGAACTGTTTTCTGGGGGATTAATGGGCATGCCCTTTCCCATCTGAGCCATTTCCAGCCAAGCACAGGACCTCTCATCCTCATATTGCAGCTCTTCCCAGTGTTGGGAGACAAGGGACCTGCACCCCACTGCTTGCCAAGCTGTCCTCCTCTGGGCCTTTTAGAGTCCTGTTGCTCCAGTTGGCAGCAGCCTTGGGGCTGGGTAGATTCTGAGAGAGTGGGAAGGCTGAGCATTTTATTAGGCATTTGGGTCAGGAACACCTAATACCTCAGCTTTTAAGAGATACTTTATAGATGGCTGTGTACTGGGGACAAAAGCCACCAGAGCCCCATAGTACCTCTCAGTGATGCATATATGTGTACATAGTGCTGGTGTACACATGCACACGCAATACACAAACACACATGTACAGTGTACATTATCTCCAGACACATGGACCATACCACAGAGATGCATGCATACAACATCTCTCTCTCTCTTACTTACACACACAGAGAAAGAGAGAGAGAGAGAGAGAGCGAGAGCTATGCTTTCTCTCTACCTCTTGACCCTCCTCTCTTCTGCCCTGTTTCTACTTCACATTTGCTCTGCTACCTTGGTTCAATCCTGTTCACATCTGCCAAGCCAGGGCTGGCCCACGTGGGCCAACCTTGGATCCATAGCCCTTTGATGATTGTAATTATGCAAATCCTTCAATCAGCCTATGAAGCGATCCAATCCCAGCAAGGTCATTTTGCAGAACATCAGAGAGGACAGAGGCCTGGGATGGGAGGGGTCAGGGCAGAAGCTTACCTGCTAATGAGTCACAGATGCAATCCCAGGCCAGGCTTTGCTGTGACCTTGGGAATCCCAAACCTATGAAAGGCTGCTGCAGGACAAGGCATGGCTTCATGGGGCAGAGATTCAGTCTGCTTCTACCTTGCATGAGCCAAGCACTTAATGTTCTCCACGGAGCTTTGGCTGAATGCTCACTGGAATCTTGTCCACAACTTCCACCATAATATGGCGAGGATGAAAGGGGGATCACATGACAGCAGGCTTATTGAAGCACACGCAATTCACAAAGGCAAAGAAATGAAAACAGTCTTGGGTACATGAATAATTAACATATGTGTAAGTACATAAACATGTATGTTTGTGCATTCCCAGCTATAACTCCACAAAGGGGCTTCTACTAAGATCTGTTAATATCTGTGAGGGAAAGCTGCCTCCTTTACTCTGTTTCTATCAACAACTCACTGTGGACGCCCTAGCATGCACATAACTTGGGTCTGCCAGTGAGTGCTCTCCAAGCCCTGTGCATACCTGGATTAGTACGGATGTCCTGTCTCACCCCTCTCTCTCTAGCTCAGAGAAAGACTATATCCCAGAACCTTCTCAAAGAAGGAAATTTCTTGACTCAGCAACACCCTATTTGGAATGTCAAGGAAGAGTGTCAGTGGTCTCTATCTTACACTTCCCAATAGGATACAGGATGAGATCTTCCGACAGTAAGGACCAGCAACAAAATCTTAGTAGCTGTTGGAAACCAAGAATCATACTTTTTGAGATCCATTATCAAGGAACACATCAGCTACCTTTCCCCTCCCAGTCTTGCCAGACACCAGGAAAGCCACCATTTCTTCCTTTGTGAAACAAGCATCAGATCGTTCACTGTGGAGTCCCAGCGAGAACTAAGGAAGTGGTGCCTGCACTCAGAGGCTACGCGAGGATCCATCACTTGTGAGCAGATACTCCCATCTCAAGTTGTGGCACTGTGGTGACAGAAATGCGGGACTTGTCCAATACCCCATGTCCAGTGACCTCTGCAGCTGAGACCAGGATGTGAGAGCATTCAAAAGATAATGGAAGCCATGAAGAGGTTCTCAGGGCCTCCAAACCCCCAATAATATCATGTCACCAGCTGGTCCTTGAGCATGTGGCAGGAGGTCACACACGGGGCTACATAACACAGCACACATAATGGTAAATGACAGCAGCAGGAAAGGGAGGAAAACAAGACACTGAAGAAACAAAGCTGTGAGCAGGGAAGATAAGGATCTGCATCCCAAGAGGTGAGGGAGGTTTTCTGAACAGAGCGGGGCCAGCATCACCCCAGATTCACACAGTGGTAGAGACTCCCAATGGTGACCCTGTGAGCATGCCTTGAGACGACAGGGAGGCAAGGAAGCAGGCTTGCGCATCATTTAAGGTGGTGAACATCCTAAGAGCTTCAGTGCGTGTGATTGAGGGCAGCCCCACATGTGGTGGCTGTAGACCAGACAGCACACCACTGAATTAAGAAGAGTGTGTCATTTTGCTGCCTTCTGTATTAAGTCTTCTGTGGCAGGTGTTTTGGACCAGCCACCTGGCTGTGGTAGAAAGAACCTGGTGGCTATTTCAAGGCTCGATTTTCCTGACCAATTCCTAAGTCTACTTGTGAACCAATATGACACTATCCATGAATATATTGTGCATAGTATAAACTGCATTGCAAAGTAAGGGCTTTCTTATAAATTGTACAAATAAATGCACACACATATCCACTCAGGCAGCAGATGACAACCACGTGGTAATAAGTACTGGGGGGGGGGGCGCAGTGAAGGAGCTGACTCCACATCTCTTTCTCAACTACCCCACCGACCACCCCATGCCATGATTCTATTAAATGCATGCATAATTAACCTGGTATTCACCAGCCCGTTTCCTCAGTGAAATACAGGAGCATTATCATGATATATTGTGAGATTCTGCTGATTTGAGGTTGCAAAGTATGCAATTAGCTCATGTCACTCTACATAGTTACCTGAGAGTAAATGGCACCATTCATTATGGTGTACAATGAAACATGAAAATGATAAAGGAAAACACCCCCAATTCCTTCATTACTGAGTTCAGGGACAATAAGAAGCTAATTGCAAAATTTCCTTTATTTTGCAGAGTTTGTTGAATTTTTTTAA
Organism: Lophiomys imhausi; assembly: GCA_907164525.1. Taxonomy (NCBI): domain Eukaryota; kingdom Metazoa; phylum Chordata; class Mammalia; order Rodentia; family Muridae; genus Lophiomys; species Lophiomys imhausi. The sequence continues at coordinate 4,067,570 of CAJQZJ010011617.1, forward strand.
AAGCAAATCTGAGAGTTGGAAGTATGCTTTGAGACCATTCTTCAGGGCAAGAGTCTCCGTGGGACAGAAGTGAGTTGTCCCAGGCTCTGTGTCCCCCACATCCTAAGGAGACTTGGTGTTATGGAAAGAGACAAAGGCTTGGGACACAGCAGTAAGAGGGATTGTGTGTGTTCAGTACTGCTACATGCTTTCCCTTCCTTCTCTGAGCTAGCTTGACATATGTACTGCCAGCCTCACACCATACTGACAATCTTGGACTCTTAGGAAGCAAGCCCTCACTACAGGATTATGTCAGAACTGGCTCAAGCCTGTGGAACTCCCACTGGATGTCTTTTCTAAGGCACCCAAACAATGAGTGATACATGCTCTGAGCCACCCTCTCAGATGTGGTCCCCAAGCTGTCCCCACCTCATAGAGGAGAGAACTGACATGGAGGGTCTCCCAGTCATCCATGACAAACTCTGTCTCTTTCCAAGTTTTGTCTCATGTTAATTCCATGGAACCCCTACCCGTCAAAACAGCTGTGGGCCACATGCCAGGAAGACTATGGTAATACTGTCCCTGCTACCATACAGGCTTCCCTCCCCATGTCCACTAATGTCACTGGTGGCTTAGTAGAGGCCACTCAAACCCTTCTAGGAATGGCACACAGCTTGAAATGTCACACCAGTGCAAGGCCAAACATTTTTCAAAAGAAGTCTGGAATTTCTGCAAGGCTCCAGATTAGAGGACATAGATTAAAGCATGCCTAAGTTGGAATCGTTGCAAAAATAAGGCATCTGGGCAAAATCTTAGAACTTACTTTTTAACTCCAACTTTAAATATGGATCTTTTGAAAGTTATTGAAATGGTGTAGAGCAAAGTCAAGGTCCTTGGCTGCCCTGTTTATCTACTTTTTACTGTAACAAGAATACTCAACATTAGATTAGTCCTTTTAAATTTCTCAAAGGTTTTTTAAAATTAACTTTTAGTTACATCGTACCCCAAGCTGCCTCAACAAAGCACTGCGCTTTCAGTTATAGACTAGGTATACAGACTGGCTAATATTCTAGCAACAATTGTGCCCTGGATTGGACCCCACTTCTGCAAACCAGCTATCAAACCCAGAAGTTAGCAAAGGAGAGAATCAAAATGCTGTTTTCTGTTTATGGGAATATGGCATGGTGCAACCACTGAGGAAAACAGTGTTTCCCTCTCTATCCCTTAGAAGGTATGTGGCAGAACCTGGTTACTAGTTTTTAGTTGTGGGCCGAGCCTTGAATTTAGACAAAACAGATTCAGTTGGGAGTCTGTGCCTGTCCATGTGGTAAGTAGAGAGTGTTAGGCACTGGTTAATGTTGGCATCTGACTAGATACCCTTCCTATGAAGTGCTTACATATATGTATCCACCAGTGCTGGGCACTATCTGGGGGGGGTGGGGTCAATTAAGTGCCACTGACTGCTGTTCAAAACAGTTTGGTAAGAAAATTTTTTAAAGGTAAACTGATGGGGTAATGTTATGCATTCTAAATATTAGTTAATCTCCCAGAAGCCGGCTTGGTGTACACAAGTGAGGCTGTTTTAACTTTCTTGTTAACCATTGTCTCTGATTGGTTAAATAAATGCTGAGACCTGAGATTGGACAAAGACAGAGGTAGGCGGGACTAAGGTGCACAGGCTTCTGAGTCGAGAGGTTGATGGGAAGAAGAAGCCTCCAGGAAAGGAGAGAAGTCAAGAACAAGAAGGAGGGCACACACCATGGATTAGAGAAAAGAATGTCATTCCATGTGGCCTTAAACATCGGCATACCATGGAGAATAGCAGTCCAAAGGGATGTATGTATATATGGGGTCATATTTGGGGAACAGAATTAAGGGCTAGCTTAGATGGGCTAAGATTGAACAATCCAGACAAAGGCTTGTTAAAATCCATCAGGTCTCTGTGTGCTCATTTATAATGGCAGGTTAAGAGGTAACACCACTAACCCACCAACTTTAATATAAATACTGGTTAATAATTTAATTAATTCTTTCTCCAAATGGCACCCAATGTAATTTATTTAATTAATTAATTCTACAGTAATCCTTTAAAGGACCCTGGGAGACCTAAGCCTGACTTGATTACAGATGACTGGCTCTTATTTCACAATAAGTAGCCTAGTAAAAGTCATGGACTTTTCTGCAGTCTCCGAATCAAATTTGTATATAACTGGTTAATTCTCTCATCTCTCTGAATGTGGTTCTTATCTGTAAAATGAGGGCTTGGTCTAGAAAATTCCTTCCATGTGATCATCCATTATTGAAGAGGCTATAGAAGGATATGTCTAATTACAGATGGCAGAGTCCTGCCCATTGAGTGAGAAATGAAATGCAGGCTTCTCCCACCAGTTCCTGGTCCATGGCCTTTGGTGTACCCAAGAAGGACATCTGAGGGACTCATCAAGCCCAAACCCTTTCCAAAGGAAGGCCAGGTCAGACCTGCCTGACAGGGACACAGCCTCTCAAAGGGCAGGGAGACTAACAGTGACAATTAGCTGCAATGCCCCCCAGTAACAGTGGATCTACAGAGCACTGCTCACTTCAGCAATGAATATTTAACAAGAGAGGATGTCATCAGGACAAGCCCCCACAGCAAAGAAGTTAATATTCATAAGGCAAAAACTGAGTGTCCTTTGAACTCTTGGCAGGGTCAGTAAGGCATTGATAATAGTAGAACTCAAGAAGTCTCTGGAACTGACCCTCAGCTGAAAAACACTCCACAGGAACCTCAGGAGAAGCTATTAAATATTCATTGTAGTTTTCCCCTGGCCCAGATGCAGAGGCTCAGGTGAGCCTCATGATGTGTTTCCAAACTGATATGCTGGAAGGCTGACAGGTGAGGATGAGGGTCAGGAGCAGTTCTGGAAAACAGTAGGGTGCCCATAAGGCCAACACTGTCCCATGGCCCCACATCAGGTTAGAAGCAGATGGAGCTGGAGGCTGCTGCAGGGACAGTTCTGACGTGAGGCAAACACTGCTTCCCACAGCTCTGTCCTTGCTGGTGAGAAGATAATGAGAGAGAAAAGTATATAATGGGTTGGAATTTTTCTCAGAAAAAAAAAACCCACCAAGCATGAAAGGCAGATAAAAATAAGTGTGATGAAATTTAGATAGGGTGCTGATGGAAATCTCGCTGAGATGGTAAAGCTGAGCAAGAGACCTAAAAGGAGAGGGTGGAGGAGGAGGGTGCAGGATCACCTGGGTTGGAGGAAAGTCCTCATGGAGGGTGATCTAAGGGAGAGGAAGAGGCTGTTGAGAAGTCTCCTTGAAGAGGATCCAGTGGATGATTGAGGGCCACCTGTGAGAGGAGGGAGGGGCTAGGAAGGGTCACCTGAGTGGAGAAGGGAGGAGGACTGAGGGTCACCTAAGGGAGGAGGTAGGATATTAAGGGTCACCCAGGGATGGAGGAGGGATCTGATGGAGGGTCACCTCATAGTGGAGGAATGGGTATGATGGAGGGTCACCTGAGGGAGGGAAGAGACTGGTGGAAAGTCACCTAGGGGAGTAGGGAGGGACTAATGGGAGGTTGCCTGGAAGGAGGAGGAGGAAAATGATGGACACATAATTGAAGCGATGAGAATAGAGAATAGCTTGTGTAAAGATTCTGAATTAGGAGCCTATCTGGTTAAGAGAGAGAGACTTGTAAAATGAAAGCAGGGGAGTGGTATAAAAGGGGATAAGAAAGATGGGGAAGGCCACATCACAGAGAGCCCTACTGCTGCAGACACTTTCTGTCTAACGCACGATTTCCTTATCATATAAGTCTTACTCCTATTTTGTAGAAACACATTGGTTCCATGCTAGGAACTGACTGAGGACAAAAACAGCACTGGGAGGGTAGACATGGGGCCATCTATCGTCTCAGTGTAGAGACTCTGGCTTCAAGCTGCCATGCAGTAAATGATGTGGGTTGCAGTCTGCAGGTGTGGCCCACGGAATCGGTGGTGAGTGGTGCTTTAAGAGAAGAGGTGAGGAGGACACTCGGGCATTTGGCTAAGTGACTCAAAAGATGGATTGTCATTGTCTGGGATTTAAGGAAGAGGAATGTAAGGGAGAAACAGGGTGTGGACAATGAAGGCCTGGGATTTGGTTTCAGCATGGAGTATTTAGGCCTCCTATGTCCAAGTGAGGCATCAAATGAATTCAGGATCTGAAGTTCATGGGAATGCTAGGTTGGTGTATCTGACAGGATTCATCAACATATGGACTATATCTATAGCCATCTAGATCTGGACAAAATCAATAAAGTATGGGAGTAGAATTCAGATGTCTAAGAACTCAGCCCCAAACTCTCCAAATTTAAGATTTTGGAAAGATGGGAAAATGTAACTGAACTTTTAAATTATTATTTAACACTTATTTATTACTAAATTCACTTATAACAAACACCAACAATTTCTTAACTATTAATCCTATAAATTCCTACAACCCCTTTAACCTATCCACTAAACCTACTGATAATTATTTTTCTAACCTTTTAGAATGATACAGTCTCTGGGGCAGGTCCTCAGTCGTCAGGAACACAGTCTTTGTTGTAGATTCTTTAACGCACTTAGCAGTTCTTTTTCTGGATCTCTCAGATGCAGGTTCGTCAGGGTAAGTTGGTTATTACAGTCTCACCTTAAATAAGGCTTCATGCTTTCTTCTCTGTGGGAGACCCCAGCCGTCTGCAGGCCAACTTACTTCTTTTGAATCAGGAACTCAGCTGCTCTGCCTCAGTCCTTAAAGCCAGGCACAGTTTCCCTTAGGCCACTGATAGGACAGATCAAACCCCTCCAGGCAAAAGCTGAGCCACAGGGTTCAGTCCTTGGCCTTTTGGTGTCTTGCTCAGGCTTTCTTTGCTCACCGGCTTCTTTCTGCTTCAGGGAGAGAGCTGGCCATCAATGGCCAGCCCTTTTTTCAGCAGGACTCTTGGAGCTCTCTAGCATCAGGGGCCTCTTCTCTTTCTGGGCTCCATGCACTGTCCTTAAATAGGAGGAACTCTGTTTCAGCTTAATTTGGGCTCTGCCCACTTAGCAGCTAAAAACAATGTCAGGCCAGATACTTTGTTTCTTCAAGTCCATTAAGTCTTTCCTGTTTTCCTGACTTCAACCTTGTTTTTCAGTCTATTGAGTCGTTCCTGTTTTTCCTGACTTCAACCTTGTTTTTCAGTCTATTAAGTCTCCTGTTTGTTTCCTGTTTTTAGTCCACATGCTGATAATGCTCTTCATGCCCCGAATTAAGAGACAGTATCAGAAACCCCTGTATATTTTCTAAATCTAATTTATCTAACCCCTACAGGAAAAGGCTTGCAATAGAAAAGGAGCCACAGTGAAGGTAGAAAGAGAACCAAGCGAGGTGTGTGTCAAGGACCAGGTAAACAAAGAGCTACAAGGAGGAAAGAAAAGTCCACTGTTGCTATGGTTAATATTAGGGCCAGAGGTACAGGGACAGAACTACTACCAAGTTCAATATGGTAGGGGTCATGGGTGACTTTGACAGAGGAATTTTTTGGAGGTGTTACTGTTAAAGGGCTACTGTTACAAAGCAAACTATAGATAAACAGGATGATAGCTCAAGGATAAAGAATGCCAAAGGAAGTTCTTTAAGGGGTTAAAAAAATAAATCTCATTTTCTGCCATTGAAAATAAGACAGCAGAGCCAGACATTTTATGATGCAGGATATGGGGCAGAGAATGTGTGGAGAACAACATCCTTCAGGAGAGCAAGGTGAGAGCTGAAGAACAATGGGGGGGTGATATTTAGCTAGAAGCCACTTCATCAAAAGGAGACCTGAGTGGCTGGGCGAGTGGGTGGAAGGATGAATAGTTCATTCCAGGATGATGGACAGATAGATGGATAAGTGGATGGATGAGTTGGTAGATGATAGGTGAATGGGAGATGGATAAATAGATGTGTGGATAAATAGATCTGTGAATGTATCATCAGATAAGGATATACATATGTACAGGAAAATGTAGGCATATGTATTTATATTAATATATTACATATATATGCTCTATCTGGGGGCACCCAGGGCCATAGAGCACCCCAAATCATCAAGGACCTAAACCCCAGGGCAGTTGATAAAATTTAACTAATGAGCTCCTCAGCAGCTGACTGGGACAAAGAGGTCACCACTGCTTTATTGTGTTTTGAGCCCTTCCCTTCTGGCATGGCCTGATGCTCTGGGCCAATATGCATTCCATGCTTTTACCCTGGGTAGTGATTTCTCTAAAGTTCTCATCGTTTGAGGGTAAATTCCCTTATGAATTTCTAAGGGCCCAACATTACAAATTCATAAAGGAATGGTAGTCCAAGGAGGAAGCCCTCCTTCATCAGCTGACTGGCTCTCCTCAGGAAATAGCTCAGCTGAATTCTTTCCAGGCTGGCCTACCTATCCGCAGGTCTCCTTGGCCCCATTTCCACATAGACAGCTAAGGCAGCAGCAGGTCTTCATCTGAAATAAGACTCCAGAAATACAACCTATTGGCGAAAGCACAATTTGCACATCATCTTTGGTACATAGTACTGAGTTCTTGGAAAAAAAATCAATGAGCAGACAAACTACCTGGGAATAACCTAAGGTTTTTATTATTATCATTATTTTAGTAAAACAGATCTTATTTCAAGTGGTGACTACCTCAGTATGCCTGCGCCAGCTGGAAGCCTTGCCCATTATCAAACTCCTGAGCCTCAGCCTCTTAAAAGAAGGATACGTGTGCCTGTGCCAAGGAGTCATGAGGAATGAATTAGAATATACCTGGGTACCTAGGGAAGTCTCAGAATGATGTAGATACTCAGCAAACAATAGTTGTTCCCCCATTTTGCCACAAAAATTCTATTGATTCTGCCCATTATAAGTCCTGAATGTGAAGTAGTCCCTTTCCAGGGGTCCTGGGGCTTGCAGGGAGGTCCCTGGAATTTCCACCCAGCATGGGGTTTACCAATGGATCCAGCTGATCTCAGGAGTGCAATACCACTAGAAACTAGTCATATTTTATTGCCTCAGATAAAAGATGGAGCAATAAGCAAGCCAGCTTCTACAGTGGTCACTGGACCTGGGTCTGAAGGAAACCTACAGCCAGAGCCCCTCCCTCCCCCCTCTATCCCTTCTCTGTCTTCCTTCCTTCCTCTCCCACCTGCCTCCCCCCATGCCTCCACTTCCTCTGTTAAGATTAAAGAAGTTCATTTTTGGACAGTGTGGCGAATAAAGTGTGGACTTGACACCTGTCCTGAGGCTGTGCACCCCTGAACACTCAGAAAGAGAATTTCTATCTCTGCTTTTCTGGACCTCATGCCACTGAGGCTTAGCCACCTGTCCTGCCTTCTCCCACTATCTCCATTGCCAGCATCTACCAGAATATGTAAGAACGTTGCCCATTAATAACCTGAAGCCCATTTTGCCAAACACAGGACCATGCATAGCATTTTGCTTCAGAAGTATCAGCTAAAGACAGTGGCCAAGGACAGTTATCTAAAGCCACGCCCAGCAAGTGTGACCAAAGCTTGCTAAACACATCTTACCTTGGCTCAGGCTGCAGTAGGGGACTGTGTTCTGGAAAGTAGAGGGAAAGCAGGCACAACAGCAGTAAGGAGAGCCTGAAGTGTGGGAGAAAAATTGAGAGATATACTGTGGCGTCGACCTCGACCAGCAAGAACGATGCAACTCGCAAAAGCTCTTCTCAAGCAGTTTATTCAGGTCCCTTGAAAACAGTCTTCCGAATGAATCAGGCAAACCCAACCCACAGGCTAAATACTATATGAACAGCCAATCAAGTAAAGCCACGTGGTACTACCTTACAGGCCCACGTATGCGGAAGCAAGCCAGATCAGCAGTCTTAACCAAATATGGACTTGTTTACCACCAAGAGCGCTCACCATCGGGCTGATGGAAGGCAGAAACCGGCACCATCTTTAGGGCATGGCGCATCGCAGCTCTCTACAGTTCCTCCTTTTTTGTTTTTGAAAAAATGTTGGTAGAAGTCCCTGGAAAGGCTTCGTAATCCCCATATCTGGGGATCTCACGGCAGGCCTGAGCCTGTAGGAGGGTGGTGCTCAAACTCTTACCCGTCTCTGGGTCAGCCTCCCCACTCGGGGCTGCCCTGTCTTAGGTGGCCGAGACTTATCCGTCTACTCCGTCATTGACTTGCCAGACCCTAATATCCATGGAATGAATACCTCAGTGGGCAGGGACTATGCTCAGTGAAGTTTTAAGGCTTCATGGCAGCGAGCCATGCCTGAGGGGACTGGCCCGCCTCAATGGCGACAAGGGCCTGTATAATCATGGCTGCATTACGCTTCTGTGTGGCTCTCAAATTGTAGATGCACCATAGGCAAACCAGGGAGGCTAGTATCATCAGTAACACCAAAAAGCCTACGCCTGCCCACTCCTTAAGATGATCCATAGCCGCCTGTATCCAGGAAGTCAAACCATTAGCCAGACTCAGATCCACCCGAGTGGAGTTGATGTGGACGATTGTCGCTCTCAGCTCTCTCATCTTATTTTCAAAATCAGCTGACCAATCCTGTAAGAGGAGCTCTGACAATTGTTTAGACAGATTAGCAGCCTTTGTTAAATTTTGATACCACACCGAAGTAACACACAAACCCTGCATTTTCCACTCACACCCCAACTGTGCTAGTTGCCAAAGAGTATCAATCTGTTCTTGTATTAAATCTATGTGTTGATTAACTATCATAAGGCCTCCTTTGAGATGAGAATTCATAGAGGTCTGAGTATCCAATGCCTGTGCTACATTGGCTGAGATGTCATTCAGGGCATTGGCAGTCTGTATAGAACTAGACAAGGCAATAGCTGAGGCAGTAGCCCCCACAGCAGCAACAGTGATGGCAGTAACAATAGCTGCAGTGATGCCAAAATCTCTTTTAAGCCTGAATAGCATCATGGTATTAGGGGCCTCTACAGGAACTGCTACATATTGAGGCATTCTAGTCACCACAGCCACAGGAAAGGCTGTGGCATTCCAGCACAGGGCATAAAAGCATGTGTCCGGAGTGCATACTAACTTTTCTTCACCCAAGGATGCACTCCCATTACTTACAATCCACAGAAAAGGAGGCCAGAGACACACTGGCAAGGCTGAAAAGGTCATCAAAGGGAAGGTAGGGTAAGCCTAAGCTTCTATTACTGCTAAATAAGCGTGGAAACACAGTTGCATCATGTCTGACCAGCATCGGCTTTGGGAATATCGACAGGATCCCCTATCTCGGCTCGGTCATTCCTGACATTATCACTGCTACTATCACCAGGATCCCTAGGAAGGTCTTCATGACGAATCTTCCTCACAAGGCGTTCAGGCACCCACACTGGATCTTGTTGATCCCGAGGAAAAACACAAACAGATCCTCTCGCCCATGTCAGCACGGGGTCAGCTTCCACCAATCGTGCCACAAAGTCTGAAAAGGGCTCCATGGGGCCCTGTAGAATCTTAGTTAAGTTCCCACTCACCTCCCCTTTGTTAGGAAGGGATTTCCAAGCCTTGATAGCTGTCTGGTTTATTTGTTCATAAACCTGATTGGGATATCCTGTCTGCTGGTTGGCAAATCTCCCCTGCCCAAGCAGCATATCTCTATCCCATGCTGGATTTCCATTTCTCTGATTAATGGCTGCTTGCTCAGTGGCATACTCAATCAAGAAAGCTTTCCAGTCTAAGTATTGCCCTGGACTTAAGCAGGCGTGGGCAAGGCCACTCCAATCACTCAGGGTCATACAATGTCTGCTTAATGCTTCTACTTGAGCCAATGTAAAAGAAGCAGTAATACCATAGGTACGAACTGACTCTGCAAGGGATTTAATTACTTTAAAATCAAGCGGTTCCTCATACCTGTTCCCTTGTGGATCTTGGTATACCGGATAGGCAAACTGTAATTCTGTTCTTACTTGTGTCCACATCCCCGGGCAGAAAGATCTCCCTACTTTCAGGGACTGAACAGGCTGATCTATCTGAACGGCTGCGGGTATGGAGGGGGAGTTGAAGGCGCCGCGGCAATGGCTTCACTTACACCGACTGCCGCCAATGTGTCTTTCTCTTTTACCCTTTTCTTTTCCCTTTTTCTAATAGCAGTCCTCTCCAACTGCTCTATTAGAGCGTGTAGCTCCCCTTCAGAATCCGTGCCCTCTGAGTCCTCAAAATCTCTAAAATCTCTAAGATCGGGATAGAGAGGGACCTTTTTTTTGCTTCCCTTTTCACTGTCTGCCTGCTCAGATCTTTCGCCTTTTTTGCTTCCCTTTTCACTGTCTGCCTGCTCAGATCTTTCCCCTTGCAGCAGTTCCAAGGCTGATTCTCCCTCCTTGATTGCTTTACAGCATCTCTGATCTTCTAAACAACTCCTCACCATCTTCCAAACCGGTCTTACTCCATGCTTCAGAGTACCTTGCTCCCAAGCAAAATCCAAGTCCCTGCCTAATTTGTCCCAGCAGGATACGGTAAGATTCCTGGACACTGCAAACCACGGAGCCACGGAGTCGCATTCATTCAAAAATCTCTCTAGAGTTGACTTCTTAAGTTTCAATTTCCTAGCTAAAAGTAGCTCCTGAAGAGACAGAAAAATTGGATGTGACTGAGACGATCCCATGATTAAAAATTTACTTTCGGTTCACAGTTTCCCTGAAACTTTACCTTTAGTTCGCAACTTCCCGCGAAACTTTACCTTTAGTTCTCAATTTCCGCGAAACTTTACCTTTAGTTCGCAATTTCCGCGAAACTTTATTGTCCCAATTTATCCCGGGAACTTACCAGTGCACTGCCCCTGTCTGCAGGAGTTCTGAGTCTTTTCTGGTTCCCCGTACGGGCCACCACTTGTCATGTCGACCTCGACCAGCAAGAACGACGCAACTCGCAAAAGCTCTTCTCAAGCAGTTTATTCAGGTCCCTTGAAAACAGTCTTCCGAATGAATCGGGCAGACCCAACCCACAGGCTAAATACTATATGAACAGCCAATCAAGTAAAGCCACATGGTGCTATCTTACAGGCCCACATATACGGAAGCAAGCCAGATCAGCGGTCTTAACCAAATATGGACTTGTTTACCACCAAGAGCGCTCACCATCGGGCTGGTGGAAGGCGGAAACCGGCACCATCTTTAGGGCGCGGCACGTCGCAGCTCTCTACAGTATACTAAATCCAGAAGTTGCCTGTCAAGTGCTGTACTGGCACACTGTGAGCTTTCAGGGTTAAGGCAGGCCAAGGACAGGTAGGATGCAGCCACCTGGCTGGAGGTGAAATTCATCCCATGGACCCTGGGTGGAGGCCAGCAGCCACAGGCACCAAAAAATGTGGCAAAACAGGAGAGAACCTGTTGTGAACTGTGGATAGTGATGGCGGTGTGCAGCAAAAGAGCTGTGCTGATGGCACATGTTAACTATTAGTATAACTCTGCCCTCCCATCTCCATTTCCCTATACATTTAAAACACCCCTGAGAGATGAATCAGTTGACACAAAAGAAAATTGCATTAAGCAAGATCTAACCTTCATTGATAAATTAAAGGACTCTTCAAGACAGGCATCCTGCCTTGACTGAGGATCACAATCAAGGACATGCTACTGTGTAGTGGTAGGAGGCCCTTTTCAGTTATTCAGCTGCTCTCTTCCTCCTCCTCCTCCTCCTCCTCCTCCTCCTCCTCCTCCTCCTCCGCCCTGCTCAGCTGAACTGCCTGGGTCAGCACCTTTCCCATGTGATGCTGGTCCTCAGATGCAAATGTTAACTGTGTCCTCAGCAAAGCCAAGACTCTCATTATTTTCCTTGAGTTTTGTATTTACCAGAGAGGAGGATGGTTCAGAGCATGTGGCAAAAGTAGAAAATAAAGGTCAGGCCCCAGGCCCCAAAGTGCCTCTCTAGTATCCCCAGTACTGGTTCCACCTGTCTCCTTATACCTCACAATGTAAGCTAGGGTCGTATGTGTGGCACCCTCATCTACAACAGCAACTGGCTTCAACAATGGGATCTCTAGTAGCCCTTTTAAAGGTAACAGTGCCTGATTCCCCTTCTACCATGGCTTCTGGACTCCAATGTTCAAGTTGGTCCTTGACCCTCACCCTCAACCCACAGTGCAGTCTCTGTATACCTTTCTGCCCTGCCTGACTTTCTTGTCTGCTCTCTCACCATGCCCTTTGCTGTAGAGTTCTGGTTCAGCAAATACCTCTGGGCTATATAATTAATATTCCCTGCAATACAGCAGACTGTAGTCTGCTGCAGACCCCCATACTTGGATCTGTTCCTTTTCTCATCCATCCTGGCCACAATTACAGGTTGCCTTAACTGTGATAATGCCCAAGCCAGGTGCTCCAAGTGATAGAGATGGGTGAAATTTTCCAACCCCAGGGCAGAGGCCTTGAAAGGACCTGGAATGCCAGGCAGCATGTGGTAGCTCAGTAGGTCATCCCTGTGCCCACCGAAGCTACATATTAGCCAATAGGGGCATCCTGATACCCAACCCCTGATCAGGGTTCCTTAGGTTGTCTCAGTTGTTTTATTTGTTTCCTCCAGTTATCTCTCACTGCCTAACAAATGGCTCCACACCTTAAAGGTTTTAAAAACAATCACTTACTGTATCACAGAATTCATAGGAATTTATGCAAGGCTCAAGTGGCCGTGGTGGCCATGTCATCTTTCAGAGGGTCAATGTGGCCATCAGAGTCACTGTGTCTGGCACAGTGGGAAAGTAGAGACAGATACAACACTGTCTCCAGGCTCAACCTTCAAGAGGTCATCCCATCAGGAAGCAGAAATTCTTTCATTAGGCCAGGAACTCCCATGTTCAAGCTTCTAGGAGGACCAGGGAGCAGGTCCAAATCACCTGAACTAGTTTAGAAGATCCTGTGCCTGGAGCACAATTGTAATTGCAGTCCAGAATTGAGGATGGAAGAAATGACTACAGGTGGTTAGCCGTAGCTGGCTTAGAGGGCCAATCACAACACAGTTCTGAGACCAACAAAGAGCTAAGAACTCCAAGATTCCCAATGAGGTTGGACAGCAGGAGGAGGGAGGCTGCTACCTTATAGTTCATGCCTCAAGTTTTAAAATAGAAATCACATGAGTTCAATAGGGCATGTTTTAGCAGGAGGCCTTGCCTTCACCCCACCCCTTTCTTTCCTTTTCTCCCTTTCCACCTGTGGGGTAAAGGATTACCCCACATAGAGTATGGGGCTGGCAGAGCTTTCTCTATCTGTTCTGGAGCCATTGGGGGGGGGGATGCAATATGTCCTTTCCTGAGTGGATCAGAGCATCATCCATTAGAGCTGCCTGGTTATGCCAGAGGCATGCACACAAAGTTGAATAGCTGGAAATTAGGGGAGGGCCTGTGCACTAAACACTTCCCACAAACCAGGAGAATGATCTGAGACTCACCAGTTTCCCTGTAGTTCCTCAGATCCCACAATGGACAGAGAGAACTTACTTCTAAAAGTTGTCCTCTGACCTCCACACACGTGCTGTGGCATGCACATGTTGAATACACACATGTATGGATACGCACACACACACATGCATACACTCACATATGCCCACACAAATAATAAATAATTGTTTTAATTTTAAATTATATTTGTAAGGGGAGTTTAACATCCTGAACATAAATAGAGGGTCAGTGGCCTCTGCCCTGTGTAAGTGTAAGATGAAAGGGCTATGGTAATTAGCTGGCTTGATATGCCTGCTGTTCAGTGGGTGGGGAGAAGGGAGGAGGACAAAGAGGAGGAGGAGAGAGAAAGTGGGAGGGAAATAGGGAGAGGGAGGGAGAGGAGAGGGAAAAGGGGAAAGAGGGAGAAGGGAAGGAGGGGGAGAAAGAAAGGGAGGAAAGGAAAAGAAAGGGGTGGGGTGAAGGCAAGGCCTCCTATTACAGCATGCCCTATTGAACTCATGTGATTTCAATTTCAAAACCTGAGGCATGAACTATAAGGGCCTTATCTTCCACTAGAATACCTAGAACTTCCTGAAGTGACCCAGAGGCCATAGGAATCAGCCCACCTATCTGGTGTCCACCCCCTACTTTGAGAAATCTGGCTTCAATAAAAACAAGGGGAATACCCCCACTCAGTCTGCACTGAGTGGCCCCCTCCCATGCCAGCCAGTACTGCTGGAAGGCAGTTTGCCTCCTCTAGTGAGGTCAAGGCCACTGGAGGACATGAAAGCTCTCACCTACATTTTTACAATATACTGTGAATCTCAAACTTATCTCACAATAAAGAGCTATAAAACTCATGGCCTCCCTGTATACTTGATGCTAGGCAGCATAGAGGGCAAGCCTGGACTAGCCTCTTGTTGCTGTGGGGCAGACCACAGGCCACTGAAGATCCTCTCAGACCCCTGCAGTATGGCAAGTGTGAGAGCACACACACTGTCAAGGTGACCGGAGTCTTTCCTACACTGACCTTGGATGTGGTCAATCCCACCCTTGTCTTCCCATGGTGGAGTCTGAGAGGAGAAGGCTCCAGGACAAAGCAAGGCAGCTTCCTCAGCTGCTAATACCCTTATTATGCAGTAGCTAGTGTCCACACCTGTCACTACCCAGGAGCTCCTCCCACTGTGGAGGGCAGGCTTCAAGCACCAGCTCCAGATCATCAAAGACCTACTTCTCTAGAGAGGAAGAAATGGCAAGTTTCTCTCATAAAATATGTGCCATGGCATGCATATCCCATCCAATGAGGCCATAACCGTCCTCCCTTCATCAGCCTCAGAGGACACTTTGTCATGTTCCCAAACAGAATCTCGTGAGTTTCCAGAGTCCCCTGGGGCTTCTACTAGGATTTGGCTCTGAAATATTTGTTCTCTAAGAGCTGCCCTGCTACAGCTTGATTCCCAGTTCAGGAGGGGGCACAGGAGGGTTTTCGGGAGGTGACTAAATCACGAGGGTTCTGAGCTCAACAGTGGAATAGTAGGTTGGACTTGGGGCAAGAGCTTTGTTATAAAAGCCAGCTCTCTCCTTCTGCTTCCTAGTCAGCATGAGACAAAAACTTGGAGCAGAAACCATGGAGGGAACTGCTTACTGGCTTGCTCTTAGGCTTGCCTGCCTAGGGGTGATGCCAACCATGGTAAGCTGGGCATTCCTATATCAATCAGCAATCAAGAGAATGCCCCATAGACACACTCACAGGCTAATCTGATGGAGGCAATACGCCCATTGAGGGTCCCTCTTCCCAAGCATGTCAAGTTGACATTCATGGTTAGTACGAATGGCTGTTTATGCAGGCTGCCCATTTTTGTCTCTGTGGGACAAATGGGAATAAGGTTGAAGAGCACATATGAAAGCCAAAAGAGAAATTGTGAATTCTCATTGCTGCTAATGCTTTCATGACACTGAGTACATTGCTAAGCCTCAGTATTCCTGTTTCTAAAGTGGGAATAATGGTGCTTCCCACATGAGGTTTGTTACAAACACTGCTACATGAGGACCACCAGAGTGAGGCACTTGACAAAAGTGGCATTTGTTGATTTCTCTAGCCTGGAAGCCACACAGGCTCATAGTACTGCAGGCCTTGGGATCTGTCACCTTCCTGTGAACACACTGCTGTTCATTGCTCTGTGGCTTCATCTCTCAGATATATGCCCCCACCAGCACACCCTGTGAGATCTATGAGGAGTAAAGCCCTCTTGGTCTCCCTCTGCCAATCCCAAGGAAGACTTCTGCCCGCCCATCAATGTCATACATCCCCTCAAAGACCCAAGACCAGAACTACCATACACTGGCACCACATAGGGCTAATGAAATCAGCTCGGACTTGGATAGCAGCATGGGGTGCTCACCTGGGAGCAGAGGCCACTGCTCAACCAGGGGAAATGTGTGGATATGAGTGTACAACATGGCCAGATACAGGGGTTACAGCAAGTGTGTGGTGTGGTATCAGGTGAGAGCAGGGATGGCCCAACACTGATGGGAAAGCAGAGGGCACAGAGAGGGCATAGCCCTGTCCAGGCTGCATCAGAGGGCTAGAGGACAGCTTGAGCTCCAGGCATCTTCCTGTGATCTGCTAGATGTGCTCTCCTTTGAGATCACAGAGTCACCCTAGGGCTGCTCAGGTGTGGGGCTGGACACAGACAGGTGGCCTGAGCCACTGTCTCCACTGCCCAGTCAAAGAGGTACAAGCAGAGGCAGAGACTACGCACATCCTCATAGCAAGTCAGCTTGTAACCACAGCGAATAGCGCTTTGAAGAAGGCAGAGAAAAGCAGGAAATTGACTCTATCATTTTCCAAATTAGCATACAGCGAGATAAACATGCTCTGTCTTTTCTCTACAGTGAGAAAAGTGTGCCCAAGCCCACGCCATGACTAATCACCTCTGACGATGGAGAAACTTATCCTGAATAGCAATATTTGTCAAGTGTCTATGTAAAAAGCATTCCCATCAGTCATGATAACATTATACCACTTGGACTTTGAATCTGACCTATGACATTGTATTACTTCAACATCAAACATTGGATCATCTCTACCAGTATGATTCTTAACACACAGCTCAAAAATCATATTTGTACCATGTCCACAGGCTTATTGACCACAAAGTAAAGTCTACCCAGTTTCATCACATAGAATGTAAATAATCAATTGGACAAGAACAAAAAAAATTGACATTTCATATTCTATAACTAAACACCTGTTTGCATCCCCTAAGAAAAAAGATCTTTTATTTCCCCAAGGGTGCAGCCTGTCATTCTCAAATGCATCATGGTAGCCACTTACCATGGGCTGTACTACATGATGTCATACTTCCTTCACTGGTGTTATATGGTTCTTGATGCTGGTCCCTAAGAATATTGGCCTTATTCAGTACCAGCTCTGTGGGTGGCCTGGAGAGAGGAACCATAATGAAGATCGCAGAACAGAAGACAGGGACAACTATTGCTCGTGAGAGGCAGGGGAGCTATAATATAGGGCCCGTGGACCTCAGGAACTTGATTTCTGTCTTTATGGTATGTGAGATGGAGCTCTCAGAAGATAACTAGCTGAGGAAGGGGAAGTTTGTTCACTTTCCTGGGACTTTCTATGCATCTATACACAGAGACAGAACAAGAGGGCCAGCCAGAACATGGTGGCACCATACCACCCTGGAAAGAATGGGCACACCCATCATGGTGACCAGCAGAGCCAAATGTCCCATGTGGCTAGGGAGGAAGCACCCATGAAGGTACAGGTGGGACTAGAACAGGCTTCTTCTAGTCAGATCCTGCATGGACTCTTGAGTTCTAAATCCTTCAACCTTGAACTCAAAGTCATCTGTCACAGCCCTCACTGAAAGCTCTGATGGATCCCTGACCTCTGCAGTATCTTTCCAGGCCCCATGTGAATGGCACAGCCTGACTTATAAGCCATTCCTGCTACTGAGAAACTCTGCTTCCTGTTTCCCAGTACCTTGTGTCTAGCAGGTCTCGCTAGGCCAACATCTATGCAGGGATACCCTGCCTCAGGCCCTGAAAGATAAACAACAGGGCCTTTCAGCAAGGCACTTCTTGGGAATGTATCTTTTGTGTGACTGGAAAGGCAGCATTCTCCATTTGCTGACCCCTGGCCTGTTGTCCACAAAACACACATGACTCTGAGGATACTCCCAATGACTACAGCCTCCCTTGATTCCATTGCCAGCACAGCACTTGATGTAAAGCAGATGGGCCGATGGGGTGAGATGGGGTTTGGGTGAAGGACAGCCACTAGACATGTAAACCGACTACTAGTGAGCTGGGTGCATCTGGAAGCCAAGTAAAAGGGAGGAGTTTCATGGCTCTGATCAGAGGATATCCACTGGATGTCCATGCTGAACTGACTGATGGAGGCATT
The DNA here is from genome assembly GCA_907164525.1 of Lophiomys imhausi. Taxonomy (NCBI): domain Eukaryota; kingdom Metazoa; phylum Chordata; class Mammalia; order Rodentia; family Muridae; genus Lophiomys; species Lophiomys imhausi. The sequence goes on from CAJQZJ010011617.1 coordinate 4,085,358, forward strand.
TGTGAGAAGCCAGCTCCACCCAAAAGCTGAAAGCAAGACAAGGCTTCACTGACTGACTGGGGTGTGGGTGTTTGTGGTAGTGAGTAATGGACCTGCAGGCTGAAGAGTACCCTGGATAGAGATGTAGACAGACATTGCCAGTGCTGCAAGGTTAGTGGGACCTGAGTTCCTGGACTCCAGTGACAGCAGGAGCCAAGGTGAGCTCTTGGCTCTTTGGAGAGCCCAAGGAACAATAGAGACTCTCAAGACTTCAGTCTTTCTGTGCGGGGGTCCCCTCCATCTCACTAGCATGGTGTTCCACTGGCTAGTGGTGTATGGTCTGCTTTGAGCTGAACCCAGCAGCAGTGGAGCACTGTGTGGGCTCTGCTCTGGGACTCAGGTCAACCTATTCTCCCAGGAAAACAACCTGAAGACTATAAAGGCAGACCCCAGTGCTTTCAGAGCCTCACACATTGCCCCATGGATCCCAGCAAGCCCCAGCCACAGTAGCAGCCTCAAAATGGATACCCATGGCCTCATCTCACCTGAGGCCTTCGAGGACCCATGCCACCCTCATCCATTTGTTATGATGGGAAGAAACTCCGAGAAAGGTGAGGCTACAATCCTCTTATCTATGGAGGAAGGTCCTCCCAACAGGCGAAGCTGCAATCCATGCTGTAAGACCTCTACCGTGCCTCCTCTCTGAGTGAGAATGACAGTACCAGGTGAGATGATACATTGATCCATTTCTCATTATGGTGCAGCCATCTATCAGCATCTCTTTCCTGTTCACAGGGGCATGTGGATGCCAGGCACACACTGCTCCCCCTTGAAATCCAAAAATAGTGGGTGACTGGTTCAGGCCAACTCTGTATGTGAACAAACCTCCTTCTTGCTAGGGTGGACCCACACCTGGGTGCTCTGCCTCCTGAGAACTCTCCATCTTGGGGAAGGCTTCCAGCCTCTACTTTTCCTCCTGAACCAAACCCAGGCTGTGGTCTGTGTTTCACACAAAATGGACAAAAGTCCTAGGAGAATACACCAGGTGCTCAATGGGGGTCCAGTAGAGATTTCTATTCTACTATTCCAAAAATCCTTCCCTTAAATAAAATGGGCCTAGCACACACGCCTAATATGCTCTTGACCTGGCTTCCATTCCAGCACTGCAAAAACTGATAGACACTGAGATCAAACTAGCTGGAGTTTGTGATGTCTGCCCAGTCCCAGGTGATGACACTTTGGAGGCTCTTTGACCACAGAATCAAATGATGGTAAGAAATAAAAGCAGCAGGTGTTCATGGAAGAGGCTGAGAATCCTGTCCTGAGCTGGGCAGCCCAACTCTCCAAGATTAGCTGTGCTGGGTAGTGTCTGTCAACTTAACACAGGCTGGAGTTATCCGGGAACAGGAAGCCTCAATTAAGGAATTGCTTCTATCAGATTGGCTTGTGGGTGTGCCTATAGGATGTTTTCTTGATTAATGATTACCCTGAGAGCGCATCCCACTGTGGGTGGTGCTACTCTTGGGCAGGTGGTTCTGGGTAAGAAAGCAAATTGAGCAAGGACCAAACCAGAAAGCAGTAACCCACTCATCCATGGCCTCTTGTAGACAAAGCTTTTTAATTATCCAGTATATACGCTCTGCTTTATTTTACTGTACTTAATTTATTGTGCTTAATCCCTCTACCTCCCTTCCGCCCCTCGTTCCCTTCAATCCCCCAACCCTAGATGGGAGAGAAAGAAGGTTAGAGGGAGAAGAGATGTGAGTCTCTTTGAGCTACTTCATGCTGATTAGAGTTGTTGGATTCTTTAGGGGTAATATCAGTCTCATGAGAAGTCCAGAAAACCAGGAGACCAGCAAACCAGGAGACAGCAGCAGGAAGAACAAGCAACAGTTTGAAGGAGAACCAGTAACTGGGCCAGCAGCAACCACTTTCTACCTTGTATCCATTTCTCTTCTCTGTAGAGCTTCTTTACTCTTACTTCTTTGTGGCGCTCCTTCTCGGGCTCTGGCTTTTTATTCCTCTCTCCCAAGTCCCAGAGTTAAACTTGCTCAGCTGGTTAAGCCATGCCCTGCTAGCTCACAGGAGACTGTTAATACTTTACACCCGTGTCTTAAGCAGCCCAGCTGGGATTAAACAAAAACATTCTCACAATTGGATTTAATAAACTCCTACCACAGCCTTTGCCTTTGTCCCTGCTTTCAGGGTCCTGCCTTGAGTTCTTGCTTTAACATTCCTTCATGGTGGATGGCAAACTTTAAGCTGAAATAAACCTTTTCTTCTTGTTCATGGTGTTTATCACAGCACCAGAAATCTAACTAGGACAGAGGGTAATGCCAAGTCCATCACCTCACTAGTGCTCTAGGGAGCTCTGAGCCCTTGGGACCCAGAGTCACTTCTGCAGAGGGTCAGTTCATTGTACAGCAAGTCATTCTGTGAAAGAACCTTTAGGGACAAACTAGAGCAGCTGCCTCCTGGGAAGCCAGATTTGTTCCTAATAGGATAGGCTGGAACATTCAGATCCATTCAGGTCTCTGAGGCCACTTACTCCTGTCCCTAATATAGTCCCACCCAACCCCCTCCAAAAGCTGGGGAGACACAGTGATGTTTTAATTGTCCCGGGTCATGAGGAGGATCCAGGAGTCCCAGCCATCAGTTCATCCTGTCCATTCTTCATGGTGCCCCACATTACATATAGGGAAACTGAGGTGTCAAAGCTGGCTTCACCAGAACCCCAGCACTCAGAGTATGAGCACCTGGGTCTCCAGTGTCCCAGCTCAGGAATCTGTCTCTCACAGTTAAATAATCTATGATTATATAACAACAAAAGTTGCATTCACCCCTAAGGCCTGACCACAGGGCAGCACTGCAAGGTACTCATACTGGGTTGAGGAGCCCAAGGAACCATGGACAGGATTATCGATCTCCAACAAAGGAAGAAGTCAAATAAAATCCAGGAGCAAGGGAGCCTTGTGCTTCTTCCAGACAGTTCCCACACACTGAAGTTATCTCAAGAGGGAACACAAGTAGGCAGGTGGCTCTACCCAGAAACGGATTGAAGGCTTTGAAGTGGGGACACAACGCAGAGGCTGTGTGACCTGGGTTCACTCCCCTCACCCTAAGAAGAGCAGATATCTGGATATCTGTGTCAGGGAGAGACCAGTGAGCTGGGACATCTCCAGGCTCCCACACCATGTCCCCATCCCAACATGACAGACAAGACAAGCATGGCCTTACTTCAGAGAATTCACTGTCAGCACAGCAAGCCTTGGGGCTGGAGACCCTCCTGTCTGGAGGCCCTCAAAGAGCAGGGAGTGTCTATGCCTTCCTGTGATTGCCAGAGTCTCACTCGTCTCTGACCCCAGCCAGACAAAAACAAGAAGCAGGGTCTGGGCCTGTGCTGAAAAAAAAATCTCACATGAAAGAGCTCAAAGTGATCTTTGGAGCTCACATCCTCTCTAAAAATAAGGACAGACAGCGGGGCAGGCTGAGGAAGAGGCCGGGAGGGAGAGGGGAAGGAAATGAGGGAAGAAGGGGGTAGAGGAAGAGAGAGGAGAAAGAGAAAAGGGGTACATGAAGGATGGAAAAAGGAAGAGGTGAAGAAGGAAGAAGGAAAGATGAAGAAAGAGAGAAGAGGGAAGGGGAGAAGTGAAGGATGGGTAAAGGTGGAGTCCTGTCGTTTTCTGTCATTGAGCATATTTTGGGCATTCTAGCAAGGAGGCTTCCCACCAGCTTCAGTGGCTAGCTGTGGTGAACCATTGAGGGTCTTCCCAGGCTTGTGTTCCAGGTCTCCAGTATATTGTGTGTAGATGCCTGCTCATCCTGCTGGTCTTTCCAAAGGGTCCATGTGTCTGCAAAGTGCTGTGGGGAACAGAAACAATCACAAAAGGGAAGGGAGAGAAACCTGATGGCATTGTTACTCTTATGCTCCACAAAATCCCTTCCCACTGACACCCAGGATATCCCTATTTGTCTCTGGTACCTTTATAAGAACCAAGAGTCAGAGCTCCAAGATAGTGGACATGAGTCCATAACACAGCAGCTCCCCCAACTCAGTAAAAGGCAGGCCTCTGCTCCCAGTGTGCTGAAAGTTCACAGATCCAGCTCCAGGATATCACCACCATTGGCTGGCCCACCTGGCAGAAATGCTGATTGACAGCCAAAAATGAAGCTCCCAGGTAACCCAGAGCATCCTCCCAGGTCTTTGTCACCTGGTCTACTCTTGGCAAGGCCATTCTGTGCCTCATGTAGCCTGGCCTCTCTGCACCAGTTCATGATAAGTGGGGATTCATTTATAGGATGAATGAATGCAGGGTAGAATGTGGTATTTGTGGAAAGTTCCAGTCTCCAGAACAGGTGGCAGTGTAATATTTTGAGCCTCTTAATATCATCAAATAAGCAGAAGCTTTGAGGACAATCGAGAAGACAGTCTCTGAGGCGGCCCTGCATTCCTATATAGTCATCTGGTCCAGGCAAGACCAAGCTTTGACTGCACACCACATCCTTAGGAGACCTCAGTGGGTTGTGGGTTACCCATAGACTCCTGACCTAGAAGTCCTGATGCCTTGGACTGGAGGCAAACTGGGCAGTGTCTAGCCATGCAAGAATTTCACCTACAGCCAAGGTTGAGCCTCTGATCCAGGTGACCCACCCAGGGCTCTCCAAACCCACAATGCTGGGCCTGTGGATTTTGTTCTCTCCGGGACCTCTGCCCAAAGGACTCCTCCCCTATGTCTCTTCCACCAGGACTCATCCCCTTTATGTCTTCCTGGTCCTCTCTCTCCAGTTTCCCTCCCCATATGTGTTTTCCACCTTTAATACTTCCCTAAGCTCAGTAACCCCCCTCCACACTAAGTCTCTCCTCTCCCTTCTAGGTTCCAATCCCCCCTCAGGTTACCTTCCCACTGAGAATCTCCCTCCCTATTCAGGCTCCTTCCATTATATCCCTGTTCTCACACCTCCCCTTCCTTACATCCTTCCTCCTCCTACTTCCATTCTCTCCCTCCTACATTTCCTCTCACCTTCTCTGTCTCCCTCTTCCAAAGTCCTTCCCTGTTTGCTATGAAGTTGTGTCCCATGGAGTGTCCTCACAGCCATGGGTAGGAAGTAGAAACAGTAGTCAGAGAGGATGTGGTAGATCAAGAGGGGAAGTGGAGAGGAAGAAGGGGTGATACGGTAAGGAAATGTGGGAAGGGAAAGTTGGCTTCTGCCTCTAGCCCAGCTTCTCCCATCAACACAGCTTCTTTCATCAACTCCAAGAGGGTGAATCCTGTCTTCCAGGATTGGCTTCCAGCCACGTCCATAGCTGGGAAGAATGCTCTAATTAACAGCCCTCATTAATCAGGGCTCAAACCGGGCAGAACTGGAGACAGGGGGCTGGGAGGGGCAGTACTGCATCACACTGACAAAGCCATGGCCACCACCTGAGCCTGAGTGCAGGTTCTTGAAGTTAGAACTAGGATCTAGTCAGAGGAAAACAGGGGCAAGGCCTGGACCTAAAGAAGACAGGGGGAGGCTACTCTAGGGGGTTGGCCACTTTAGAACATGCCTGTTTTCTGTTACCTTCCTTGTGGAAACTTCGCAGTCATTCTCCCACAGCCAACAGAAACTCCAGGTCCCCAGGGGAACATGGACTACAGAGATGTACAGACTCAGTTCTGTCCAGCTCACAGCCCTGCTCCCGTGACTACAGCAGATCCACACTCCTACCATACTGTGGGCACCATGGAATGAACCCATAATAAAAAATAACAAAATAAACAGCTGAGTGAGTTCTGCACAGAAGATCTGCTCATTCCAAACAGCCTGCTCTTCCTGCTCCTTCACAGAGCTCAACAGCTCTTGGAGCAGACATCCCTGCCTCTCTCTTCACTCAGGTTGGATATAGGTCTTAGAAATCCCATGTGTGTCTTTTGGCATGTGTATGCATGCCTGCATGCTTGTATGTTCATGTGTGTTGGAAAGGCCATCTCTTTCTCACTAACCCATGCTGGTTTTGAACTCATAATATCAAACAACTCTCATGTCATAGTTGCCTGAGTAGCTGGGACCACAGACACATGACCACCACACCTCAACTGAAGGCTTGGAGGCACTACCTCCTTCACCCCTATCTGAACTTATTCCTGTGACTGTGACCTCCTTCGAGACTGTATGATGACCCTGGGCTCATTCAAGGGCTCAACTTCCGGGGCCAATTCATCCTTGAACCTCTGGAAATGGAACATTTTCTTCATTTGTTTGTGGAGAAATTAGCATGCCTTTCACTTACCGTCATTCAAACAATGTTTTCTCACATTTTGGCTGCCTTGAAGGCAAGGGTTATTTGACAAGTCTACTGTGACTTGCCCCCCTCCCCCCCGCAAAAAAACAAACAGATGCAAGTGAACACATATCACAAAAGTTCTATCAAAAATGGATTTACCACTTTAACCAAATTACCCTGTGCTACTTGGTCTTATTTTCATATAATAGAGAGGTGACTGGTTCATCTTAAATCTGATAATTTTAAATAAGTACAGAACAGGGGAATTTTATAGGTAACACAGGTGAGCCCAGATTATCATTTTGGCTATAGTAGCAAAAGTAAAATCTGTCTTACAAAAGCTTAAGATTGGTCTGAGCCAGGGCAGCTGTGTGTCTGTTAGCAGCTTGTCCAAACTGGATTAGGACCCCCTACCCATACTCCAGGCACTTTCTGTGCTTCCTATGACATGCACAGAAGGGTTTATCTAACACTAGAAAACGATTTGGGACTCCATATAACTTCATGCACACATAATATATTTCTGTTTCCTACAAGTGGAGGGCAGCCTAAAGTACAAATGGACAGAAATATCTCCTTGCTTCTGGATAATAGGAGCTTCCCACCTCCCTCTCTTGCTCTGTGTTTCTGCATTCAGATCAGTTGGATCCGATGGAGTCCTAGAAAGCACCATGTTACATGGCTCCTCAGAGAATTGCTTTAGCTCTGGAGCCCTGCAGGGGCACCCTGTGTTTCCAACCAGCTGGAGACCTAGCTTTACTGTTTGGAAGATCTCTCAATCCTTGTCTTCTTGAAGGAAAATAGTGAAGTGTCTTATACAGTTCAAACAGAAGTCTATTTAGCAAAGAAAACACTCCAAAGAGAAATTAGGTGGGCTACCCCAAAGCATGAAGCAGTGAGGTAGGTTCTGAATTATGGGTTTTAAAGTTTTTATGAATATTTCTGAGGTGGGCACCATGTTCATGTTGTAAGGTAACTCTTTTCTGCTCCCAAATCACAGTAGATCAGATCTCCCTTTTAAGATATCTCTTCTCACTGATACCCACAAAAGAGGGGGTATCAGAACCACAAAGCATGAGGTATTATAATGACATCAGACCTCTGAGGATTCAGACCCTTTGTTGGTACACATGTGGGAAAATGCCTTGGTACCTTGGTTTCTGATATAATGAGAGCTGCCCAGCAGCAACCTCAAGGGTGTTTAACCACAAAGGGGCTGCCCATCAGGAGACACAGCTATGAGGATAAAGACACAGTGTTCCTCAGCTTCCTCATATAAAACTCCTTGCCTAAGCAGTATCACGATACTCCATTTTTTAGACTCTGGAGGAGCCAAGTCTTTGAATCACCTTCCCTATCTGAAAGCTGCTTAGAGATTGCCATCCCCTCATTCAAGTCCCGGGACAGCGTAAGAGAAACACTGAGGTTCTCTCTGTAATAAACAAGGACTGCTTCTCCAAATGCCACCCAACACATAGTGGGCCTCTTTTCTTCCATGCCTTTTGTGTGGAAACCTCCCTGAGCCAGCTGCAGGTGAGAAAGGTAGACTGTGGAGCCTCACATTCTGTAATCAAGCAGAGTCCCAAGAAAAATGGAACCTGGAACACTTGGAGGACGATTCTTGAGAGGGATAATTATTTGTGTGTATATGCACATGTGTCCATGTTTGTGTGTGTGTGTGTGTGTGTGTGTGTGAGAGAGAGAGAGAGAGAGAGAGAGAGAGAGAGAGAGAGAGAGTGAGAGAATGCACGTATATCTGCCTGAGATGTAGAGGTCAGAAGTCAGCTACACCTGTCTTTGTCTTTGTTTTATTCTTAGATGACTCTAGGAATCGAGAGGTCCTTGTGCTTTCAAGACAAGCATTTCACAAACAGCTCTCTCCCCTCCCCCTGATAGTTACACCCTATGAGTCTGCCTGTTAAGCTCTCAGCCACTTCTTTAGGCAGAAAGATAAGCTAAGAACCAGAGAAATGCAGGCCTGGAGGGGTTGGGTAGACAGTTCTGGATATGGGAACCCAGCCACAGGGCTTTCCTATGCCCTGTTCCTCAAGTGTTCTGGGAAAGCCTGCAGCAGTGGTACCTTGTACCCGCCTGGGCATGCTCTTGCCATCCTCCTCCAAACTCCCTCCTAGGAGGTGTTCGAGCGGCTTCTCCTTGATGCCCATCTTCATTCTAATCCAGGAAAATTGGCTTGTGGCTATCCTCAAATCAAAATGAAAACGAATCATAAGCCAGCCGTTGATCCTCCTGTGGTGAGGGCTAAGCTTTAAGATGACCATTTCTTGATTGTGAAAAATAGACACCGAGCTTTTTTATCCTTGATGGTGGTTTTAATCCCCAGTCAGTTGGCTCAGGTATTTTCTGAACTATATTTGCTGCCTCCAGCCAAACACATAATTTGGACAGGGTTCTGAATCAGAAACTGGGTCAGCAGTCTCTGTCTCCTTTAACCTTGCCATCCCATGTGTAGTAAAAGCAGGTTTGAGCTCTCCCCATCCCCCCTCACACACACACACACACACACACACACACACACACACACACACACCCGTCTTACATTTTTGGAATTTCAGGGTAATATGAGTACCCTTCATTATGCATTGTGAGACCCTCTCTGCCACTTGTATTTATGTTACATAAATGGGGATGACAGTGGGGAAAGACTGGGAAGGGGCTTCAGGTAAGGAACCTGCAGATGAAAGAAGCTAGTCTGCAATCAGAGGTTTGAATCTTCAGCTGCGATCCTCCACTCTACTGGGAAGACAGAAGAATGGAACCCACTGGTAATGGCCAGTGACAGTCTCTGTACCTGCTCCAAGGTGCAAAGCCAATGATTAACCAGCTATGCCTGAGCAGTGCAACCTCACATAAAAGGCCTGCAACAGAGAGGTCTGAGAGTATATTCAGGACTTGGAGGGAGATGTGACCAGAAACAGTAGGAAGCTCAGACCTTGCCCCACAAGTCTCTTCATTCTGCTATTTATTTATATCCTTATGATACAGGAGAACCAGAAGCACAGAATTTCTATATACTTTTTAAAATTGTTTTAGCAAATTATCAGGCCCAAGCGTATCTGTGGGAAACCCCATACTTAGAGCCAGTTGGCTTTGCAACAGATGTCTGGAACAAGGGCAGTATTGAGGGTCTAGTAGGTCTCGGCCCTGTGAATCACACTAACTCTAAGATTAACCCAGTACTGATTAAATTCCTGGATACTCAGCTAGTGTCCAGTAGGAAGTGCTGATAATTGTACTTCCATGTGTGTGTGTGACTCAGATCCAAGCTCTACCCATTCATCTTCAAGTACCCGAGATTTCCTGCCTTGTCCAAAGCATGCCTTTATCTGCTATCTCTAGCAGTCTGTCAAGTCTCACAACACACAGTATCCTGTTGGACTCAGCCCACCTTCCTCAACTCACAGCAGGTTAGTGGCTGCCTCACAACACTAAGATTAAAAACAAACCTCAACCCACACAGGAGAGCTCTTGTCTTTGGTCACAAGGTGTGTCTTAGAGCTCTCCTGCCAGTGGGTCATAAGCTGAGCCCTTCATTAGCCATGCTGAATGGGTCCAGATGGCTACATGGTACCCAGGGCAATAAGAAACCTCTTCCAATCCCAGACACATGGCAACACCACAGAAAATCTTTCCCCAAACCCCAAGTCACCACATGCAAAATGATTTCCCATGATGAAGTTCAAACCACATAAATGGCGTCTGCATGCTGGTGGAAATGGATGGAAAAGATTGTAAGGTGTTCCTGTCCCCTAATGGCTTGGCCCAGGGAACCCTGGGGACAGCAACCTGAGAATTAAGGACTGAAACTCATTCTTCTTAAAGTTTGTTGGGTTTCTGTTCTTCAGTGTACTCATAGCAAAATAGACTTCTCAAATACAGAGACATATCCCATACAGTTTCCATCTGGACTTTAAAAAACACTTGCCTCTAATCCTATTATGACCTTGGAATATGTCACAACATCATGTTCTGGGGACACCATCATCTATAAGGAAAGACTCTTATTATCCCTTTCCCATCCCTGGGCTTTCCCCTCTGGGTAGGTTGGGGAAAGTGGAGGCAGACAGGATAAGGAATGTGGAAGTGGACGAAATGAAGAAGGTGGATGTTGGCAGATGATTCTACCTATATTAGTTCTTCCTTATTGCTATGGCGAAATGTGTGACAAAACCAACTCAAGGAGAGAAGGGCTTAAGGGTATAGCCCATCACATAAGAAAGGTTTAGTGTCAGAACAGAGCCTTGCCTGCAGTCAGGAAATGGAGACAGGGATGGAGGTGGGGTGGAAGCAGGGGTGGGGGTGGGATGGGATTGGGGGGACGCTAGTGCTAGTGTTTCACTTCTTTCCTCCTTTTTATTCAGTCTGTGACCCCAGAAGATGGAATGGTGCTGGTCACATTTAAAGTAGATATTCCACTCTCCCATTTACCTGGTGTAGAACTCCCTCAGACACCCAAAGGTGTTTCCATGATGATTGTAAATACAGTCGAGTTGACAGGATTAACAACCAGACTATACCCCGTATGCTGGGTCCTGCCCCTCCGACCCCCTTGCTGAGCCTGGTTGGAGAGTCACATGGGACGGCTTCCCTGCCCATCCAGGTAGAACTCTCCCAGCTCTCTGCACCCATGTTCCTGCTGGTGGGACAAGGAATGACATTTATCACAATTGAACCTTGGGTTTTCCCTCCAACTCCAGCTTGCTCAGGGCAAAAACCACATATGTGTATGGTGATAACAATGTTTACAAAGCAATTCTCCTCTAAGCCCCAGCACCAAGCTTCTAGTTTGTATTCTTTCTGGAACCTCACTACTGTCCTCATTCTATAGATGAAGCATCTAAGGCATAGAGGGGATGGGAGGTTAGGAGGTGGGGAGGTAAAGAGGAAGGGAGAGAGGGAGAAAAGGAGGGAGGAGGGAGGGAAAAGGAAAGAGGGAAAGATAGGGAGGGAGAGAAAGAGAAGAAGGGAGAGGGGAATGGAGAGAGGGAAAGATAGGGAGGGAGAGAAAGAGAGGAAGGGAGAGGGGAATGGAGAGGGGAAAAGACAGGGAAGGAGGAATAGAGAAGTGGAGGAAGGGAAGGAGGGGGGGATTGAGGGAGGGAGGGAGATAAAGATAACTTCTCTTACTTTTAAGAGAAGGGTGAAGAAAAAGGGAGGGAGAGAGGGGGAAGGGATAGAAAGAGGGGGACAGAGGAAGGGAGGGAGATAGAGAGGAAGAAAGGAGCTGTTAAGGAGCTTGTAGCCAGGAAACTACTCAGCCAGATTTGAACCCAGGCAGAACCCAGTCCCAGGGAAGAGGCAAGTGAAGCTCTCATCCTTGGCACTAGACACCACTGAAGCAATTATGACCACAGCACTGATGGCATCAGCACTCCATCCTCAGGACTAATGTCTGAGAAGAGGGATCACCCATATCTGGTGACTATTTCACTAAAATAATGCAATTTATCATACTCTCAAATGGGACTTGGCGCAGATTCACAAGATGGCGACTAATGAAAGTTCAGTTCCCAAAGTCTGTGTGAATACAGAGAAAAAGGTCTTGCTTAGGGGCTGATTCCCTGATGACAAGTGGAAGAGGAAGAGAGATCATGGGACTTGGATTCAGACATGCAAAATATGATTCTGTGGTTCTCAGGACAAATTTTCCCTGTATGGAGAGAGAAGAAAAGCCATTCTCTATTGGGTTAATCAATTGAGTTAAGTTTTAGCTAAGAAAAGCTAAAAACAAAACAAAAACAAAAACAAGCTTTTCTCAGCTGTCACTGGGTGAGAGAGGATGGAGATGGGGCAAAGAATAAGTACCTGTTATTTTAGAAAGGTATCCTTTCCCTGAGTTTATTTTTGCATGCAACAAAAACCACCAGCTCCGTAAGAAATGTGTGGGATGGATGCCACAGACATGAGTCACAGAAATCTTGGTAAATGGAAGGTATGGTACACTGAGGTTGAAATGAGTAGTTGTCAGGATGCACTGGAGTTGTGATTGACAGTCATAATGAGTGAAAGTAATGATGCATGGAAGGCATGATATTCACAAGTCATGAAGCACAGAAGTTGTGGTGTTCAGAAGTCATGGTGTTAGTGATCATGGTGCATTGCAGAGAAACCATAATTCACCTATGTCATCATGAAGAGCAGTCATGATGAACAGAAGCCACAATGCACCAAAGTCATGAGTCATGAAGACAGCAATGTATAGGCTCTATGGTATATGGAAGACATGGTACATAGAAATTATGATGCATGGAAATCATAAAACATGTAGGTCATGATGAACAGAAATCATGATTCATCAACATAGGAGGTCATGATGTGCAGAAGTCTTGGAGTATGGAAGTCATGATGTGTATAAGTTTTGTACATGTGCATGGAGTCATGGTACACAGAAGTCATGAAGCATGGACATCATGAAGTACAGAAGTCATTGAGCCTGAAAACTATAGTGCACAACTCACAGAAGTCATGGTGCACTGGGATCATGGCACATGGATGTTTTGGCACATGGAAGTCCTGATTGATGCATAGAGGTCATGGTTCATAAAAGTCATAGCATAAGCCGGGCGGTGGTGGCGCACGCCTTTAATCCCAGCACTTGGGAGGCAGAGGCAGGTGGATCTTTGTGAGTTCGAGGCCAGCCTGGTCTACAAAGTGAGTCCAGGACACCCAAGGATACACAGAGAAACCCTGTCTCGAAAAACCAAAAAAAAAAAAGTCATAGCATATGGAAATCACAGTGAACAGAAGTCATGGTTCATGAAAGTCTTGGTTCATAAAAGCCATGATCTAAAAAAAATCATACTATCCAGAACTCGTGGAGTATAGAAGTCCTGATGGAACTCACGATGCATGAACATCATGGTCTACTTATCTCTTCCTGAGTCCCAGCCTTTGAGTCCTCCAGTACCTACCCATACCAAATTATTAGAGCTTCTCAAGTACATGCCTGGAGTCCTTTAACATCATACTCTGCGCCTTCCTTCCTCCAACAGAAAGTCCCTGGCATCCCTCTTCCACTTTTGATTCTGTTCACTCCCTGCTTCATTCAAATGCATGCCTTGTTCTTCAGATGTACCATAAACCTCCCCATGCCACACCTAAAAAAACAAGCAACATCACCTCTCCTTTCCCCATTCTACTCTCCTACAGGACTACCAGAGCCTTGAAAACAAGACACAGACCTCAAACATCTGAAAATGCATGCATGCATCTGCCAGGAAGGGCAGATACACAAATGCATCAGATAAAATAAACACAGGATGGGATAAGCGTTATTTGCCTACCAGGTTGGCTTAGGAGAAAGGGCCAGGCAGTGTGCCTAGAGCTGTGTTTTCTGTAGAATCCCCCTTTTCCCCTTGATAACCACTTTCTCTTAGACTACAGAAGCTTTCCATCCTTCATAAAATAGGCCTGCATGATAGCACTGAACAATCTGAGCCCAGGGATGCCCCAGGAGAAGTGGATATTGCTCTGCTTCATACTGTCTTTTTCCGAGAACATAGCATAGGAAAAAGAAAGAAAAAAAAAAAAAACAGACTCTGGTGGCAGGCAGACACGCCCTTTCTGGAGTCTCCCTTTTTGTTCTAGGAAACACTGCAGGAAAACAAAGACGCTTGAAAGACAGGAGATTGGGAGGCTTTGGAGACCAGAACTGCAAGATCAAAGAAATGTAAAGCTTTTGGGGCGAGATGTATAAATGGAAACTAATTAATCTGAAGAAAGAGTTGGCTGTGATATTTGAGTTTGCATGAATGCCATCTGCTGGGTGCTCCACAGAGGAGGTCCCATAAACAGAGAAGCCCGAGAAAACATCCTGGAAACTGGCATTTGCCTGTGACTGCTACTCTCAGGGCTAGTTACAGAGCAGCATCTGTGGCTCCTAATTGTCTTAGCTCTTTCTTTACCTCTGTCTGGGAACAAAGCATCAGGGAAGGACTGATGAGTTGGGTAAAGCACCAGACTCAATCCAGAGAGCTGGCTTCAAGTCCCAAGTAGGTGTCTGCTTACAGGTAGATTTAAGTGAGCTAGCTTCTGTATCTCAGTGTCCCTCCACACCATCCGCACGGGGCCACTGTGGGCTGGTGTAGTCCAAGCTACAGCCCACTTCAGAGTCCGAAGGCTCTGAAAGTGTCAACTGCTATCATATGAATTGAGTTGCCTCATTCATTCAGAAAACATTGCTGAGAATCAGAGCCATCCAAATTGTTCACACATTTATATATGAGCACCAGCACTTTGTGACATCAGTGAATACTGTGGCGTCCTAATGGTGCAGTTTGACTTGCAGCATCACCTACATCTGTGTCTGTTTTACTAAGTGGAAGGGACACGAGGAGCAGTGTAGAGGACAAGGCTTTGGAGATTCCCAGCCTGGAAGGACCACACTTTGAGGGGAGTATGCAATATACTGAACACTAGAGGCTCTGGGAAAGCAGCATATGGAAGTTGAAGGTGTTCAGCAGTCTTCTATTTCTGGTAGGATGTAGGTTTCCAGACAGCAGGGTATCAGGGTGGAGGGATCATGAGGATCCTGGTACTAGGTGGTGCAACTGAAGCATGAAGAGAGGCAGGACAGAACTCTGTGGCCCAGCAAAGATTACCTACGCTAAGTTTGTCTTTATCTCTTGCAGGCCTACTACTTTGTCCTCAGACCACAGTAGTCTGAGGACAAAGTAGTAGGCCTGCAAGAGACCACCTTGATAATCTGTATCTCCTGCTGGGCTGATGACCCAGCTCTGAAGACAGGCCCTGGAGTGCCCAGTAATATGGAGGGCCAGTTCATTTTCTATCAACCAGATCTAATCTGGATGTCCCCTGTACACTGAGTTCGTGCCCCCAAAGCAAAACCTCCCCTGAAATCAGCTCCTTTTGTCATGCTTCAGTCACCAAAGCTGAAACCTGCTGCCAACCCACACTGCTCCCCTGGGCCTCTCCATCACCAACACCTTTATTTCACACCCAGTCTAGTCAGGCTACTTTCTGAATGTGCTTCTTCTACTCCAGCTTCATACACACACCTCTACCTGGTTTAGAAGCCCTTCACTCTCAACCCTCCCTGGCTGTACACAGCTCCACTTACTGTCTCAGCTGGACCATCTGCCTACTCTGGAATCTCTTCTTTTACAGCTTGTTGAAAACTCAAGTCCCCCTCTGTACAATGCAACTACTTTACATGATTTACAAAGCCGCCATGGCAGAATTCATTTCCCCCCCAGGATTTTGTCTCAGATCACGCCTATCTTGGTAGTACTCATCGGGCTCTCAGTCATTCCTTCTAGCAGACACACTCACCCCTGGACATTGTTCCCTTAGCCTGTCCCTGCCTCCCTCACTGACCACCTTTCCCTGGACTCTATCCTTTGCAGGGTTACACAACCCAGTACCTCAAGTCTACTGTACACCAAGCTTTTCCACTGTGCTCCCCTTTACCCATCTTTATCCTGGGACCTATCAGACTTCAGTGAGAAGTGAGGGTCAGGACCCTGGTTAGCACAGGTTCTGCCGCATATTACATATCTAAACATGAGAACAAATTGCTGGGATTGGCTGAGATCAGTCAAGAAGGAACAAGAATTCAAAGGGAAGAATAAGAGCCATTGGTCAAACCCAGAAACCTGTAGCCTGCTCTGCAAGACCCCTGAGGGACAGCATTGCAGAGCCTGCACCTGCCACCATGGTACTCTAACAAAGCCATGCTGAGTCTCAGTACCCCTCATGTCTGTCCCCACGGGGTATTTGCTCCTAAAACCTGTTTTCTATCTCTGCCTCTTCCAGCAGAGTTGTTCATATGGATGGAGCGAGCAATTGAAGATCTACGCATATTTGCATAGCCTTCCCCTTTGCAGAGTTGTAGAGACAAGGGGAGCACTGACTCACTCATCATCTATCAGCAACATTTGATTCAGGGGCTGCCCTCAATCCATTAGCAGGCTCTGAATTCACACCACCTCCCCCTGAAGTTAAGGGGATCATGAGATCTGCAGCACCTTCAGCCCACCCTGTGTCCTACAAAGCCCAGCAGGTGTCCTGCTCATCACCCAAGAGTGACAATCATGGTGACATGGAGGTCTGGTTGCAGCTTCTCCCACATTCCACCCATGATTACATAATTAATATTAGAACACAGTTCATCCACCGATGAGCTATGTGCTCTCATCTGAGATGTGGCCACTTACGCCTCTATCTGCAGGACTCATTAGATTTGCTTGCTCATGGAATCTGTTCAATTTCCAGTCATGCCCTGTCCTGTAAGAGGAAGAAGATCATCTGTAACAATTATATAGCTTGCTTGCTCAATGGAAAATAGATTTGTTACTTCTCTTGCTCAAAACAGCTTCACCTCCAGAGAGGGCTTTGAAGGTTGTAGCCCTCTCGCAAGGACTCATAAGGTTTCCATGGTGTCGGCTGTGGAAGAGTCCAACCAGCACCTTGCCATACCTGACTTTCCTCTTCAGCTGTGAGCTTTGTTGAGACATTTCATGCAGACCCCCACTTCAAAGAACATGAAACAGGTACATAATTAAAGGACTGAAGGCCAATTTGGGAAAGAATCAATTAACAGATAAGTAGGCATGTACGGCGGTGTGTGTGTGTGTGTATGTATGTGAGTTTGAGAGTGCATGCGTATTATGATACAACACTTATCAAAGCTTTAGTATGCAGTTTCAGTATTCAGCATTCTAAAAGAAGATTGGCCTGATTGTGTGTGTGTGTGTGTGTGTGTGTGTGTGTGTGTGTGTGCACATGTGTGCATGCTTGTGCATGTGTGTATGTGTTATGACACAATAAAAAAGAGATTGACCTGCCTTTAGGAATCTCTTTCCCACAGTTGGGACCAGCGTGTAGGATGGTGCATGAAATTCCTGGTGTCCCAGGGGACAGAGAGTAGACACCATTGACATTAGCTCCCTCCCCAACTGGGAGTCCTTCCAACAAGAGTAAACATTTCATCCATGCATTGCCTCTGTGGCGCAGTGTGATACTGGAATTTTTCTGGAAGCTGCCCCTAAAGAAAGCTTGTGTGTTGATAATTTATTAGGGAAGTTCTTCCAGGGGAACCCAGCATAGGAGTAGGGATAGAAGACAAGTGAGGGAGGCCAAACACAGCTGAGCAGCTAGATGGCTCTGTGGGGGGAGGCACACTGTGGTTCCCCTAAAGCAGAGGCACATTTCCATGGTTCCTATCCCAATGACTCCCAAAGGAATCTTTAGGGTTTGGGAGGTAAAACCTTGATGACATTCTGTTTGCAGCAGGGAATGAGCAGTATGAACAGACTCCTGGAGCCTTGCGGAGCCCTCTAGGAAAAGCTGCAGGCAGAACTATCAGTGGAAGAGAAAGCTTCAGAGACTTGGGGTACAGAGAGGTTCCAGAGGCTCAGGAACTCTGTTCCACCGGGTTCCAGAAGCACAGATTCTCAGGAGCACTAGTCACCCTTGACCTTTGTCTTCCTCAGTGATTTTGCTCTGCAGCTCTGTCCTTTGGGCCCTTGACATGACTTCTCCCTTAGCCAGAGGCCTCTGTTGGCCCCACTGGACCCCCTAGGGCTGATGATGCCTGCATCTCCTAAGGTCCTGTGCAAAGGCTGGTGTGTGTTGGGAGAACAACCTATTTTATGAGAGATACATAACAACGTAGGAATAGGCAATAGAGCAATCTGTGGCCCCTTTGCAATGCCTTCAGGAGCTCCCTGGAGGCAGGGCATGAAAATCACTCTGGACTTCGGGGTACAAGCTCCTTTTCTTGGAGGCTAGAGCCAGGGACATGACTTCTATGTGTGTCCCTCTCCAGTTAAGGAGGCACTAAGTGTGTCAGATGGATGTGGGACTTAAAAGAAGGACCTAGTCCCCAGGTTAGTGCTGTCAGCATCTTCTCATTTGCCTATCCAGACAAATCAAAGCAAACCAAGCAGATAAGCAGCCAAGAACACACTATAGTTTCCTGTGCCTCCTTCCTTGGCTCACACCTCACCCACAGTATCCCCTCATTCAGGAATTAGCCTACCCCCTACCTACAAGCCATGCTTTTTCTGTTCTTTGAGTGATCTCCATCCAGTTCTGTGTATAGCATCCTCTAAGCATCCCTTCTTGTTCACATTTGCCTGTTTCTCTTCAGGCCCTGCATGGTTTTCTCTGACCCTCCATTGTATCCAAAAGGCATGTTTAAGCAATAGGTTTATTGCTCTTCTTTTGATGAGTTTTGTATACCTTATATCCAGGGGCCCCACACATCAAAGAATGGGAATCAGGAACTGAGTGATGATTGGAAATAGTATATCGCAGGGGATGTCACTGTGGGATGAGGATTTTCTAATGAGCTTGGTAAACTTTGTGGGAGGCATCTGAGGGAAAACCCCAAACAGGCTAAGTCTTCTGGAGGTAACTGCCCAATCAGTGAGACCTCTGACCCCAAAGTAAATGCAATTGTATATACTAAGTTTGGGGATCCCAACATTGCCAGAAGCCAAGATGAGATCAGGATTAGGGTTAGAGTTTGCAGACCCAGCTCTCCACACTTCTGCTCCAAACCATAGAGAACTGCCAATCAAAGTCTGTCCTAGGAGACAAACCCACAAGGTGTCCTGGAGCAATTTCCTAAGCACAAGGAAACCACTAGGTAGGGAGCTATATCCCTATGCCAGGGATAAGAAGGTGGCAGGGAAGGGTGGAATCCCAGTTGCTGGCCAACTAAGCAAGCAGCTACTTGGACCCACAGGCCCCAGGATACACCTGTTTGCAGCTCCTGGGGCATATGGGCCTAAGAGAGACAGGCAAGCCCAATCAAGCAATACAGGTGAGCTCAATGGCCTCCATGTGAGTCCTGATGCTGCTGAGACCCTGCGGAGGGTGCAAATCAACCAAACACTGCAGTCAGGGGTCTTCCCATTTGTACCTATTGTTGTGGTTTGGTTTGGTTGTTTGTTTTGATACAATGTCTCTTGTATATCAGGCTGCCCAGTACCTCACTATGCAGATGAGAATGACCTTGATCTAATCCTTCAATGTCTTCCTCCTGAGTGCTTGGCTGACAGGCATGGTTTATATGATACTGGGGTTGAAACTCAGGACTTCATACACACTGGGCAGGCCTCTACCAAGTGGGCCACATTCCTAGCTCACACAACTATTGCTTTTGACCAACAATCAAATGGAGGCATCGTGAAAAAAGTGAGTTTGCCTTCCCAGGACTGACATCAGAATAACAACACAAGAGGTGCAAGGGCAGCAAGCAAGTAATTCGGCTCCAAGTCTCAGATGCTGGGAAGCGTTGAGGTCCGGCAATGCAGAAGAGATAAGGCCTAAGGACAGGCCACTTCACTGGTGAGCCAGCAGCACTAAGTCATCAGAGCGACCCCTGGAAGAGCTGAGGGACAGGAAGAGACACGGCTCTGTAAGTCAAGAGGTGACCCTCGGTGTCACTGGAGATGGAAAGCCTTGAAGGGCTCTCGGAAGAAAGCAGCAAGACCAGCAGCCTTGTTGTGATGAAAACGGCAAATAGTCAAGGGCTAAGGGAGAAAGGGAAGATGAAATTTCTAGGACCCTTGGTCCTCAAATCGGATCACTGCACCGCCGGAGATGAGAGGGATGCTGGAAAAGGGGGGCACATGAAGACAAGGTGGGAGGATTTGAATTTGAGAGTGGTGCGTTTTCAGTTTACACAGCTCAGATTATGCTAAGATGACCAGCAGCCAAGACGGATGAGGAGGCATGTAGAAAAGGAAGTCACATTGGCTGGAGGAGTGAAGGTCTTGAGAGCTGTGAATGCACAGAAGTTACGCAGAGTTACAGTAGCTATGAAGGACTTTCAGCAGTCTGGTGGCTGTGACTTGGTGCAAATGAAACCTATTCCAATCAAGGCCCTGATCCCTGCTGCGTAGCCTTGGGCAGTGAGGCGCCATAGATGCTACGTGGCCTCTGGTTGGCATGGCATATCAACACAGGGATACTGCCATGTTTAGCACCTAAACTTTGGGCCCTGGCAGCAGTGTTCAACATAAAGAGGGAAGTGAGGGGGAACTGAGGCTTCACAAATGGAGATGATTCATTCATCACACTTGCCGAAAATCCCCACCAATGACAGTCGACCGTGATGAAAGGTTGAAACAGATTTTGTAAAAAGAGAGAATGTGTGAGAAAAAATGATGTAGAGGAAGAAAGAAACAAATGCTAATAGAACTCAATATATTAAAAAACACTATTCCCTGAAACAATGGGTAAGGACTGACTTATTACACTAATGGCATTGAGAGCATCGCCTATGAGGAAGGAAAAGAAAAACCTCAAAATACAATTTTACTTTATTTCATACTAAAAGATTAATATTAATAAATAAAATAGAAAAAATAAAACCCTATGAAATGCAGACCATTTCTATGTGTTCACCAGGCAGTCCAACGTAGAGAGTAAGGTTCTGGGTTGAACCTATTTAGTTCATCTGCAGGCATTTTGTATATGATATCATACGAGCTACTCAGCCCCCTGAGACTTCACATTTCTGGTCTATGAAAAGGAGAGGAAAAATGCCTCAAAGACTAAATTAAATACTGCATCCACAGCATTTAGTATAAGCATCTAGCCCAGTGTATGATAAGTACCCACTTCATGTTGGCTATTTATAATGCCGTAATTGTTTGTATTTTAAAGACTTGCTACAATAGTAAGGAGACACTTTCTTCTTCTTGACAAAATATTCTATCTCCAAATACCCAGGAATTATAATCAGTCATGCTCTTATTCACTGTGCACCCCATTTCCAGTTCAGAGCCAGATGAAAAGCCTGCGGGCCCCTTCTGAGGCAGGATGTCACTGAGAGGGTCTTTGTGGTGACTGTGAATAGCAGAAACGTGAGCTCCATCCTGGTCTTCCATGAACACAGAAGATGTTATGTCCCTGGATGCCTCTCAGTCAGGTCATGAAGTGAGCGGAGCCAAGGCTAGTGAAGGACTCCTGCTCCACTGCTCTGTGACTGACTGGCAATAAGGGGAGAAGTTTCCATGACAACACAGCAGGTAGGAATTGTGATCTCTTCTGTAGCAGAGGAGAATCCTGGACTGAATTAAGTAACCCACACAGAGTCAGAACTTGGTTCATGGCAGAGCTGAGGTTTGAGTCATGAGGCTTGTCTAGTGTTCTCTGGAATCCTCTTTGGTTAGACACACTTAGCTCTCTGAGTCAAGCAGCCAGCCACATGGCTGCAGCACAGAGCCTGGATGACAGAAAATGCCCAATCAACCTCTGTGCTGACCTTCGAGGACTAAAAGCAGGTGTGGGACATGGATATGGCAGGAAGTCCAGGATGAGGTGGTCCAGAGAAAGCCTCCTCATTAAAAGAATAATTTTTTAAAGGAAGCTATCCTTCTTTTAAAAAGCAACCAAAATACATATAGGAAAGCCCACCTAGATACCAATGCTGTTGGATGGGTTTCAGATGCAGGGAGGCACCTCGCTTCCAAGAGGAACAACTTGACCTGGTGGCCCAGTCTGTCTCCATCATAGAAGCTCAGCTTCAAGGAGAAAAAGTAAGAACTGTAGTTAAGATTGTCTCCAGGTGAGTCCCTGAATGACTAGGCACCAAATGCAGAATCAAGGGCCCATGTGGTAGTTGAACCAGAGGGGAGGGCTTGCACAGCCTTCAACTCCTGCACCAGGAGAGACTTCAGGACAATGCAGTTGGAGCAGATCCACCTAGCTTCATTGCTGCTATTCTGACCCTGAACTTAGAGAGGGGAGGTTCAGCATTAGAAGCAAAGGAATTACTGTTAACCTTCAAACCCACAGCAGAACTGTCAAAACCAGAGTCTTCTCCCTAAGATAGACTACAACTCCACCCCCAGGAGCAAAGCAGAGTGGGAAGGCCCTGGGAGGTAGGTGAGTAGGCTCCTGCCTCTGCCCCAGACAATGACCCAGGCAGTTAATCTGTTTTCCAAACTCCATTTGTGGGAGTTCCAGTGAGCAATTGTGTTTCTATCATGGTGACTCATCAGCCTCCTGTATAGTGATAGTGCCTGGGTTTCCATGTGCCTCACGCTGCAGACCAGCTCTGCCCATGCAATCTCTCCTGCAGGACTGACCTTATTTAGGAGATAGAATCTTGTAACCTAAGTAACAGGGGGGGCAGCCTATCTGAACGTGACAGATAACATATTTCCTGCCAGCTACACCATGAACCAGTTTTCTACCTCATTTTTTTTAGATCAAAAATAAATGAGGAAATGGAAGGTCTCAGGAGATAGTTTTGTCATAAGTAGTGGCTGGGTTCCTCTGGGTGGGAGCACAGCTCTGCTGGGTGCCTTGAGCATGAGAGGAGCTCTTGAGCAGCATCCAGTAGGCCCGCAGGACACTGACCCAGTTCTAGAGAATTTGATTCTCTCAGCAGGGCCTCCCTGTTAAGTCTTGCTTCTAAGAGCATGCCCCTCTACTGCCAGTGGAAGCAGGTCCTTGGGTTTGTAGCTGTCTGAGGCAAACAGCAAGCAAATATTTCAAGATCAAGCCTCAAGTCCCTTCATCACTTCCTAACGCTATTTACTGATGTCTCTTCCAGAGACAAACTGCTGTGTTCAGGGAACAAGGGTGGTGGCATCTTTGGGTCTGTCACTAAGTCATCACCAATACAGACTAGCAAAGCCCTCTCTGGAGCAGTAACAAACAGTTATTGTTACTGTGGTCTGAATGTTGTCTTCTAGAACCTCAGCTATGACCTTGGGCCTGGTGTCAATGGAGACTGGGGTTTGGTCCAGCCTTCTAGAAAAGGAATTAAAGAGATACAGTGAGCTGCAGTGTGTGGAAACTGATGACAATGAGTGCTTTACAGAAGGCACATTGGCTCCTTTTCCCAGCCAAGGCAGGAAGCGTTTGTTCTGTGGTATGTATGTATGGTCACAGAAAGGGAGGAAGATGGAGCATTTCCCCTAGAGCAGAGTTGGTAGGAGCCTTCCGTTCTGTGGCTTGGCATCCTTCTCACACCAGCCAGATTCCTCCAGATGCTTAAGCCACGCCCTGTCTCTGTCCCGCAGAACATGCAGCATCCAAGCGGGTCACCGTGAGCTTCTCTCACTTGCAGCAAATGTAGCACATTCTTGTATTTCTAGCTGGACCCACAGCCTATGTGAAGATTTCACCCAAAAAGTAAGGCTGAAGGTGATAGAATTCCCTTCCCCCAACCCTTGAAATATTTAACCCAAGGCTCTTTGGCCAAACTTGCTACTGTGGTTGCCTGAGCCTCATCATATTTGCATCTAACCCTCCCTCTGCTCTCTTTCTACTCTCTGCACCTTTAGCAAACCAAGCGGAATATTCCATTCCACTCCTCGCTGTTTTCTGAAGGTTTCTTCCCTACCCAGGGTTCTCTGCCGAAAACAGTGATGTTGGCTCAATCTTAGGATTCAGCCTGAACCTCGCCTTCTGGTAAAGCTTACAGCCCGTTCCATGCAGGACATCACCCTATGTGGCCCCCTGTATCTTTCATATGGCTTTTTCACACCTTGTTTCATAGGGTTGCCTGTCATGGGACTTGGACTGACCATGTCATGTGCTTCTGAGGGGCTCTCAGAGCACATGGAAGCTCACACATCCAGCACACAGCAGCTTCTTGGGTGGATGGCAAGGATCAGTGCAGACCACAAAGGCACCACATTGGGAAATTCAAGTCGAGAATCCAATAGCAATCACACCCTTCCATTAGAAGCCCTGTGTGTGCCAGAGGGGCAATTGGAAATCCAGAAAGAGACGACTGAGGTTCATTCCAGGTTTCATGAACTGGAAGGTCACTGCAGAGACCTGTCAAGAGAGAGACATGTTCATTCCCTGCAGGGTTTCCTACAGGAAATGCACAAGCCATGAGCTGTGCTGGTACTCAGCAAGGCATCAGACTGTCAGCGGTTGAGGCTCCATGCCGGCCCGTACTCCATCTCTAAAGGCTTCTGCTTGCAGTCATTTTTAATTGAGCCTGTGAGTGGTTATTTATCAGCATCAGCAATGGGCTGAGCTCTGCTCTCCACTCAAGGAAATGGAACAAAGGAAAAAAGCACCATTCCTCCACCAGTGAGGTCTGTGAGCACAAGGCTGTCTGAAAAATCAGAGTGGCTCCAGGCAAGGTGTGCTCTGTGTGAAAATGTACTTTTGCCAGGATGTCATCCTGAGGACAAGAGCCTCCTCACCATTTCCCAGAAGGTGTGAACCCAGTATTCTTCAAGTTTGTGTCCCTAATAGTCTTAACAAGACTTCTTAAAGAAGACTGAATTTTAAAACAACATTAGCAAGCTTTGTCAAAGAGGTCTGACTTTAAGAATGTGGCTGTTTGTCAACTGTGCAGGGTTGGGGGCAGGAATTTAGATAATGCAATGCGAAGTGGACTCAATCTTTGGTAAAACAGAGACTACCATTACAAGGAACTGGGCATTGCTACTGCCCATTAGTCGTCCCTTTCTGTACAATCCTTGTCTATGCATGGTGACTGGGGAAGCACCTGCTTTGTCCTATTTTGTAGACAGTGGAGCCATACCACCTTGGGCAGACCTGGCATTTCCTCAAGGTCACAGAAGGGGTGAAAAGTAAAGAGTAGAGCATCCTTGGCTCTCTTAGGAGGCTCCAGTTCTGCCAGGTGCTTTGTACTCTGGTCTCCTCTCTCTCTCTCTTCCCCTGCCACAGAACACAGAACACACTGCCGAGTTCAGGTTTGTGAGGCATCATCTGTGCTTACTGGGGAACACAGGGCACAAGGTGAGCAGTGAACTGGCACCTACTATTTCACTTGGAGCCACGGAAGCCACCCTGAGCATGATGATGGGAGGTCTATCTGTCTCATTCACTGCCATGTGGCCTGTAGGTGGAAAGGCCCCTGGACAGCCACACTTAGGGACAGGGTGCACCGCCAGTAGGAACATTCACTCACTGGTCATGGCAAGAGAACATATGCTGTGTCCTCTATGTCCTCACAGAGAACCAGTGGAAATCCCCTGAGAATATCAGGGCACCACTGCTATGTGACTGTTGAAGTCACCTACCAACACGTGATGACCACAGGACTCCAAACTGATAAGGTTGGGGCTCCTCAATCATTAAGATGGCCCCCTTTGAATCAGTTAAAGCAAGGACAATGACTTACTGTGATCAGGAGATCCAGAGTCAGCAGGTCACAGTGTACTTCTTAACCTTCGGCTCTACTGCCTATTAGACAAGAAGGACTGGGAAGAATGTGACCCATGTCAGACAACAGGGCCTGAAGTTACTCCAGTCTCATATATCCTACAGCACCCATTAAAAACCCAGTGTTCCATTGTTTTAACATTTTTCCACTTTAAAAAGGTGGTTTTTTGTTTGTTTTGAAACAAGGTCTTACTCCATGGCATAGGCTGCCTCTGAACTCATAGAATTCCTCCTGCTTCAGCTTCCCAAATGGAAGGATTACAGGTGTACCACCACACCTGGCTACCATAGTTAATTTTAAAACAGGTAGAATAAATTGTAAGCAAGTGTCTGTGGTTTTCATGGTTGCCAAGGAAGCACTCACTAATTATACAGTGTGAGTTCTCACTTCACACTTGGAGACGAAGGCCCAAGATTCCCTCGAGGTCGTGGATACCACTTAAAGTTCCTGACATGTCCCACCAAAACAGAACCACAGAGGGGAGGAGGAGGACCACTCAATGCCATCCTTCCTCTATACAGGAAACGGCTCTTGCTTGCAACCTCATCCTAAATTTGGCTGTGGTTTCCACAGAGGGACTTGAGCAAACGCACCTTTCCAATCTAGGTGCTCCTCAGGCTTATGTCTAAGTCTCTCCATACACTCCTTAATGGAAAAAAAAAAACCATTCAGACATTAGAACTGCCAGAGACCCCCATGATGACTCTATCCTTGTTGAGTAGTCACTGGTGTCTGCCAAATGCCCCTGTGAGAGACCAAGAACCAGCACAGTGGACACAAAGCACTGAACCTACAGCCGTTGATCTTGTGACTTACTGATCAGAGGTGATGCCTGACTTTCTGAAACCGCAACCATGAACACCTGCTGGGAATAGTGGGACAGTGGGAATAAGTGTGGTTTTCCTATGTTTTAGTAATTAGGATACAAGAGAAGTATCTCAAAGCAGGAACAAGGCTGCATTCACCTGAGAACCATGCCTGATCCTGCCTTTCAAGACGACCAGACCTGTCATCTGCCAGACTCTGTTCACAAAGAGAAACTGTAAACAGATACACACATGCTCAGCAGCCACCTAACCTAACCCTCACTCATTCACTTCTGGGTGACTTTTGCTCTGAATCCACCTCAACAAACCCCTCCACTCAGAGCCCTGCATTCTACCCACCCAGTCTAAGGCCTCCAGGTCTCAGTGCATGGTCTTGCCAACTGGGGATAGAACTTTCTTTTGCTCATTCCTTAGGTCCACTGCAGGGGAGATCTCCGGATATCCTGCATTGTCCTGGACACTGTAGTGAATGAGTAATCCATATACAGAGAAGGAGCCACCACAGATTTGAGGATCACAGGAGAAGCAGCAAAAACAGAGGAGCACAGGCTGCAGGGTTTCTGCAGGAGAAGGGTGAGGAAGGAACATGACATTCAGTTCAAAGCAAATCCCGTTCTTGCTAGAGTCAAAGCACAGAATGTGATAGACTATATTGGCAATGGCTCCTCCAACACAGCCATGGTCCATACACCAAGGCTTAGCACACAGTTCAATATGAGACGTTGAACTCAACTATTGAAAGCAGCTCATCCTAGTTTATCTGGAGAATGCAACTGTCCAGAGGCTCATGCTGATGGTTCCTGTGCCAGGTGCATGTTATGTTTTCTGGGGGCTTCTCCATGGTCTGCTTCACAGTGAGCATTAATGTCATCCAGGTCTGACCTGATAGGACATTGCTCTATGAGAGAGTGGTCCCTGGTACTTATGGGGACATTTATCTATCACTCCACTGCTTGCCTGTTCCTTAAGATCATAGCATGCTGCAGACAATGTTCTCCATTCCTCTTTGTCCAAAGTCAACCTTGCTCCTCATCTCTGGTCCCTTTCCCTAGACAGTTCTTGGCTGTGTTGATGTCGTAGTATATGGACCACCTTTATTGTGATGTGCTGGGCAGCCAACACCAACACGTGTGTTGTTTTGGATACAGTCAGCAGGAGGATGTTGGACAGGAGGTTTCCATGTTTTCAGTGATAAAACAACAGTTTCAGAATCCCAGGGACTGGTTGTTAAAGGTGCAGTTTCTTGGTCTTTAAACCAGAAATCTGCCGGTGAGTGAGTGCTAGGGAATACACACACACACACACACACACACACACACACACACACAGAGAGAGAGAGAGAGAGAGAGAGAGACAGAGAGAGAGAGAGAGAGACAGAGAGAGAAACACACATAGACTCACAAACACATACATATGCACACATGTGCACACACACAGAAAAATGGGCCTAGCAGCTGGAGTGGTGCCACAGAAATTAAGAGTACCTACTGGTCTTCTAGATGACCCAGATTTGTTCCCCAGTATCCACATGGTGGCTAACAACCATCAGTTACTCCAGTTCCAGAGGATCTGATGTCCTCTTCTGGTCACTACATGCACTTGTGCACATAAGTTCACACAGGCACACACTTGTACCCAGGAAAATAAATAAGTAGATATAATGAATATAAAGAACAGCTCTACAAACAAGCATCACTCACCAGTAGGATTGTGGAGGATTGTGTGGCAGTGGCGGTCTATTCCTGGAATCAGATGGTAGGCTAGAGAGGCTCTTCCACATACAGCTATAAAGCAGGCAGGGATGCTCAGGGAGGGGACAGCGCAGCCCAAGGATTAAGCAGAGAGCAACTCCACAAAGTTCCAAAGGATTCTGGCTTTTTCTCCCTCCCATGCTCCAAGTATGCCCTCATGTGTTGACCCCTCTGAGAAAACCACAGCAGTGTGTGCATGCAGCACTAGAATAAAAAGAAGGCATGTGGATGCCTGTCTTCCCTGGTCGTCAGGAAACCCTTTTCATGAACCCACAAAACTAATCAAGCTAGCTCTCATTAGCCAAACAGTGCTACATATGCCTGCCAGGATATTCCTGGCAGAGGGGAAGAAGTTGCTGCACCTGGCTTAAATATAATGACTCCCCAGAGTCCAGCTTCCACACAGAAGGATTTGATTCCACACCTGAGCGTATTAGGGTACCCCAAGCAGAGAAGGACCAGGATAGCAGCAAAGTACTTGGCACTCTGTCTTAGAAACTAGCCCTGGAAAGTCTGCCAGCACAGGGCTTATAGATTCCTAGATTGTACAGAGGAGCCCTGTTCCAAGCGGGAGCACATAGGAGGCCTGTGAAACCCCATGCACTCTAGTTCACATCCCTGGGACCTTCAGAGGCCTCCACTGAGGGTGCACACAGGCTGGGGTGGGTGTGGCCCAACAGGCCAGCATCCTCTGAGGCTCAGGTAAACTCCACAAAGACCAAGTGCCCTTCTCTATTGTTGACCAGCAGTTTACCTAGCAGCCCAAGCATGGGACGTGTGTGGCCACATCACATGCTGATCGGATTCCAGATCATAGCTGGTTTTGGATGAAAACAATCTCACATTTTTAAAGAAGAAATACTATTAATTTGGACAATGAGCATTAGATCAGAATTCTTGGTAAATATTTAGATTGAGTATCTGGGGAAGAAAGAGTCCAAGTTGGTTATAATTAATTATGGGTAGCTCATTACTTAGCATGCCTCTCACTAGAGAGCCACTGGGTGAAGGACCCTACAAGGCCCCAGACTCTAAGCCACTTGAAGAAGGAAGCATTCCCTCTCATTCTGACAATACAATGACAAATACAAGTTCAGTATAGGCACTCTCTCAGGAGCCTCCCACCACCCCAGAGGGGCCAGTTACAGTCAGGTGTGAGCTAAAATTCATTCGGTGACTCAGCAACAGCTCAAAATTTAGAGGGGATCAAAGGGTCAGGACTGTAGTCGCCAGAAAGTCTCCCACAGTCCTTGAGTCCTTGGGAGGGCCACTCAAATTAGGACCTTAGAACCTCTTCCTCCACAGAAGGAAGCATCAGCTGTCGTCATGGCAGGACACTGGCATCCTTCAGAGAGAAGGTTCTAATCTATTAAGCATGTGAGTGTAAGTGATAGTTCTAAAAGGAAATGCAACCAGTGACCAGGAGGAACTGCACACAGATGCCCACATCCATAGAAAAAGAACAGAAAGCTGCAGGCAGTGAGCACCAATGAGAAAGAAATGCAGCTCTAGATCCATAGGGAAGGCTTGGGATAGGGGCTCCTCCAAAAGTGTAGCTGTTGCCTCAGGAGATGGTGAGAAGGTGGAAAACAGGTTTCTTTGGGGAACTGCAGTCCTAGTCCTGGAAGATACCCACATGCAATGCCTCCACACCTCCTTGGCTTGTTCCTTAGGCCCTTCACCACTTTGCAGTCCTCTCCACCTCTCTGTTGAACAGATCCCTGCAGCCTCCCTTAGGTTACCTCCAGGCTCCAGGATCTTGAAACACATGAGCCTCTGGAGACATTTCCCATTCAAACCACAGGAAGGGCTGGGAGATCCCACAGGGAATAAAGCACCCTCTGTATAAATGTAAGGACTAGAAGTTCACAGTCACAAAACCTATGAAAATGCCAGGAGAGGTGGCTCCTGTGGAATGTCAGTGCTTGGAAAACAGAGTCAGGGAATCCCCATAGCAAGCCTGCTAGCTAAGACTAGCCAAATCAGCAAGCACTGAGTTCAACTGAAATGAACTAAGATGGCATGATGGCGGAAGGCACCTGACGTCAGCCTGCGGTCTCTACGTCATTCATACACACATCCCCACACATATATGCACACGTGCATGTGTGCGCGCACACACTCAGATTTGGACATACAGACACACCACACACATATACACAAAAACAAAGTCAAAATAAAGCCCACAACAGCACCCAAAATGTCTGCTTCACAGAAACATCCCAAATAATGTTTGACCAAAAAGATCAGCAGGATGGCTCCACCAGGTGATGTATAGATGCACACAACTCCCTGTCACAGATTCACACCAGCCTCTGGTCCCTGTGTTTTTTCATCAACAGCCAATATGTTTATGTCCAATATGGTCCTCTCCTGACAGCTTCCTTATGTGATACATATTGGTCATCCACTGGCACAGAACTCCAGGGTCAAGAGGCTGTAATGTCCCACTTTTCCCAGCAAGACCTTACCTCCTAAAAGGTCCACAACCTTCCAGTCAAGGTAGAGTTTTCCTGGAGGAAATGGGTCACTGGGGGCTGAATGAAGGGTTTATAGCTTGGTCTTATTCCCTGACCACTCTCTAATTACTATTTCTTCAAGATGAGAGGAGGGGAGAACTTCCTTGTATATGCCTCTGCTAGGATGAAGCCAGGTGCCACCAGGTCTCCCTCTTCACAATGGACTGTATCCTCTTAAACTGTGAGGCAAAATAAGCCCCTCCCCTAAGCTGCTCCTTTTGGGATATTCCAGCAACCAGACAGTGACTAATGCAGATGATTTAACATTAACTTGGTGAATATCGAGTAAAGGGGATTACCCTTACCATAGTGGGTGGCCTCATCTGGACAGTCCATTTCTTCTCTTAGTGACACAATACCGTAGACTAGGTAGTCTTATAAAGAAAAGGGATTTGACTCGTGGTTCTGTAGGTGAAAGATCAAGGATCACATCTGGTGATGGCTTCTTGCTGGCAAAGTCTCAAGGTGCCACAGGCTGTTGGATGACAAGGAACTAAGAACTTATGTGCACCTACTGGTCTCTCTCCCTTTTCCTATGAAACTACCAGGACTCAATCATAGGCACCAACCTGGCGATCTTATCCTAATCGCCCCTGAGGCTGCCATGTAGACACTACCATGAAGTGAATTCTATACCTCACAGTAGAAATTAAACTCCAAGACAAAATTCAGATGAAAATCATGGCATAATTGAAGGCCTGCACAGAACAAAGTTGCAGGTCCCAGGAGCAAGAGGGATGCCACCACAGATGACCTGAAATGGTCTGCAGCCTTCGCCCTTCTGACAGGCCACTCAGAGCACTGTGGACTTGCCTATCTGTATATACATTTCTAGAATAAATCTCTTTCCAGATACAGAGGCTTGTCAACCCAATCAAGCTTTGTTAAGTTATAAATATCATAAACTGAAAATACCTGGCATAGACTCTCCTGCCCTAATCAAAATGCTCGCTGCAGCCTACAGTTGAGGGAAAATCACAAAGCTGATGGTGAAGGGGTTGGCAGTTCAGGTTGTGTGCAGAGAAGAAAAGGAAAACCAAGCAGCTGTGTGGGTACACTTTCACACCATCGCAAGCCCACAGCCCATCAAATTGAACCTCCAAGGCAAGGATGAACCTCATGTTTATGCACACATCCTACCTATTCTGCTTCTCTTGAGTACCCCCTACAATCTCCCCATGATTCCCCAGGTACCAACAGTTCAGTGACCATAACATGAGCATGTGTGTAGTTGTAGAATAATGAGAATGGGCTGCCTTGCTCTGTCTGTCTTGGTGCCCACTATCTCCCTGGCCATTGCTGTAC
Source organism: Lophiomys imhausi (assembly GCA_907164525.1). Taxonomy (NCBI): domain Eukaryota; kingdom Metazoa; phylum Chordata; class Mammalia; order Rodentia; family Muridae; genus Lophiomys; species Lophiomys imhausi. The sequence continues at coordinate 4,117,163 of CAJQZJ010011617.1, forward strand.
CTGTCTGGCCTCCCAGGATCCCTCTCTGCACCCCAACCTGTACTCACTTCTGTTTTCACACTGGGGGAGTAATGACAGGTAAGTACTTGAGGCTTCCCTCTTCACTTTCAGTGCGGAGGCAGTCAAGTTATGAGCACAAGAGATTCTAGATCAGTGGCTCTCAACTTCCCTAATACTGTGACCCTCTAATACAGTTCCTTATGTTGTGGTGAGCCCCACCCATAAAATTATTTTGTTGCTACTTCATAACTGTAATTTTACTGTTATGAGTTGTAATGTAAATATCTAATATGTAAGATATCTGATATGTGATGCCTGTGAAAGGGTCATTTGATCCTCTAATGGGTCACGACCCACAGGTTGAGAACCACTGTTCTAGATCTAACATGAGAAGGATCAAAAGAAAGCACCCCAGGCAAAAAAAAAAAAAAAAAAAAAAAAAGTCACAGTGTCCAACTGAGGCCTCAAAATTACTTCCATGGACAGTGGAAGAGATACCTGCTGTGCTCATGAGGCCCGTGGGGGATCAGTTGGCTCTCCAACAACAGTGTCTCCATCTCATCCCACAACTAGAAACATCTTTATTCAGTCTCCTTGCCTTGAGAACTTAGTGGATCCATTAACACAGACACTTGCTGGTGTGGAGAATCTAGGCAGTGTGGTGGGTGCATGTCAGTGTGTCAGCTTGCCAGTCCCTAAGGAATGAGACTCAAAAGGATGTGATAATTAGTTCTGTGCCTGAAGACATTTAAAACCTGGTGCATTGGGCTCACAAAAGCAAGCACAGAACAACACTGGCAAGAGACCAGAGAGGATAGCACCTGAGTATGTCACCGGATGCTCGTCTTGGACACCTGCTGTTTCTCCTCCTTTCTGGCCCACCTTACCACAGAGCTGATGGAGAGAGCTGGCACTCCATGCTCCTCTAGAGAGGGTGCCCAGAGAGCTGTGAATACCTGCCACCAAGTGAGAGAACAGGGAGGTGTGAACATCTAGGAACAGATTTGGCTCAACAGCACAACAGTGACAAAGCTCCTAACAGTTCCAGCTGTCCCCAGTGCCAATGCCTGTAGTCCTAGTGGGTGTCTTCCAGAGGGATAGGGGACAGGCAGGCAGATGGTGCTTAGGATATCCACAGAAGACTCTATTACCATGTCCTTAGCTTCCTCCTGACACTCTGTAGAAAGACCCATGTCATCCCTCCTCTTGGAAAGTGTCAGCTCTGACCCTGAACTTCATAGGCAATGTCTGTTTCCAGGCCACATGACTCCAGAAGACTGAGCCACACTGCTGGATGAATGAATGAGAGGGAAGATGGGAGGAGCAAACATCTAACTTGACTATTCCCCAGGCTCTGGGCAAGAACAAGTTACCCACCCTGCTCAAAGAAAGTCCAACCTCCAGAGAGCCACCAGCTGGCCTCGTGAGCATAACCTGCTTGAGCCACACTCACCCTGATGACCTGATTGCACAATGTACACAGCAAAGCCACCCTGAATTCTACCACCCAATTCTCCTTCCCAGCTCAATCCAAGCATCTGGTTCTACCTCTGTTTACACTGGTGACATTTTATAGAAACCAAATCTGACCAAGTAAAAAGTTATCAACAACAATAAAAACAACAAAAAGTTGCTGTCCAAACACACTCAAATTGTGAACCTAGAATTTAATCTGAGATATAGGAAGAGAGACAAGACAGTCCACTTTTCCAGAACTCAGTTTCCCTAACTATGAAATACAGTATTATGGGGTTTGCTGCAAGGTGAATAAGCCTATGTGTTGAACTTATTCACAAGGTGAATAAGACTATGTAATGATGCACACTATGGATGGACATGCTGGATGGTTTCAGGACACTCATTCCACATCACCTAAATGCAGGGACCAACCTTAGCATCCCTGCTTATGCCCTGTGACAGGATAGCGCATGGTATCTGGCCACACACTAAGCCTCCTTTCTGCCATCTTGGTCATCTTTTCCATTCTACATCCATTTAGGCAGGAGCGAGGATACAGGGACAGCTATATTTTTCACTGATCAGCCTATGTGCTCACAGAATTGACTCTATTTCTATCTCACTGAAATAACAATTGTGTTAGGAGTTGTTTTGTTAACATCCTACTCTTTGGCACTTTGCAAAAGTTACCATGTCAGTGTGCATTTGCTTGTGTGCATGTCTGTATGTATGTTTGTGTGTGCATGTGCACATGTGTGTGCACACATATGTGTGTGTGCATTCACATGTGAGCATGTTCACATATGTACCTTGCACACATGTGTGCCTGTGTATATGTGTGTGCATGTGTGTGCACATATGTGTTTTATACACATGTGTGCACGTGTGTTAAAACTTTCTCAGTGCATTAATTTTAATTCTAAATGAGTTCTAAAAGCTAAAACCTCAAAGGCATTTTATCAGCTTCTAATTCTTCTATGGCAACTACTGAGGTCCACAGGAAAGGGTGGCTTATCCCCAGCAGCAGTACACTCTGCAAGGCTTCTCCATGTAACAGGGATATCACCAACAGAAGTAATATTGTAAATGTATGGCACCAATAAAAACAACAGCCACAATCTTAATGATGCCAAAGTAACTGGATTGAAGCATAAAGCCATTAGACAGAAAAGACACCAGCAATCCTAACTGGCCACAAAACAGTTCTACCAGATTCCTTTCTGGCACACTCTGCAGAGGACAGTCTAGGAAAACCCAGAGGCATCTGCCCAGGGACAAATCTCTACCTCTATCACTTACTAAGATTGTGACTTGGAAAGTGTCACATGACCTGCACCCTATTCCTGATCCCTGCTTGATAACCTGGGGTTCAGAAGGCCTGTGAGGCTAGTGCACACTTGAGATTTAACAGTAGAAGTTAGCCCACTTAGAACCTGGCTCAGAGTAAATACTGATGATTACTCCCTTGCCAAACATGGGGAGATATATTAGAAACAAAGTCATTGTACCTGTTGATTTATACCCCAAAGAAGTGAAAACCCCTCCTAATGTTTGTGGAAAACAATAGGTGATGGGGTTTTATGATCAGAATATCCTCTAGGGGTGGGTGTCTGTGAAAGAGAGGTGGTGGAGAGGAAAGAAGAGAGAAAGAGAGAGATGAAGGAGTAGGAGGGAAAGGGGGAAAGAGAGAAAGCAGAGCCACTCAGAGGAGGGACAGTCTTGCAGACCTCAGATAGTAGACTTATTACCTGGGCTTGAGGGCTGACTTCACTAACCAAATGATAATCACAGTGGCCAGTTGGTGTGTACGAATGTATTTTCTCGGAGGACTGTGAAAGGATTGGGTGCATTTACATATGAACACTATCTAGATTACATCTTAAGTTCTCAGTATTAGCCATCCACTTGGACCCAGGGTCAGCAAAGTAAGACCTCTACCTGCAAATCTTGCATGAGTCACTCAGCTCATGGGCTTATGCATGAGGACTGCACCTTCGAGAACTGGAGTCACTATGGCAGTCGCTATGTGGAGCCTAGCGGAAAAAAAGGTTTGCTGAGCTCGAGTCTAAAGCTGTCATACTTTCCATTTCTATCCACAGGTGACATAGGATGCCAGCATGCAGTCCTGAGTTTGCACAGAGAGATTGCTGCCTAAGGGTCCCTAAGGAGACTGTTGGTTACTTTCCTGTTGGTGTGATAAAATGCCCTGACAAAAACAACTTAAGGGAGAAGGGTTTGATTTTGGATTAGAGTTCCAGATGGATAGAGCCCATCATATTGAGGGAGACACAGCAATGGGCAGGGGAGGGATGAAGGCAGAAGCAGGAAGCCGGCTGGGCATGTTGCATCTACACTCAGGAAACAGAGAAATGAGTGTGTGTATGCCTGGTACAGACAAACATGCATATGAGCTAATCTTACAGAGACGGTCCCTCATGAGGCCTGTTTTCAAGGTGGTCCCACGCTGTGTCAAGTTGACAGTGCTGTAGCTGAGCCGAGGCCAACCATGAGCTAAACTCCTAGTATCTCAGGCGCATTCCCACCATGACCTGAGTAACAAGAACATCCCCTCTCAAAACCCTCCCATCTTTCAGTCTTTGGAATGAATAACGGAAGCTTGGGTCCTTAGGCATTCCTAATTAGTAAGCTTAATTATCACATTAACACTTACCACTGGGATTTTTTTTTCACTTGTAGTCATCTTTTGTGCTGTTATTCCAATTAATTGTGTTGGAAGATCATGAGCCTGAGCTTCAAAGAATAATGTGCTGATTTTTGAAGTCATGGTGTTTGATAACAGGATTGCCTCAGACAATTCAGCATCTGGAAGGAAGAGTTGGAATATTATGCAGTCCTTTATGCTTACAAAAAAACTGGCAATAGAGACCTATTATATCTATAAGTAAAAGTGTGTGTACAATCCATCCATATATACATACATACATAAATGCATATATATATATATATATATAAGCATACACATTTTTATCTGACATCTTGGATACTTATCAGAAGAAATTTCTCTATTTTTGCTCATTTGTTTGACCCCATACACACCATCAACACAGACTAAAACATAGCCTTTCACTATTTCTCTTTTCCCCAAATCCATAAGTGGAGATTTTCTGATGTCTTCTTGAAGCTGCCTCATGGAGGCTGGTGGCCATTTTGACAATACATATACAATGTTGCAGACATGGGTCACACCAGGCCTCTCAGTCCTCCTAGTGCATGATTGACAGCTGTTATTTTTCATGTGTCTGAGATAACTTATCATGATGAAAGCAATTTAAGAAAGGGTTTGTTTTGGCTTACATTCAAGGGCACAGCCCATCATGGTGGGAGTCATGGCAACAGTGTCACAATGCATACACAGTCAGGAAGAGAAGAGAGACGAATGCTGGTGCTTAGCTCACTTCCTCTTTTACATACAGTCCAAGACCCCAACCCAAAAAAAGTTGTTGTCTGCATTCTAGGTGTTTCTGCTTCATGGATCCTAATTAAAATTCTCTCTCACAGCCATGCCTAGAGGCTAAACCGCTCTAGACAGTCTCACCTAGAGTGCCGGGGAGGCTTCTCCCTTATGTGATTCGGTCAACTTAACATCTAACATTAACCATCACAACAGCCACCCTTCCACTAGACAACCTTCCAGCTCTGCTCACCCCATGAAAGGGTCAAAGAATTGCAGTCTCCAGCAAGGGCCAACCGGGCTGAGTAACAGCTTCCCATAAGTCTTCAGTGCTGGCCTGACAAGGCTGGGGTATGGCCTCCTACATGGGGAGGAAACTGGTCGGGATGAAGTGTGAGGCTGGGACCTGAGCAACTCAACACTTTATTTCCCAAGTCACAACACTTGACAGCAAGGATGATTATCAGTAATTGCCTCTAGGCAGCAGATACAAAAGAGGCCTGGGGCAGAGGAAACGTTACCCTAAGTGTAGGAAATGAGCAAAACCTGGACCCACAGGAGAAATCTCAGATCCAAATCCCAAAGCCACCTTCTCACCAATCCTGAGTTGGACCTTCTCTGTGTGCAGAACCTCCCACTGCTTTTCCAATGAGCCACAACTTCTATGTCGCCTGGCATCCATTTCCTTCCCTCAGAACCTGGCTTCTTTGAGAAGCAGTGCACTGCAGTAATCATACAAATTCCCCCCTCACTCCAAAAACTGAGGAGACATTTGGATCCCCACACAGCTGAGAACTCTGATTAATGGAAATGAGTGAGAAAAGGTGAAAAAGCAAGAGCGGTGAGAGTGACATTAATATATAAGTTCATCTTAAGACCAATGACAATAAGTTACCACCCAGGATTTTATATTTTAAAGTCCATCAGCATAAGTCATTCATATGACTTAATCTAATTTTTTATCTCTTTGTGAACTGAAGTTCTCAGATATCACCTATGGGGGGGGGATCCTCTCTAAAGGTGACATTGGCTCTAGAGGTGTAGGATTGGCTATAAGATGATATCGCTTCTGATGGTGACAGAGGCCCTGGAAAGACATCACCTTGTAGGGGTAGGGAGTATCAGCTTTGGACAGAAATCACTTCAAGGGCTGCTATTGCTTTGGGCAATGGAGCAAAGGGGTTCTGTTTATGGACTGGGCCAGGGGGCAAGGGTGAAGAGACCCAAGGTATAGCAGCACATCTCCAGTTTCTATTTGAGGAACTGGGAGTTGGTGGTGCCACGTTGGCTAGATGTGCTTGGCCGTGTAACCTCAGCCCCTGATTGTCTGTGCAAGTTGCAGCATGTGCAAAAGCCTACAAGTCTGATAGCTTTTTAATCACCCTGAGTCCCATCTCCCTAGGGATAAAATTATAAGCTCTATAGTGGGAACAAGGTTGAGATGGCAAATAGAAAAGTGACAAATAGTTCCTGCCATGCAGCAGGCGCCTGAGAAAAGTTGTCAACCTCGAGTTCCAGTGTAACCTACAGCTTACAGAAGGGCTGGCCCACACCTGGGTACAGAATGCTGCCTGCTACCAGAGTCATAGATGCTTGATGGGAGGCCTGCAAAAGTCCCTGAGAGTTCAGCACACCCAAGCTCATTCAACAAAAATGTCTAATGGGCCTGCCTACTCCTGTTTTTGTGAGGGGTTGAGTTCTCCACCCCCACCCCCCGGGGAGCACTTGCAAAGAGAAGAGAGGGGGTTATTTGACACTGTAGCTTAAAGCTGGCTCCAGGGACAGAGTCTCACACTCCAAAATGTCAAAATGTAAGTCCTGTGTCACAGTGAAAAGCTAAGAAAAATAAACAAATAAAATAAAATGAAACAAAACAAATACCTAAAAATTAGTCCACAGAAGAAGTAAGATGTAGGTGAGAAGCCCTTGTCTCCACTCTGTCACCAAATATTCTCTACCAGGCTCCAGAGTAACCATAAGTTGGGCTTGCACAGCAGAGTCTGTATAACAGAGATGACTGGCCTAAGCCAGGCTCGACATACAGTATGTAGCTGCCTGGTGGGTCCAGCACAATCTAGGTTCAGGAGGAGGGTTGGCTCCAAAGGCACAAAATAAAGGGTTAGAGTTTGAGGAGGGAGTCCAGTGAAGGTTGGGGGAGCCACAGCAGTGTGGGGTGGGGAAACAACTACCAACCATGCTTGCTTCCTGAGGGACGTGTTAGTTCAGGGGAGTTGCTCCCCCAGAAATCCCCAGGGATACCCTGCTGGGAGGAGAGCTCCCCAGCAAGAGGTGGGCTCTGCCTGCCCTGAGGCCCCAGACAACAGCTGCCAGTGATCACATTTCACTCTAGCTGAGGTACCCTCCAGCACCAAGGGACATTGTGTCATCTCTCTTGCCTGGGTTCCAAAGTCAGGTTTCTCCAAGTTTGTGCTAAGTCGAGATGCCTTTGTTTCCATTGAAGAATTCCACATCAACTTGCTAGAACACAATAATAAATACACCCTAACAGTTCTGTTCAACCAACTCCTGCAAATGTCTCTCTTGAGAAAGTTCCCACACAGAGGTTTTCAAAAGCTCTTTACAATGAAGAAGCTATTTGTGTGTGAATGCATATGCATATGTACATGTGTGTGGGCACACACATACATGTATGTGAATGAACATGTACATCTGGGTGCAGACATACTGTATGGGTGAAAATGCACATCTGTGTGCATGTACATCTGTGTGAGGGGATACACATGCACATGTGTGTGAAGGGTGCACATGTACATGTGTATGCATGTGTGTGGATATAAATGCAGATGTTGTGGGGTACATGTGTATATGTTTGAGCATGTGTTTGGGGGTGCACGTGTACATATATGTTCAAATATGTGTGCATATGTGTGTGAGTGCACATGTACATGTGTGTTTGTGTATATGGGTGCACATCTACATGTGGGGGTACATGTATATGTGTGTGTGAAGGGCAGAAGAGAGAGTACATGTATGTGGGGAGGGTTAGGGTAGAACCTCAAATGTCTTTCTTCAGGTGCCATCCAACCTTGCCAAGTAAGTTAATCTGTCTAGTCAGTGAACAGGATCCTCCTGTCTCTACTTCCCCAGTTCTGGGATTACAAGTATACACCACCACACCCAAAGAACTCATTGTAGTGGAGATGGGATATGTCATGTTGACCAAGGCCGTAACCATACAAATGGCTATATTCTCTGCAGTGCCCTAATTCTGAGAACTGTTTTAATCTGTCCAGAGATAAAAGGCCCAAAGACCAGGAACTTCAAGCCCATCGCTCTGATGCCTGAACCTAGGAGGGGCAGAGATTCTCAGGGCCACCTGAGATCCTCTGTCCAGTGTTGAAGTCTGGATAGTATGGAAACCTGTGCCAGGGAGCAGCTGTCTCCAGTTGAACACACAGCAGTATACAGCCCTGCAGAGAAGCAGCCAAGCAGACTCACAGACACAAACCAGCAAGAGAGAGAGACAGAACAACTTCAAGGCCATCTGTCCAGGAGTGTCCTACTGTCCAGTCCACTCCTCAGCTCTGGCCAGTCTGCACTTGCTGCCACCGGGGACTCCGTTCACACTCAAGTTGACTCAAGCCACCTTTTTTCAAGGTTTTTCCAAGCCAAAAAAAAAAGAGCTGGTGCACAAGTGACACACTTAGAGACAGTCAGGCTGAAACCACCGTATATTCAGCACCAAGCTCCACGCGCAGCGGGCCAGTGAGTTCCACAGCCCTATCCCCTTCCGCTCCCATCTCCTTTCTCCACATCCAAGAAAGCTGAGTCTCAGCACATGAATGCGCCTGACCAGGTCAGAATTCAAGTTTCAGATTCAGACTGACTTGTCCTCAAGGATATGTTCTCAACTGCCAGTGGCAGCAAGTTCACTGGCAGGTAGGAGCCCCAGATGCAAAACTTGATCCTAGACACTCTCCTTCTCCTTAGAGGTAAAGTGGATTGCAGGCTACCTGCCTTGAGCTCTCAGTAACTCTTCATTGAGTATTAACTGCCAGGGCCATTCAACATTCATGTAGTTAGAGCTTGTATTAGCCAGGGTTCTCTAGAGGAACAGAACAGAACTGATAGAATGAAATGCACACACACACAGCACATATACATATATATATATCACATATACACACATGCATACACATACATACCCCACACACATATGCATACATACACACATATACATACATGCATACACATACATACCCCACACACATATACATACATACACACATACTCTCACACACACATATATATACATACATGCATACATACATATGGGATTTACTAGAGTAGCTTACAGGCTGTGTTCCAGCTACTCCAACAATGGCTATCTACCATGAGAAGTTCCAAGAATCCAGTAGTTGTTCATTCCACAGGTCTGGATGTCTCAGCTGGTCTTCAGTATATACTGGAATTCTGAAGTAGGTTCTAATACCAAGAAGGAGTGGACTTGCCAGCTAGAGCAAGGGCCAACAGGCAAAGAGCCAAATCTTCTTTCTTCCATGTCCTCTATATAGGCTTCCAGCAGAAGATATGGCCCAAATTAAATAAAATGGGTCTTCCCACCTCAAAAGTTTTGGATTAAAGTGGGACTTCCCACTTCAACTAATTTAAGAAAAATCCTTCACAGGTATACATGGCCTCTTGGGTTTAGTTAATTTCAGATATAGTCAAATTGAGAACCAAGAATAGCCATCATAAAGTTAAGTGATTCAATCTTTATCACTAGGGTTCAGGGCCCCAGAGCAAGTTTGCAAAGTTTGCAGGTTTACACTTTCAGTAAAGGTGGAAGGAGCCAGTAGGTGGTAGGCTATCCTGGAGATTCAGATCTGAGGCTGAAGGGGATCCACCTTCCTGAAGCCCACAATCTAAGTGGCCCCCTTCATTTTCTGTTTATGCCTATCACCATCACCCTGGGTAGGGTGGCATTGCCAGCTCCATCAGCACCCAGAGGAATCCCTTAAAGGTGCTTTCCCTGCCTGTGACGAAGGTCCCACTGCTGCCCTTCATATCCCTGCCCACACCTTCCATCTGCCAAACTATGCCATCATCAGCCAGGAGAGGCTTCCTGTTCCCACGGCGACATTCCCAGAAAACTGCAGAAGTGATCACTCCGACAGGTTCCTCCATCGTGTCAATATTTTCAATAAACAGCCCTTTGCTTGAGTGCTCTCAGGAAAGTGATTAACATAATTCCCTTCCCTTCCTCAAAATTTGATGTTTACAAGGCTATTCTGGTGAGAGCAGAACACAGGCTGGCTGGGGTAGTGTTGAACCCATACTCCTATTTATTTTTAATATTAACACTGCTGGGGTAGGAGCTGCAGAGTCAGGAACACTTATCCTTACTTCATCACTTCTCAGGGGCATTTTGTTGAGAAATGCAGATATTTCCCAGAGGGAAAGGCTCCTGTAAGCTCTGGGGAACCTGCGAGCTGAGCCAGCGTCTATGATGGGAGAAGGTTATTTCTTTTTCAAACCTCAGTTCATATTTTACCTCTTCTGAGATGCTTTCCCTGGCTCCTTTTTCCGCTCTTTGCCAGTGGAGTTGAGTCTCTCTCTCTGGACCCCATATATTTGTGATATAATGCTCCTAATATTATCCATGTATAAAAGGAGGGCTGGGGAGACAGCTTAGAGAGTAAAGAGATTGCCTGGTGGTGGTGTTTGAATATGAAATCCTGAACCCATAGGCTCATGTATTTGAACACTTGGTTCCAGTGATGTTGTTGGGGAAGCCTGTGGAACCTTTAGGAGGTAGAGCCTTGCTAGAAGAAGTATGTCCCTGGAGGCAGGGTTTGAGGTTTTATTAACTAGACTCACTTCCTGTGTCCTTTCTCCACTTGCTGTGTGCAGGTGAGATCAACCTGTTTCCTGATGGCCAGACCAGCCTCATGTTGCTGCTGTCATACATCCCTCACCATGATGGATTGTAGCCCATCTGGAATGATAAGCCAAAGCAAGCCCTTTTCCCCTTACCTTGCTGCTCTGGTTTGAATGCCAATGGTCCCTTTAGGCTCATATGTATGAATACTTAGTCCCAAGTTGGTAGAACCGTTTGGAAAGGATTAGGAGTTATGTTCTAGTTGGAAGAGGCATGTCACTAGGGTCAGGCTTTGAAATGGCAGTACCCTACACCATTCCCAGTGTCTCTCTCTGCCTCTTGCTTATGGATCAAGATGTGAGCTCTCAGCAGTTCCTGCTCTCATGCCTTTGATCCACCATCATAGATCTAATCTTCTGAAACCATGAGCCTAATTAAATGAATTCTTTTATAAGTTCCCTTGGTCATGGTGATTTATCACAGCAACAGAAGAGTGACTGAGACACCAGACAAGCACCAGGGCCTGAGCACCTGAGGCTAATCTTCAGAAACAATGTGACAATGAGCGTGGTATCGTGATCCACATTTGTCATCCCAGCAGAGGGAAATGTAGTCAGGAGGATCCTGGAACTCACTGGCCAGCCAGTCTAGCATATTGAAAAAGTTCCAGGCCAGAGAGGCTAGAGGAAAAACTGGTGCATCAAGTCTAAAAATTAACACCCTCGATTATTCTCTGGCCACTACACACATGTACACAAACAAGTATAGACATACTCACAAACGTGCCAGCACACACATATACACTAATTGTGCTAATACACCTGCTTCTATTATTCATTTATTACCCAGAGGTCAAGAACAAGTTATTGTAACCTCAGCTGCCAGCTTGTGGTATATACCTCTGCTTACCTGTTTTTGGTCACTCTCTACAGTTCTAGTGTCTGCTTCCACTGTGAACCCCTGGTGTTCTCCATGGGCTGGACCCAATGACTTCTCTGACATGGAGAATATCAACAGTGAGTGGATTCCACAGCTTAGAGTTTTGTCTCTCCCACCCATATGCTGTCCCTTAGAACCCTCCAGGGGAAGTTACCATCATCTTGGGTGCATCTACAGTCACATAACAGAGGATCAAGATGCCACCAGCAACCAGGCAACCTGTGAGGCCGGCCAAGGTCACCAGGGACTTGAAAGGCTGACCCAGAAGACCCAGCTGAGCAGCCAGTGAGTCCCTGGGCTGCAAATGGCCCCTTGACTCTGTCTATTTATGTGATGTCTCAGCTTTCAATGAAAATCACATCTTCTGATGGAGACAGGACCTAATATTTGGGGTTTTTCACTTGTCAGGGTAACAGTGTGTGCTGCATATGGTCCTTGGTCATGATGCTAGACAGTGTTCACTGCAGTTCTCAGGCAACAAACAGGACCTGAAGATGCAGGGCTGCTGAGCTAGGGTGTTGGTAGGTTACATGCACTGTGTGTATCTTGACCTTACAGTGTCTTCTATTTGTGGTGCATCTATCAAGATGTGACCCTGTTGAGGTCAAGGAAGAGTCAACCTAAATGTGCGTGCTTTATGTGCCTAAGTTTTAGAGTAATCTATTACACAGATGTCCTCTGAACACAAGTACTCATTGCTGCTCTGAACTAATCTGAACTAAAACAACTCCACCAAGCTGTGAAGCCTGCAGAGGCAACAGAACATGCTGGTATTTTTTGAAACCCAAATTAGATCATTTTAAAACAAATCAGATCTGTTTCTAATTACTTTCAGGCCATACAACATGATAGATCTGAGTCTGACCTGAGCTAAATAACCCTAGGTTTGAGCTCAGGTCTGTAACACATAGACCTGTGGACCCCAGAATGTATGTAACCAACTTCTCTAGGTCTTGAGGGCAACTGTCAACCCCCAAACCTCAGCTTATGGTGAGAATTCCTCCAACCTAAGTTTAGCAAATATTCACTAAGCCAGGCATGGTGGCACAGGGATGTAATCCGAGGATTTGGGAGGCAGAAGCAGGATTACTAGTAGTTCATGGCAATCAACAAAATAACTATACCCTGTCTCAGAGGGGAGAAAAATCAGTATTCATTAACAACACTGAACTGCAGAGCCTCCTTGGGAACATATCACCTCTGTCCTTACAAATCTCAAGGTAAACAGCCACAGGGGTTGCATGGTCTCCATGATCCTACATGACCCATAAGCCCTTCTATCTATATTCCTTCCTTGGCACACAGCAGGCCTCATAAGAAATTTAATGGGATAAACACAAAATTAAAAAGCAAAATATCCTTCTGTTTTCAATGGCATTGGCATGAGATGCCTAGATAATGTCATCAATTCCGTCCCTGTGGTGCAGAGCTGAAGAAGGGGCCACCACTATGATGGAAACATTGTGTGGTCAATGTAGAGTGGGGTTTTAAGAGTGAGCCGCTATTTGTCCAAGACTGTAAAGTCAGGTGTGGTGATGCAGGCCTATAATCCCAGCACTGTAGAGGCTGAGGCAGGAGGATTATGGATTCTGGGTCAGCCTAAGCTACAGAGTTCTAGACCAGCCAGGATGACACTAGGAGACCTTGTTTCAAAACAAAGAAAGAAATCTTACTAGAATAAAGGATGCCCACAATGCACTGCGCATTCCCGCAAAGAACTACTGACATCCAATTCTGTGGCTCAACAGACTGCACAACCATGGGCCACTGGGAAACATGGCTGCTGTTGCTGTCCTAGAACAACGGGCGTCACTTATTTCCAGGTTGTCACACACATTTTGGTTACCTTCAATTTTAAGAGTCTGTTGAGTGTTATACCTAAAACGTCCGACTACTTCATCTACGATAAAGAGATTAACCTTGGGGAAATGTTCTTGTCTGCTATATCCAAATGAGAAATGAGAGCCGCTTTTACCCACATCTGAGCCAAATAAGCAAAGCCCAGGGTCCTAAATGGATTAGTGCTTTTCCATAAAGCAGAAAAGGGATTACCCACCACGCAGGGCCTGACCTGCCCTGCATGTTAGCAGAATGACTTATCTGCCTTCTCACTAGCTGTCAGTGAAATTCTGTTGATGGGAAGTCCTAGTGCAGCTAGGAACCCAAGTCTAAGAGACGAAACATAAATGGGCTCTGGACGGGTCAGCTGCAGAGACAGTCACACCCACCTGGCTGGCCTTAGCTTACTGCTATGCTGAGACCACCTTGGCAACCTTAAGAAGCTAATATCCTGGCTCCTTCTGTGAGTAGCCATTGAGAACATTGTGTGGATAGGCCTCAGACTTCTCGCATGAGCTGAGGACCAGCTACATGGGGGAGCAGAGGGTTGGGATAAAGCAGGAGACACCTCAGTGCTCTCAAAGGAGAAGACCAGGAAGGAGACACTAGGACTGTCTACTAGTCATGGAAGTTTGGGGGCACAGCAAAGGGGTCCTGCTGCATTACTGGAGAACCAGGGCAGTAGGCACACTGAAGGCAAGTGTCCAACATTGAATCTTTAGAAGTAATATTTACTCTTGCACAAATTCCCTTTATCCCCCTCTGAACAGTCCATGGGGAATTGGAATGATAAGACTTCATCATTTGAAGGTAGGTCCAACTCAGTTTTCATTCGCATGAGCTAATAAATGGGGGAATTTATACAAACACGAGAAGAGCTGAAGTGGGTTACTGGCTCCTTCCTGCCCAGGGCACTCCAACTCTTTACGCAAGCACCAAGTATAGGCTTTTGTTTGAAGAAAAGGCTGGCTACTCTAGAAACGAGTGTCCAAGCCTGCACAGAGCAGAGGACTGGAGAACCCAATCAACCCTTGAGAGAGGAAGGTAGGCAGGTAATAGTCCAGGAACAGGTTGGCAATTCCATGCTTCTCTGGCCTCATGACTTCAGGGCATTGAACCTCTATCTCTACCTCATAAAACAAGTTCATGAGGATCCCAGCGTGACAAGAAAAGATTGCTGTTTATACCCCTGATCTCTCAAAACCCTAATGAAACCACAAGGGAGGTTTTAAAAAGTAGAAAGCTGAAAACTGTAACGCAAAAGGCAGGAAGGAAGAGAGTAATACCAGTGGAGGAGACATTTCAGGTAGTTTCTGGAAGACACAGGTCACAGAGAGAGATGCAATGAGCCAGGAAGGACATGGGGCTGAGTCGTTGGGGCACCAGCTGCAAAGACAGACGACAGGAAGGAAACAGAGGCATTCCTGTGGAATCCATACCTGTCCTCACCCTGGCTGTTGACACCATGAACTTCCAAAAGTCCCTATTATCCTCTAGGTGGGAAAAACAAATAATAAGAAAGCAAATACTTATTAATATAATAATAATAATTAATAATAATGATAAATAATATCAATAATAATACAGAGAGAGCACTATGCACTGAGTAGAGAAGTCACACAGAGCTCAGAGTAGGGACTGGAGGGTCCAAAAGCTAGCAACCAAGGTCAGCTGAGGCAAGGTTAGGACTTCAGCATTAGAGAGCATCTTGGTGTGCATGTAAAATCATTGCTCAAGGAGGCCTCTCTGAGAATGAACATTTAAGCTAAGGCTAGCACGAAAGAAGATGAAGCCAGCTGGGGAAAGGGAAGGTAGGGAGAAACAAGAGGCTCAAATGTTTGGGGACCCAGTGCAGTTTTCGAAAACTTCTATTAAATAACTTTCATCAAAGCTGTAAGTGCTAAGCGTATGGTTGGAGCATATAGGGATGTAAATCCCAGTAAGTAATTGGAATTTTAAACCAAAGAGGCGAGTGAACAGTGAGGATGAAGGCTGGGCCACATGTTCTTGAAAAGGTCTTGGCTAATGTCTGAGAAAAGTGTGTAAGGGCGAAAGTGCAAACAGGAGCAGGAGGGTCTAACAGCCCAGAGCTCTGCCTTCTCCAGCCAGGCTCTACCTCCTGAAGTGCACACCACTCCCACAGTTGGTGTTGCCAAGTGAGGGTGTGAGGGATTGTGTCCTTAATTCCTGTCTTAGTTAGGGAGTTATTGCTGTGAAGAGACACCATGACCATAACAACTCTTAAAAAGGAAAACATTTCATTGGGGCTGGCTTACAACTTCAGAGGATTAGTCTCTTCTCATCATGGCAGGGAGCACAGTAACACACCAGCAGACATGGTGCTGGAGAAGGAGCTGAGAGTTCTACATCTTGATCCGCAGGCAGCAGATGGAAACTATGTGCCACACTGGACAGAGCTTGAACTAGGAGACCTCAAAGCCCTCCTCCACAGTGACACACTTCCTCCAATAGGGCCACATCTACTCCAACAAGGCCACAACTCCTAATAGTGCCACTCTCTAAGGCCAAGCACTCAAACACATGAGTCTATGGGAGCCACACCTTTTCAAACCACCACATAGAGTGAGGCTCTAATGCAATCAGGTTATCAACTGGATAAAATACACAGGAGGTACATGCACTGAGGAAGGGGAATTGTAGTTGGATAGGAATGACCCCTGTAGACTCATGTGTTTGAATACTTGGTCAGTGACGCAGTCTCTGTCTGCTGCCTACAAATCTAGATATAGAACGCTCAGCTCCTGTAGCACCATGTCTGCCTGCCTGCTGTCATGCTTCCTACCATGACGATAATGGACTAAATCTCTGAAACTGTAAGTCAGACCCAATTAAATGTTTTCCTTTATAAGAGTTGCTGTGGTCATGGTGTCTCTTCACAGCAATGAAACCATAACTAAGACAGTCAATGCCCTCATCTAACCTTAATTACAACCTTAAAAGCCCTGTCTAAAAACACACTCACATTGGCAGTTAGAGGTTCAATATACAAATTTAGAGAAGGACACATTTTAGTTCATAGCAGTGACAATTCTGGAAGGCGGCATATGTGTGTGCAACATGTATGTATGTGTGTTCAAGCATGTGTGTACAGTGTATGCATGTGAATATTTCAGGTGTGCATCTGGGTGTGCATGTCTATGCATATATGCATATTTGCCCTTCTGTGGATATTTTGTGGCATATGTGTATGTATGTAGCTTGTATGTTCTCATATGTGCATGAATATGTGCACATTTATGTTTTCTGTGCACTTATGTTTATGTGCATGCATGTGCATATTTATTGCTATTAACCTGAAAAGACATGTGTGATTATGTGCACATTAGTGTGTATGAATATGCATGAGTGTGGACTACAAAAATATCCATGTACGTGTACATGTTTTAGTGTTTGCTAGTGCTATGTATGTTTGTAATTGTGTTTGCATCTGTTTGTGTGCATGTGTGCAGGTGTATGCATATGTGTGTTTTCAAGTGTACATACATGTGTGGAAGCATGTGACTGTGTGTTTGGGCATATTTACATGTGTGTATTGGTGTGTGTATACATGTCCATGTGTATGTGAATACACGTGAGTAGATTCGAATTTTGCACATGTATCTGTTCATGAGTTTGTGCATAAGTATGTGTACATGTGTGTGTTTGTTCATGTGTATGCACTTGTACCTGTATGTTTGTATGTGCATAGGTGTGTGCACATATGTACATATAAATGTGTGTTTCATGTGACTATGAACAAGTGTGTGCTAACATGCTTATGTATGTGCATGTCAGCATTTGTATGAGTATTTATATATGCTTGTGCATGTGTGAATATGTGAGTTACAAGTATATATTATGCATATTGCTTTGTCTGTGAGCTATATGTACAATTATGAACATGTGTGTTCCCATAGGTGTGGATGTACACATACACTTTATGCAATCTGAGAGTAAAATGGTAGTTTCTGAGAAGCAGAACTTACTCCTGGCAAACTGACATGCAGCATGCTCATACTGCATGACATACCAACTCAATACTGTTGGATGACAGAAGCTTAAGGATAATGCAATTCTTTCCTGGCAGCATTTTGAATCAACTGAGGACTACACAGACACTGGAAGTTAGGACTCCAAGTGGCTCCTGAGTGAGAACCGCGGGCCAGACAGAGCCATGGTAAATCTCAGTGCCCACACTGACCTCTCAGTCAAGGTGGTGGACATGGAGAAGCCACACAGGTGTGTGTCTGCTTCCTCAAGAATATCAAGGAAGGAAGGAAGGGCAGGCTGGGTACACATCCTCAAGCCTCTCTTGAGGTGAAGTCCTCATGAGAAAGGAGCAAATGAGGAAGGTGAGTTCTCTAGATTTACCAGGAGTAGGGACTACTCCCTCCCCTGATGTGTACAACCTCATTTTATGAACTATCTGCACATATCATTTTGCTTAAAGCAGCCATCATCTTGAAAGCTGGTTTGTATGTCATCCCACATCACCTCCTCCTATGGCCTCCTCTCAGTGACTGGCACATTAGTTGGTAAATGAATGTGGGATCCACATGCAGGAGGTAAGGGCAGCAAGACTATGACAGGTAGTGATAGGAAGCAACTGGGCCTGTGCTCCACTGGCATGTGTGGCCCTCATTCTACCCCCATCTCCCATGGGAGGAACCTCATATACTATAACCATCCAGCACTGCTCAGGATAACCTCTGCCATGCAATGGGCAAAGGCCACAATTTGGGGCCATTGAGCTTTGTCCCCACCTGCTTCATGGGATGCTGGTGAACTATAAAGAGCTCTGAGATCACATCTGGCTATCATGACTTGTGATCAGCAGCCCCAGTCCTGGCAATCTCCTTCAGCTGCATTGGCCTCCTCACATAGACACCCTTAGAGCACTGGAAACAAAGATTAATGAGCAATTAGTGTAAAAACCTTGAAGAAATCTGAACTAATTAAAAAGAAGATGGAGTTTTAAAGAAATCCTACCCAGGCTTCAGGCTTTACATTATTACAAACTCAGACTCATCCCTTGATTTGGGGACAGTCTGAAGATGTAGACACTTTTTATTTATTTTCTTTCTGAGTGGTGTGTTTGTGTGTGTGTGTGTGTGTGTGTGTGTGTGTGTGTGTGTGTGCGTGTGCGCGCGCGCATAGCCAGGGGTTAATGATAGGATTAATTGTCAATAGCCCCCTCCTCTATCTATCTATCTATCTATCCATCCATCCATCCATCCATCCATCCATCCATCCATCCATCCATCTATCTATCGATCTATCTGAGGCAGTGCCTTTCACTGAACCTGAATCCTGCTGATTCAGCTAGACTAGCTGGCCAGTAAACCCCAAGGATCCTTCTATCTCCATTCTCTCCCAAACCAAACACATGTCCATCTGGAATTACAAGTACATGCTACTACATCTAGGTTTTCTTTACATTGGTTCTGGGGGCACTTGACTCGGGTCCTCATGTTTGGACAGCAAGCATCTTACTGAGCCATCATCCTAGCCTGGGGACCTCTTTAAACAGGAAGAAAAGTGTACTTGGCCTTGCCTAGTGCATAGTAGGTCCAGCACAAGTGTGTCTTCTGGAATAACCTTAGCAATGAAAACCTACCTCCTGGAAGATCCCATACATTCAGCCTTGCCTGGACTCTGAGACCTACTAGATGGGTCTGGTCTCTAATTCATTTGGCTCTCCAGAAGTCAAGTCAGGTCTGGAGCATCTCACTCATAAGTTCTGAGGCAGGTGGATTTTGCTATGTAGCATAACTTTGTCAATAAAGCTGGTGGCACTCACCTGCCACCTCTCAGGAAGCAGATGCAGGAGACTTCTGACTCCAAAGGCATCTGAGGCTACATAAGAAACCTTGTCTCAAAAATAATTAACATGAAAAGTATCCACAGGTGAAGATGTCCGCTAACTAGCCACTAGGCTTTGAGGATGCTTCAGAGAAAGAGGAGAGACCTTTTCAGAAAGCCAGCAGGATG
The DNA here is from genome assembly GCA_907164525.1 of Lophiomys imhausi. NCBI lineage: Eukaryota > Metazoa > Chordata > Mammalia > Rodentia > Muridae > Lophiomys > Lophiomys imhausi. The sequence continues at coordinate 4,136,644 of CAJQZJ010011617.1, forward strand.
AGTGGGCTGGGGGAGGCAGAGAAGACCTGTCTCTTTCCCACAGTGACATGACTGTGAGAATTCAGACTCCTGACAGCCCACACAGAGCCTTGTCTTTCTCTCAACACCTGGAGACCAGCCCCAGTCTGGGGACCTAAGCCCATTGTTCTGATCACCATCATCAATTTTCTGGCTTATCTTGTACTCAAAGGCTTACTAGGATACCTCCAAAACCACCATTGGCTGCCTTGCTATTGGCCACCAATGTCTAGGTTCTGCCAACACAGGGAGGGTACCATAATGTCCTCATTTTATATGCTTTTGTTGGCTCCCAGGGCCTGTCAAGAGGAATCCCCAAATATTCAGGAATTGTCATATAAAAGATTTCTATGGATGACAATTGGCTTTTCCTTGTGGTTTCAACAAAGCCCCCCCTTGTTAAATCCAATCCAGGGATGTTGATTCACCCATCTCAAGTCAACAGAGCTCCCTACAAACAGGCTACTCCATCAGAAGTCCTAGAAGTCATTCCCAGCCATATCTTCCAGAGACTTTTCCTCTCTGTTTCTTCTTCTGCCATGCAGAACAGATCTGGTGGCAGTTTTGTGTGGTGCTGGTTCGGGAGCTCCAGGGTGACAGTGACAGGCTGAGGAGCCCCGAGCTGGAAGCCAGGCTGCTGCTTTTTGGTTTTCTCCTGCAGACACCCACCCACGACTCTGCAGATTGCTGTCCTAGCCCCTTCCCTAGTTGCCATGGGAAGATGAGAGAAGAAAGCTAAGCTCTGTAGGCAGAGCTGCTACAGCAGCTTTTTGAGGATCCAGTTCCTGCAAAGGAGAACTCAGTGGGATGGAAGCTAGCTCATAAGCTCAAAGCCTCTGGTCAGGTGTGCACACAGCCTCTCTGTACATGGCTGGCCCGGTCTCAGCTCCCACCTCACTCAGGCATGCCACCTGGGTAGACATAAGGTGGTTGTTATTCACACTTCTACTTTTCATTACTTTTAATCTGCAAGCGCACTCTAGCACATATGTGTGTTGGTGGGGGGGGTGCATGCACATGAGTGTGCAGAGGCTAAAAAGGGACATCAGATATCTTCCTCCATCACTTTCAATCTATTCCCTTGAGACAGGGTCTCTGAATGGGAAGCTCACCATTTCCACAAGGTGGCTGACCAGCCAATGCCAGGAATATTCCTGACTGACGCAGTGCTGAGCTTGTGGACATGCATAATCATACCCAGCTTTTTATGGAAACTCTTGGGATTTAAACCTGGGTCCTCGTGCTTACACAGAAAGTGTTTTTACTCAGTGAGCCATTTCCCTACCTCGCTTTCCCTATTTCTCAATGCAAATCTCACTCCAAAAGTTCTAAGGCTGAGTTTCAGGACCATGTAGGAGGAAAGTGGCAGAGGCAAGCCCATCTCAGCCAGAGACAGTAGCAGCAGCATCCTTCCCAAGGGTGGCCTCTGTCAGGCACTGTACCAAACTGCTTACATGCATGGCCTCAATGAACCAGACAATGATCCTTGCAATGTGGGCAGGATGCCCACATTGTGGAGGAATAAACTGAGGCTCCCACAAGTAAGAAACAGACCTCTAGCCAGATAGCTGGCACCACTCTCCAGCCCAGTTCCCTAGAGTAGACACAATTCATGGATTATGATCTCACTCCAAGATCAATTCTCCATTTTGAAGCTCCATCTCTACCCTGTTCCCGACTTTCCTTTATGTCATGGCTCCCAAATATTGCAGGTCTAGGTCTCTGGAAACCAGGGGAAAGGGCCTCTGCAAATGGAATGGGGAAGTATACTCAGGAACAGCAAAAGGGCCTGACTGAGGCACATTCTTCTTACAAGGTACTGGAAGGAGAGTGACACAGACCGTAAGAGGATGCATGACCATAATGACGGAAGTTGGAGGGATCCAACTGCAATCCGAGATACACTGGCAGCCACCAGACAATACAAGCCGCAGGAGGGTTCTAGCTCCGGCCTCCAGAACTAACAGAGAGTAAATTGTTTCTATTTATTATATTGACTTTTTAGTCATTTGTGACAACAGTCAAAAAGATCCCAAACAATGGAGCCAACTGACCAAACCCAAGCTCAGCAGAGGACAGCAGCAGCAGCGGCAGCCTCTCCCCAGGGTGTGGCATGTCAGGCACTGTACCAAGCTGCTCACAGACATGACCTCATTAAACCAGATGCTTTTCCGTCCTTGGATGACCTTGCAAACACACACCTGTATTTTCTTCATGCAAATTTGTAGGATGAGTCATGCAGAAGTGGAAGAGGAGAACATACACTCCAAATGCCCATTGCGGTGCCCCTGGTCCTCCTCCACCCACTCCTTCCACAGAGATGGCAGTAGCTGGAAACAAAGGGGAAGTCCAGGAATTGCTGACTTCAGCTGATTTCACAGCACATGGTAAGAGTGAACTATCTCCTCCTTCCTCAACCTGGCTGAGTATTCTATTCCTGCCAGATGCTCACACAGAGGCAGAAATGCCAGTCTCTCCAGGACCCCATTCTTCCCAAAAGGCACCATTCCTTAGTCTGCCCCTCACTGTTTCTTTCATTCCCCATAGTTCCTATCTCCACATACATCTTTACAGCAGAAGTGGGACTCCTCTGGCCGTGGCTCAGGGAAACACAAGACTCGAATCTGTTTTCCTTCCCCAGTCCCTTTGCCTTCTTGGACTCAGCTTTGTGTTTCCCAGTCCCCAAAGTTTGCCTTGCCCTGAAGTGATGGACAGCAAGCCAGCAGTCATCCTGGGACATTTCTTGGGCTGTAAACACCAAGATCCACACTCTCTGAATGCAGGCTGGCTCCAACAGACATAATAGCAGCCTGGGTTTCTTTTTTTAATCTGTGAGAGCTCGGCATTCACATTCTACCCACATCTAAGAGCAGGAGCCGGGCAGCTGCTCCCCACAGCGTGAAGCTGGCAGAGCCCAGACGCAGACGGGTGCAGCCCCAGGCGGATGTCCAACTGTCCACAGAGCTCATCTCCACAGAGATAGAGACACTGTTCCCAGCAGCCAAGCCTCTGCCCTGCTTCTGTGCATGAGGGACGCCACTCCGGGAGAAGCTCACAATCTCTCCCTCACAGCACCTGTCAAGGGGTCTGACTGATGTCCCCTAGTTTGCCCAAGCAGTACTGAAACATAAAATCCCCATTGTCTGATGGAATCCATGGTTGCCTGCCAAAACATCAGAGATCGTTCTCTAAACATTTAGTTCAGAGTTCTCCTCCACCTATCTGCTAAACTTAGACCTCTGGAGAGTAACTGGCTTCCCTCTTGGACACCATCAGCTCTAAGAGACTGTGGCAGATGTGCTGGTCTCCACATGTGTGATATATTCACGGAGTTTGGCCTTCATCACAACAGAGCCTCATTTCTGTTTTAGGCAACTCCCCCCCCACAAATGTCTATTACACACTTGATCCCTTTGTTGTTCAGAGTTATTAAGAAGAAAACTGATCCATTTCAGTCCATGTGGAAGTAAGTGGCTGATGGTGGCCTGAAGGGCACAAGGCCATGGAGGGGCTCCAGAGTAACAGCAGGGAGGGTCATCTAGAGGTCACAGGGCAAAATCTGCCTTTTTCAGAGAACATACCTGGAAGGAGCCTCAGGGTCTCTGGTGTTTAATGGAGATTAAGTAGGGAGAGAGAGAGGAGGGAGGGGGAGGATGGAGAAAAGGAGAGAGGGAGGAAGGGAGGCAGGAAAGAGGGGAAGAAGGGAGGGAGAAAAAGGGAGAATAAGGATGGAAAGAAAGAGGGAAGAAAGGAAGAAGAAAGATAAGAGACAAGATGGGAGTGAGGAGATCGTCCAGGGAATACCCCTAGGCACCAAGAACAGACTCCACGGCTCTTCCTGGCAGTGCCAGTGGAGCTCAGACAGCTCAGTGCAACCTTGATGTTGGGATCCTGAAGAAAGAGCAGCAAGCCCGCCTCAAATTGTTACCAGTGATTGGGAGGAGAGGGGGAGGTAATCGATGGAGAAAAACACTGTACTGAGTCCACATACACCGCATTGCAGATTGAATTGGCCTGAGACAATTAACGAGGAAGGAGAAGTCCAAATTCAAAAGCTAGTATCCTCACTGGACACAAATCAACGAATACTAGGGAATGATTCTCCCCAGGCCTGGGTCTTATCTTTATCTTTCACCTTTCCTCACCTTCCCCCTCTCGGCTCTTCCTCTCCTCTCTTCCATCTCCTTCCTCTCCTTTCCTATTTCTTTAAATACAGACAGATCCCAGCTTGCCCTATCCCCTCTGCTGTCTGAGTTCTTATGAACTCAGTGGCCTAGGTGGATCCTGGGCCCTGCAGTCCTGTCTGTGAGATGGTGAAGCTAATGTCAGCTCTCTGCTAACTGCTGTACATCAGACCTGGAGATCTCAGTTAAACTTCACTGGCTTGGGGACCTAGGTATGACCTCCAGGGCTGGCAGGACTATGTACATCCATCATCTGGGGTTGGGGGTGATGGGCATGGTTTCACCATCATCCAAAGCTTCCTTCAAGCTGTTTGTTCACCTGCAACATTGAACCTGCAGCACTGACAAGACCCAAGCTTTTTGTCCATGCTTCACGGACACTCCACAAATGAATGAACAAATAATAATGCAGTATGGATTAGTCAGGAGGCAAATGAGAGGGCAAGGCTATGGAGAAAGCCCAGGATGGCAGTTTCTGCTCAATCCAAGACTCACGAGTCTCCATGAACAGAGATACAGCATGTGCACTCACAACCCGCCCCTACAAATACATGGACACACATAGCATAGAAACATACACAGAAATAAGACTAGTCATGGGCAGGTATGGGCCTCCTTGCCCTCCTCAGGGAAAAGGAAGCCCTGCTGAAGACACTTCAGGAGGGCAGGACCCTGACTCCTAGCTTCCAGTGTAGCATGGGAAAGCAGGTGGCTAGTCTGCTATGGATTGAATGTGTCCACCCCTCCCACTTTCAAGGAGAAGCCCTCTCCATATAGTACTGTTGGGATGTATGCTAAAGCAACTTAAGTCTTTATGTGTTACCAGCATGATGGCCACTGTGGCAGGACTTGCAGAAGTAGGCTTACTCTATTTCACCATGCCCCAAGAGGGCACAGCCTCCATTCTGTCTCTCCCTGCCTCCTCCTAGTCTCCAGCCTACAGACCATGAGATAGGAGTCTCCACCTGTGTAAACCACCTAGGTGTCATGTGACTGCAGCACTAACTCTGTACTACTTCCTGGGAGGACCCAAGATGTTCCTTCCCCCACAATGCTTTCCTTCTTAGGAATGAAGGTCCCCAGGCCCTGGCCCACACTGGTGCAGCTGGAATCTGCATTGAAAAGAACATCTAGAATCTGTAGGTACATCCAGGTAAGAGAAATTTTAAGGCAACTTAAGTTCATTGAAAACAGACCTGAGTTCAAGCATGGTCATACCAGTAGCTAGTTATCGCAGAGCAGGGAACAAATGCCATCTGGTGAAGGGACAGGAGGGAAATGCATAAGCACTGACATCAAGGACTATCTCCTTTGAAAGGGGGGATACTTTGTGATGCCTCAGACAGAACAGGAAGTTCAGTGGTCAGAGAGAGGCCAACGAAAAGAAGGCAATTCTGTGGTCAGTCAGAGTCTTAAGCCTGAGTTGGATGAGGGCCAGGGGCCAGGGCTTGTGTGAATGAGGTAGAGGGGTGGCAGCACACAGAACACTTTTGTGATCAGAATACAAATACCTTGTGAGTAACCCCAAAGATCACAGAAAGGGATTAACATAAGACAATTTTGATCCTGAAAAGGTCACGGAGGGGACTCATCCATAGTGTGCAAGACTGGAGTGGGATAAAAACCTGAGGCTGAGTTAGAGGCTCAGTAGGAGCCTAGCTTGTTGGTTTGGACCACATAGGAGGAGGTAGAGTGCTATTAAGGAAGCAGGAGGGCATCATGGAAGAAGTCAGAGAGTGCCCCGGGAGACCCTGGAACAGGGTGTTTATTGAGGTTATGAGCACCATGTATGAGCTTTGAGTGGAAAGGTGGAAGAATGCTATCTGTACAGTAAGAAAGAGTCTCTACTTGAAGCAGTTTGGAGAGTGGATAAAATGTGGTTCGTAAAGGGTTGAAGAGATGAGCAAACCCTGAATTCCAGGCCCTGGTTGTGGAAGATCTGAGGATGAGGCGCAGGGGGTCACGGGCAGTAATCAAGGCCTGCTTATAGTCTAGTTTAGACTGGCAGAGGGGACTTATGCCTCCAGAACCTGAATGCAGAAGCAAGTACAATTGGGGAGAGAGTCAGGAATGGCCCAGACTGCAGGTTTTTATTGCTCTGTGATCCTCCACCGATGTACAGCACAGAGGCCTTGGAAAGTAGTGGATGCAGCCTGGGAGTTTTGGAGAAAAAGATGGAACATCTCTGCAGAGCTCCAGGCAAAGACAGGGCATCTACCAGAGAGAGGCCAAGACCACCCAGGTATTGGCACTAGGTAGAAAGCACATGAACAGACTCTGGGGGCTGGAGCCATCAATGGGGTAGGGTAAGCTCCTAAGTGTGGTACCAGGGAGGCCAGGAAGCTGGGCCTCCCTCACCCACCCCCTGACAGGCCATCTAGGAGGAAGCTGGATGAGTCTGCTGCCAGTGACCTTGAACACTCTTTCTTCTCTGCACTGTGTCAAGCAAGCCTCTTCTCAGTTCTCACAGCATCCTGCCTTCCAGCGGTGTGGGCTTAGAGAGCGACACCTGCAGGATCTGGAATGAATGAGTGAGCAAACTGATACGCATCTTGCCTCAGGCCAGCAGCTGGGAGCCCCTCCCCAGCCAGAGAAGCTGGCCTCGGCTTGGGCTGTGCGGTCTCCAGTGCAGCTCCAGCTGGCCGGAACAGGACAAGCAGCCGAGCATGCAGCCAACTGTGAGCACGAGTGCCAGAGCAGGGCATGAGCGGTACAGCTTCTAGGACTTCAAATTCACAGGGCATGTCCGGTGCCACTTCCTATTCTTTCTCCACAGCACCATACCTACATGTGTGATTAATGTGTGCAAAAGTACATGCACATACCCCAATGTGTACACCCACATAAGGGCACGTGTGCGCACACATATGCACACACAGACATACTCCATCAAGTCCATTGACTCTCTTAGGGATAAAGGGCCCATCTCCCCCTTACCTCCTTTGGAACTTGGAGAACCTCCTGGCCTCCTGCCTCCCCAGTGAGTGCTCTCTGCACACAGGGACTTCCCAGCCCTATCCTGCCTGCCATGGGCAGCTCCCTTGCCATCTGGTCACAGAGTCTGATAAGCATGGGCAAGCAGCCAACTTGGCCCCAGCTCTGCTTGGAGGCTGGACTGGCAGATAAACTGGTTGTGGAGGGGAGCAAGGAGGGGGAATGAGGGTCTGGGGAGGGGTGTGCAGGCAGAGGAAGAATTTTAGAATCACCCTCTGCTAAGCCATGCTCCAGCTTTCCAAGCTCTCGTTGCAGTGCTGTAAAGCTGACAGAGTGCCAGCCGGGAGTAGGCAGATGGTGCTGGGCGGGTGTGGGCCAAGTTGGAGTGGGCAAGGACCTTGTCAGAATAGACACAGGGCAGCAGCCCCATCCCTACCACCACCCCCGCCCCCAGGAAAGGGGTGGCCTGCCAACCTCACTAACTGTAAAGGATGCTCCAGCTCACTCTGGCTTATTCCTGTCCTAAGAGGCACTGACCTTGGAGTTGTTCAGGAGAATACTTGGTCCTGGCTGTGGGATTCCTGCTACACACTGGGCAGGTGGCCGAATGTCGGCTCTTGCACAGAGCAGATCTGACACTAGTGTGGCCTCCAAGATCTCCAGAAATAAACCTTGGACAGCCCAAGATTTAGACTTCAAGATACGCTGGCTTTGCTGTGGCCAGTCATTACTAGAGGTTGCTGCTGTGCCTCCTGGGAAGAGGGATGAGAACTCTGGGACAGGGGTCAGCAGTGTGGCCCTTGTCACTTAAGTCAGTTGCTCACCCCACAAACTGAGTCCCTGCATTCCCTGTTGATCCTGTGAGCATTTCCTCAAAGTCCCACAATGAATCAACACCTGTAAGATATGTAATGGGCACACATAAACGGCCTGGCAGTGGCCTGCTAGGACCCCTGCACACAGAACAACACCCAGAGAGTAAGTGAGAAGACACCCATGCCCGCTACAAATAGCTTCTCCTGATTTCTGTCTCCCTGCGTTTGCTGCCTGGTACAGAACACCTGTAAACTTCGGGGCTGCTGGAGGCTGGGATGCAGCACGTTGATGGACAGATTCAGGGGTACTCCCATAGACAGGTCTACTGAGGCCTGCCTGTGCTGTCTGTGGTATGTGCAGCCTCAGCTACTTAATGTCTGGAGCAAGTCCAAGAAGATAGATGGGAAGGGAAAACCCCCAATAGAAATTAGAAGAAATCAGCCTAAATCTATATAATGCTCTCTGTCGTGGGTATGAACATGATACTTGCATGACCTGAAATCCCAACTTCACCTGTTCTTAGCATGACACAATGTAGAAGGTAGAAGGTAAAAGTGTTCAAGGCCCTGTCTAAATGTCAAATAATCCTTACAAATAGCAATGCCTCAGGCACACCATAACAGTAGAAATATGCCAACTAGATCCCCTTTGATCTACCCTGTCACTCAGGTCTAAGTAGGCCAGCATTTAACATAAAGCTTTTTTTTTTTTTTTTACTTTTCTGGAGCAAAACCATTTGAAATCAGCAAGAAGATGCCAAGACCAAGCCACCTGCCCTGCCTTCCAGCCTTGCACTTCCCCAGCAGCCTAAGTTCATGGGGAAACTAAGTACTTTAAAGACATTGTCAATTACAGATCAAATTTATTCCCATGAAAGTCAAGTGGATTTGTAACAGCGTTATCATCAGAAGAGCATATGGCTACTCCAATCTCAAGCTAAACTTGTCTATGAGAGTGGGCACTGTAGTCATTCCCCAGACATCCCTGTGTTAAGATCCTAATCCATGGGTAATGGTTTTCAGATGAGCAGAGTAGGACAGGGCTTTTCAATATCTATTAGGTCATAAGAGTAAGACCCTTATGATGGGGATTAGTTTATTTATAAAAAGGGGTCAAGAAAAATCTCACCCCACCTATCATGCAAGAACATGAGAAGACATCTATGAGACATACAATGACTCTTCTCCAGAATCTACCAGATCTCTATCCTAAACTTCCTAACCTCCAGAACTATGGGAAATAAACTTCTGCCACTTGTAAACCACTTTGCCTATGGTAATTTGTTATAGAAATCCACACAAAATGAGGCAGAAATAGGGGTTTGCTGTAGCAATGACCTAAAACCATGGAGACAGCTTTGGAATATATATGGACATATATCAGTGATGACTATAGGAAGTACAAGAATTTGGAGACATGTTTCATGAAAAAAATCCATGGCTAGACCATTATTGGATGAGTCTTCAAGGGCTCAGCTCAGGAGAGAAGGAGAGCCACAGAGAAAACCTCACCCTCCCTAGAGAACATCTAAGTGGTTATGGGAGCAGGGTTAGTAGAAGTAAGGGTGGAGAGGACATTCTGATGAGGTATCAGGTAGAGGCTGGTAGCTAGAAGCATGTTCTTGGACTGTGATGGAGAGGCAAGCACCTTGGCTGAACCTTGCTGATGGTTGCAGAAGGTAGGACATGAGACTAATTAAACTGAGTATTTGGCTAAGAAATTAACAAATACAGTGGTTATAGAATAAAATGTGAAACATGAAAAAGGATGTAAATACAGGGTTGTACCTCAAAAGACAAGTAGAAATAAATTTTAAAATTTTAAATATTTCTTAGCCTATTTATATTGGAAAACTTAAGAAAGCCTGTTAGGAAGTAAGCAACAATAGATATGGCCAAGTGTGCCCTTGACATTGAGATTAGTATGGCAAGCCAGGACTTGTCATCCAAAATCAATGGAGGAGAGATTCCCACAGCATTTTAGAGTTCACCAAGTACGCACCATCAGAGTGCAAGGCCCAGGAGCAGAGTAAAACAATTTGAAAGAAGGACCATGGCTGCCCAGGCTTGTCACTCGCAAACTGAGACAAAATTCCTGGTGCTCTAGGCAGGTGCAATACTGGCAGGCAGTTGTGGAAGTTGTGGCAAATAGTTTGTGCAGCAATGTTACAGGGACTTGGAACCTCCTACTAGATTTCAAGATGCCCAGAGAGTCATGGAACCTAGGAAGGAAAACAGCACAGGAATGAAGCCACTGCAGAAAGTCCTCTAGGCCCACGTTAGACAACTATGAGAAACAGAACTGCTCAAAGCCATGGATGCAGAGCTGCCCTGTGCCTTGATATTCAGTCCTCTCATGGCAAAGCCATGGGGATGGGATGCCCCAAGACATGCATATGAGAATACACACAGACACACAACAGTCACATATATACATACACATATGCACACATACATATACACAAAAATACACACCTGTACACACACAATCATGTGTGCACGTACACACACACACACACACACACACACACACACACACACACACTCCCAAAGCATGAAGACAAAGAAGGTTACTTTTGATCCTTAAGAGTTGAAACCAGATTACAAGATGGTGGCACACAGTCTGCACTATGTACAAGTAACAGGAGCGCAATAACTGTAGAAAGAATGAGAGAACACACCACTGACCCTGAAAACCCACATCTGTGTTTCCCTGGACCAAGGAGGGTACCCCTGGATTACAGAGACATACAGATTCCAGCCACTGGCCCCCCAGCCCTGCCCGCCTTACCAAGGTCAGATCCCGGTTCCCAGTGATGCAAGGCCCCAGATCCTGGCTACCAGGAGCTTCCTGTGTTCCCCAAAAGAACTCCTCCAAGGGTTCTCTCTATGAGTCCCACAATTGCTTGCCCCAGTCTCAGCCCTCTAGGCACTTCCTGAGACCTGGGTCAACCAACTAGCTACAGAGACACTAGGCCAGGTTTTTGGCCTCTAGGCACCTCCATGCCCCCAGGAGAGCTTCACTGGGAAGTCTTCCTCTGAGCCCCAGAGACACTCTTCCAGGCCTCTGGCCTCCAGGTTCCTCCATGTCCCCCCCTTAGAGCTTCTTAGAGAGGTCTTCCTCCATTGTCAGGGGCACACACACCTAGGCCACCGGCCTTCAGGCACTTCCAGTGACCTGGTTAACTGCTTACCCCCAGAGATACTCATTGAGGCTTCTGGCCTCCAGATACCTCCACACCCCTGAAAGAGCTTCTCTTAGAGGTCTTCCTCCTAGTCCCAGGGACACTCACCAAGCCTCTGTCAATCAGGCATGTCTCTGAGAGAGCTTCTTCTAGAGGGCATCCATACTAAGACCCAAGGACACTAGGCCTGGGCTTCAGGCCTCCAGGTGCTTCCAGAGAGAGCTTCTCTGAGGAGTCCTTCCTGTGAGTCCCAGGGATGCCTGCCCTGGCCACTGATCTCTAGACACTTCCCACATCTCTGACAGAGTTTCTGACAGATATTCTCTGAAAGGTCATCCCCTGAAGTCCCTGGGAAGCAGGGCTCCACATTTGGCCTCCAGGCACCTCCCACTTCTCCAAGAGGATATTTCCCCAGCTCCAGCCTTCATCCCTACCAACCTTCCTGAAGTGACAATTTGGATTTCAGGATCATATGAGCACTCTTTCCTGGGCACCAAATTCAGTGGAAACCAGGAACAACCAGCCAATAGCAAGGACAACCAAATGGCTAAAGGCCAATGAAAGAACACAACCAAATCAGGGCAATATGGCACCACCAGAACCTAGCTATACTAATACAGCAAGCCCTGATCATCTTAACACAGCTGAAACACAAGAAAATGATGACAAATCTATGCTTATGAAAATGACAGATGCCTTAAAAGAGGAAAATAAATCCCTTAAAGAATTTCAGGAAAACATAATCAAAAAGATGAAGCAAATGGATAAAACTCTTAGAGCAATACAGAAAAACAAAATCAAATACAAAAAGGAAAGGAACATCAATAGCTCCAGCTCTAAGGCCAATAATCAATAAATGGGACCTTATGAAACTTTGACAGGCAAAGGACACTGTGATTAGAACAAAATGTCAGCCTACAGATTAGGAAAATATCTTCACCAACCCCACATCTGACAGAGGACTAATATCCAAAATATATAAAGAACTCAAGAAATTAAACATCAAGAAAGCAAATAATCCAATTAAAAAATGGAGTACAGAGCTAAACCAAGAATACACAACAGAGGAATGTTTAATGGCCAAGAGGCCAATGAAGAATTTCTCAACATCCTTAGTCAGCAGGGAAATGCAAATCAAAACAACTCTGAGATTCCATCTCACACATATTGGAATGTCTAAGATCAAAAACTCACATGAAAACACATGCTGGGGAGGATGTGGAGAAAGGGGAACACTCCTCCAGTGCTGGTGGGAATCCAAACTTGTACAGCTACTTTGCAAATCAATCTGTGATATCTCAGAAAATCGTTGATAGTTCTACCTCAAGACCCAGCCATACCACTCCTGAGCATATACCCAAAAGATTCTCCACCAAACTTCAGGACATCAGCTCAACTATATTCATAGCAGCTTTATTCATAATAGCCAGAAACAGGAAACAGCCCAGATGTCCTTCAACCAAAGCATGGATTTTAAAAAACAAAACCAAAAATCTATGGTACATTTACACAATGGAAAACTACTCAGCTATCAAAAAAAAAAAAAGGAAATCATGCAACTTGCAACCAAATGGATGGAACTAGAAAAGCTCATCCTGAGTGAGCTAACCTAGACCCAGAAAGATACACATGGTATATACTCACTTATAAGTGGATATTAGCCATATAGTACCCGATAACCATCCTACAACCCACATACCCAAAGAGACAGGATCCTAGCATAACTATCCTATGAGAGACCCCACCCAGCAGCAGATCAAAACAGATGCTGAGACACACAGCCAAACATTAGGTGGAGCTCTGGGAGTCACGCTTAAGAGAGGCAGAAAGAGTAGAGGGATCCAGAGGGAACAAGAATTCCATATGAAGACAACAGAGCCAACCCAACTAGACTCCTAGAGGCTTACAGTGAAGTGAGTGAAAGACTAACCCAAAAAGGGGATCTATAGACTAGACCTAGGCCCCTACACATATATAGATGATAGGCATCATGGTCTTCATGCAGAACCCTGAGCAAGTAGAGTTGGGTGGGAGGTATGTCTCTGACATAGACTTTGTTGCCTGTTAGTGGAACACCTTACCCTAGCTGGGCCCCCTTGTCAGGCTCCAGGGCAAGAGGAAGCTCTTATCCCTCATGCAACTTGATGAACCAAGGTATGGGGGGGGGGGGGGGCTATCCTCATATGAGGAGAAGGAAAGGAGGGTGGAGAGAGAGGAGAGGGTGAGAGGGTGAGACTGGGTGGGAAGGAGGGAGAGGACTACAATGGGAATGTAACTTGAATGAATGAATGAATAAATAAAGAGTTGAAACCTTTCCCTCCCTCCCTTTTTCTTCTCCTTCTTTCCTCATTCCTCCCCTTTGGAACAGGAATGTCTATCCAGTGTCTGCACCAACATCTTAACATATTTGAGCATACCTACTCACAGCTCAAGGGTAATTTTCCTAGGTATAAAACATAACTTTGAATCTCAGTAGTATATGATTAGGTGAGACTTAAAATTTTTGAAATAAAACTTTTCTCTGGAATTTGTTAAGATTTTGGAGTGATTGATATGGAATATATTTTGCCAGTGAGAAGAACAAGTATTTGGTGAAGGGAGGGACAGGATGCTATTTTTGAATGTGTGTGTGTGTGTGTGTGTGTGTGTGTGTGTGTGTGTGTGTGTGTGTGTGTGTGTGCATCCATGCTCATGCATGCATATGTCCACATGTCCCTTCCATCTTTCTTGGTCTGTTCATTCATTTGGTCACTGCACCTTCTTGGAGTCATGTGAGGATACAGTAATAAGGCACCATCTTGGAAACAGAAAACACAAAGTCTGCTGGGCTGTGAACCTGACGTTGGACTTCCCAGATGCTAACAACTAGAATAAATGGATTCCAATTATTTACAAATACAGCTTGTATTTTGTTATAACAGCATAATTAATCTTGGATGGTTACATTCATACACACACACACACATATTATTTCACAGAACTTCCTGCAATTTATGGTATAATTTGGAAGTGGAGCATTTAACACCCACAGGGGAAGGCAGTGTTTGGCAGATATCCCCCATCCTTTTAAAAAGTCTTGAAATGCGTTAATTGATCACCTACTTTCTCCAGTTAGGAATGTACCTAAAACCAGCAGGGCCTGGTGGTATGTGACTAATCCCAGCTATTCCAGAAACTTAGGCAAGAGGATTGGAAGTTTAAGCACTGCCTGGATCACAGAGTGAGTGTGAGAACAGAGGGGACTTAGTGAAACCCTGTCAAGGTTTGCTTCCCAGCACCCACATGGGGTCTGACATCCTCTCTGGCTTCTAAGAGCATGTACACAGTGTACAAATGGATAAACATGCATGTCCACACACACATAAGTAAAAATGAATTGTAAAAAAATGAAAGAAGTTGGTATATTGATGCTCAATCCTTGTGTACTTTCCTAGCATATGTGAGAACCTAGATTCAAGCCCTGTACTTGGAGGTAGGGAGGATAGTTAACATCACATGCTAATGATAGCATCCCAGGAGTCAGGCTTCCCTGATCCACCTGTAAGTACCCTCGAGTCCACATAGGTCATGTACATGTCCTCTCATATGTAGATACAGCCTCAGCTCTAAGTAAAAGTCATATATAACCTGAGACCCTTGTAGATGTGGCTTCAGGTCCCCATAAACATAACCCCAAATGTATGTACACATATTCTATGGTGTACACAGATGCATCCTCAGATTCTAGAATTCAGTTTCTGACCCTCAATCTCTACATAAGAATGCAATGGGATACCCTAATTTTGGAAACTACCCACCCCAAGGGCAGGAAATTCTATGGGGAAAAGTTTTTCAAAGTTGCCTAGATGTACATGTGAGGTAGGTCTATACACAGATTCACGTGGAGCAAACAAAAGGTTGTCCACATAAAGTCTTTTCATTGCTCACAGACACACAGAGCCAGGTCAAGCATTAGACTTGTCCAACAGACTACGACTAGGAAGGACCCCAGTCTCGGTTCCTTTGTTTACCTGGTTAAAGAGGCACCTGGGGTCAAGAGCTCCTATTTCTCACTCAGAACTCAGCCTAGGAGACACAGTGCAGCCTTTTCTCTTCCATGGTGCTAGAAGGGTGCTATGGTTCTTCCACTCTTTGGTGAGAAAAAAAAGAGAGCAGGAGGTAAGAGAAGACAGGGTGGGTTGGGGGTAAGCATGGTGTGACCTACAGGCCACAAACAGCCTTTGGTCTACAATATCGCCCAGGTCTTAGCATGGCTACAAATTTAAAAATTGCATTTTGAACCTATAAAAGCTTCCCAGACTAGCTTCAAAGACACTAGGGGAGGAAGTCACATCAGCTCATTCCTTCTTCGGTCCCATCGGTAGCAGGCGGAGAGGGTAAAACATGAACAGAACATGAGAGACAGCAGACCCCAGTGAGGGCAGAGGCAAAGCCACACCACCAACCAAGTTGGACAAAGACCCTTTTCTCCTGAAAAATTCCTCAACCTACCACGAAAGATACCACAGCTGATTCTTCATGGAAGGGACGGGCAGACATCAGAGGGTGTCACTGTCTCAAGAGTGAGGCACAGAAGTCTCCATGCACCTGGCAGCTTGCAGTTCACACAAGCAGGGTGTGAAGGAGGAGGAGCTGAGCAAGCCAACAACACCCATGTACATCATCTGTTGCCTCATGTAGACAGGTGCTCACACTCCCTCTGCACACCGAGGCAATGCTCTGTGACAATGCGACATTCTCTCTCTCTCTCTCTCTCTCTCTCTCTCTCTCTCTCTCACACACACACACACACACACACACACACACACACACACGAAGACATGTACAGTGAAGACAGCTAGAGCTGGTCCCATAAAGAATGAATTCTGTGTGAGTACCCTTATGTGAAAAGTCACAAGCTGGCACAGCCAGGAGGAACCCCTCAGCAAACAAAGCAGCGGCCTTGCTACTGTTTGAGCTTTTTTATCTTCCTGAAAGAGACATCTGGATACAGTACTATTCTCTCCTCCACATTGCTTCCTTTGTCTGGTTTATCTTCTCTTCAGAGTGAGTACCCCAGACTGAGGGAACACCCTCAGCCTGCAGCCCATTGGAAGTTGTGGCTGGCTGATGGCTCCCTCCTATCTCCTCCTCTTACTGGGACCCCTTGTCTTCCTTCCTCAAGTATCCATCTCTTGGAGCATCTTCTAAACTTCTGTGCCCAGAACTTTCTAAATCAGGGGCCTTGTGACCCTGTCCTTACACACTGTGATGAGGTTTCAACATCCTGTGGCTCCATGATGGAGGGTCTAGAATCCATGGAAGGCTGCGACTCTGATGCTGTGGGATTCAAGTGAAAATGTGAGTTAGAATGTTGGTTCCTAGATCTTCCATTAACTATAAAGGAAACTGTATCTGGTCAGGAGGGGCAGCACCTATTAGTCAGGAGGGGCAGAATCTGCCAGTCAGGAGGGGCAGAATCTGCCAGTCAGGAGGG